>CM061063.1:88359885-88854885 GCA_030762895.1 Sophora flavescens
AGTTTTATATCTGTTACTTTTTTCTTCTGAAGTTTACGATTCAGAATAAAATGGGTTTTGACCTTTTGGTTGCAGATCTGGATGTGATGTTGGGAACCGAAAACTCGATAGTTTTTTTTAATTTTTTCCCCTATCATAGATTAATATTTTAATTTAGATTTTATGTTTAAAAAATTACTGTTGTGTGAATTTGAATTTGGGTGTAGATACGAGAGCGACGTTTGTGTTGCCATGGCGGCGAAATATCTGACCAAAATGATAAAAACCGTTGAGAAGGATCAAGCAAGTGTTTATGCTTTGGATTTGGTATACTCTTCACGAATGCCATTTTGTGTTAACAATTGTTTTGATTTTGGAGTAATGGACTCATTCTGATAGAGTAATATATTTTGCATTGTTTTGCACTCTATTTTTTAAGTCAATGTAAGTTCCTTCTTTGCCAATTTGGGTGATACCCCATGTGCATCATGTCATCCGAATATTTTTAGTATTCTTAATTTGGGTGTGATGAACCTTTTGAGATGCCTTTTTTTACTAATGAATAGTTGTTGAGAAATGATCATGTTATGCGTATAAATTAACTTCCTGTGATCTAATATTTGTGATGTACTAATGTACAAGTCTTCCCTCCCTAACCACTTAGATTGGGAATTTAGATGGACGATGAAATTGAGGATAGGCATATAGTTTCAGTAAGGCCTCCCCTTCCCCTTTTTCTGTTTTCCAACCCATCTGAAAAAACATAATATTCAATTTTCATTTCACATTCCTTTTTCTTTTTCTTTTTCTTTTTCTTATTCATTACATACTTACATTTTAATGATTTTTTGTCAGATCAATTCCTCACCCTCCCACTGCAACACCGGAACCGTCCGGCCACGATCACCGAATCGATGACCCCACCGTGACCATCACATGTCCACGAATTTCAAGCCCCCGATCTACAATAAACCAAGATCCACCGTGGTTATTGCAAATGACAACCACCGCAACTCTCCTTCATCTTTGACAGTAACCCTTCTTTACTTTTATTTTTTTAAAAAAAAATTTGTATTAGTTTATTAGACAATGGGCTACCTATGTTGGCCCAACTTACCCCTTTAATACAGAACCTAAACAATATGTTTCATCATTTATTTATTTTTTTATAGAAATGTCGAGTACTCAAGTATTGCTACATTTTTTTCTTTCAACAAAAAGTATTGCTTAATTTTTTCAATATTCCTTATTGTTTTTACTGACTTTAGGTTACCTTTTGGTTGAGTTTTTTTTTTGACTCATTTTTTGCTTTAATTGTGTCCTTTTCTATGGATAATCTGTGATTATAGTGTCGTAAGTTATCTTCGGAGAAAGCTTTTAATTTTCTATATTTTTTTTGACTGATTCAAATTATATCCTCTTACCTCTAAAAAAAATTATATATATATATATATATATATATATATATATATATATATATATATATATATATCCTTTTATATATTCCTATATGCCATATATAGTAACCATATATGCCATATATATTATTAATCTTTATGATAGATGTTTGGCATGGTGTCAAACTCTTTTTGATTATTGTTTGTGCCATTTTTTCCTAAAAGACTCTAAATAAAATTCTATGATTCATATTACATGATCCTCTATTTTTTTTATAGGCAAATATTAGATTATTAGTATGTGTTATGTTAGTATGTGTTGTGTTAAAATATTAGATGATTTGGGTATTGTCTTTGGTCCTCCACAAATGTAACATGTTTTCAATCTCATATATTCCTTTCTAATTGATTTGATATGATAACTAAAAATAACTTTTTTTACAAGATGTCACAACTCAAATTAACTTTTTAAAAGTTATATTAATTTGATTTTGTATGACCGTTCTATTAATTTTATGTTCCCACATTTTGAAATGCATTTTTAAGGAATTTTTAAATTGATTTTTAAAATATGAAAATATTAACTTTTTGAAAATGTGAAATATATATATATATATATATGAAAATATATAAAATAAATAAATTAAAGATTTTAAAAAAAAATATGATATTGTTATATCAGTCAACAAAATATATAGTAATCTTCTATACAATAAGATAATGGTAGAGTAGAAAAAAAACATTTTTTGTCAAATTTTAAATATTACAAATATACCCCTAGAACTATATATATATATATATATATATATATATATATATATATATATATATATATATATATATATATATATAATATAACCCACTAACTTAAATACTTCGCAACGCACTCACTAAGACTAACTCAATTTTTCTTAAACCATTCTATTCAAAACCATAACTGCCTCCGGCTCTAATGAATCAAAAAAACTAACATTTTTTTATTAAAAAAAAACTAAAGAGTGGAAGTATTGATGAAAAATTGTAGGGTATTTAAGTTAATAAATTAAAGAATGGAAGTATTGGGGAAAAATTAGTGCCCGTGATATACCACCAACCTTTGTTAAAACTTAAAATATACCCAACCATAATTGCTAATCCTTAAAATATTCACTTAAAATCATTAATAAGACTATCATAAAATTACAACTCCTATTTCTCAGGTGTTCAACTATTTTTCTCACATTTACTATTGATTAAATGAGATTTTTTTTTACAAGGATTAAATGGAAACTTTACTACAATGGGATATGGTAATGATATTCACATTTTTAGAGTTTATCCTTTATCATGGCATCAAAATCAAATTGTATGCCTAAAAAATTACAATGCTTTAATCTACATGCTATTTATTTATTTTTTAGCCACAAAATAAAATTAGATAAAAATATGGTGTATATATATATATATATATATATATATTATGTGTGTGTATATTTACCTTTTTTTTTTAATAAATAGATATACACAATTTAACTAAAAACACTAACTCACATTACATTAATAGTTTTTTTTTTACCCAAATACATTAATATTTTAATATTTATATACAATATTTGCCTCAAAAATTACACCAGATAATATTGTGGTCGTTTTGTTCCATTTTACTAAATTGTGTTGTGATGTGCTTAGCTAACTCCTGCTTAATCAATATACCATATTGAATTTTCTGTAAAACTATTTTAATAATTTTAAAAAAATATATAAAACATAATTATTTTAAAATCTTTAATTAATGCCAGTTTATAAATAACTAGGTTTTATTTCGACATGGGAAATATTAACAATCAACGATCTCAAGAGCATCAACGAGAGATGTGGAGGCAATTTACAAGAAGCAGAAGGCAGAGAATGACCGCAGAGCAACGACAAGAACAATCAGCTAGACGACGAGAACATTATAGACGTGGAAGGAATATAATTGCTATGGAGTCAAGAACAATGAGATTGACAACTATGCGACGTCTTGCATGATCAACCAGTGATCAACAAAATAGTACAGGTATAAAATATATAAATATATCTATATATATTTGAGAAAAGGTATATAATAATTTAGTCATTTATTACTTTTATTTAAATTTAATCATCAAGGTAATTAGCAACTATATTACTTTATATTAATGGTTTATCTATAAAGTTCTGGCCTAGAACTTATTCTTATCACAAAATTTTCTATTTTTGCAAGTCAAATAATGTGATATTTCTCATTCTCATTTTTTAATGTCCGTATATATAATCATTTGCTTACCTTATTTTATT
Organism: Sophora flavescens; assembly: GCA_030762895.1. NCBI lineage: Eukaryota > Viridiplantae > Streptophyta > Magnoliopsida > Fabales > Fabaceae > Sophora > Sophora flavescens. Next base: position 88,363,560 of record CM061063.1, read on the forward strand.
TAATAATTCTTTTTTCAAAACTAAATCATTCAGATCCTAATATTGCTTCAACGAGGTTTCGAGGAACACATGACCATGAAGCCGGGAACAAGTAACGGACATGGTTAGTGATGGACATTTAGAAAATATAAACTTGAAATTTTATGCCATCTTTGAATTTATTATTTTATATTAAAATTTTAAAACATTGATTATTTTCCTTTTCAAATAATTATTAACACTTAGATATCGTAATTTGCCAACAAAATATATATTAGTTAATATATAAGTAAAAATGAATTATCTATAAAATTTGGAAGCTTAAAACTTATCATTATCAACAAAGATTCTATAGTTGTAATAAATAAATGTGATATCTCTGATTCTCATTTTGAATGTCTCTATACATAAAAGTTTGATTATCTTATGTTATTTAATTTTTTTTTAACAATAAATAATGTAGAACCTATTATTGACTCAACACCGTTTCAAGGAACACATGACAATGAAGCTGGAACAAGTAGTGGACAAGGTTAGTTGTGGACTTTTAGAAATTTTAATACTTAAATATTTGGCGGTTTGTACCTTTTGATATTTTATATTTAAATTTGTATATATTAATTAATTATCACTGTCGTATCTGTCTATCCGTATTTCTAATGCTTTTGAATATCTCTATACTTAAAAAATTTATTACCTTCCGTTATTTAATAATTCTTTTTTCACCAATAAGTAATGCAGAACCTAATATTACCTTTATTGTGGTTTCAAGGAACACATGAACATGAGGTTTGGAACAAGTGATGTACACGATTAGTTATGGACATTCAGAAATATTAATTTATAAATTTTTGGTAATTCGTATGATATTATTGAATTTCATACATTGAAAGTAAATTATTATGTAAATTCAGTTATCTTAATTTCTAAATTTGATGAAAAATGGATCTAGAACATTGTCCTTATATGACTAAAAAAACAAAATAATATGCACATTTAAAAAACTGTTATGTATTTTTTTTAAACGCAGATTAGCATTTTTATTTCCGACCAAAACATAATAGTGCTAGAGATTTTCTTAATACTTCACCAAAGGCCGCTTCCCGTTTGCCACCCCCAAGCACATGTACATTGACGCGCTGTCGCACACGGGTCAAAAAGCGAGTGGTTTTATAAAATTGTAGTAGAGCGCGACAACTCGGGAATCGTCTCACAAGGACTCTTGAATTGTTATTTACCATAAAAACCAGTTTTTTTTTGGGGGGGGGGGGGGGGGGTGGATTTAAATTAAATTGGAAAACAAAGCAAAAACAGAGCAATAAAAACAGATCAATTTAAAGGATTATCAAATAAGCAAAAGACGATTAATCTACTGTTCTCGACTTCCCAACTATCATCGGTTCATGTAAATTCCAAGCCCTAAGCAGATTCTAATCCCCTTTCGGTTGTAGCAACAATTAACAAGCGAAATCACTACTACGAGATATATGTTCCTAATTCCCGAATTAAGCAAACGGGGTTAAGCCCTTCGTGAATTAAGCAAACACGAATTGAACACACGCGAATTAAGCAAACACGATTAGATATAGGAACATAACATCACCGAAATAAATCAACACAAACACTATACACTCCTGAATTAAGCAAACGGAAATATATAGCATAGTATTGCAAAGGGAAAAGCAAACAAAACAAGAATTACACAACCTCAAGTGCGGTGGAAATCGATTACAGTAGACTAATCTAAGAGAATTAGTTCTCCATGAAAACGATATCACAACCGAGAAAATATGTAAAAACAATGGATAATGAGAACTGTCTAATAATCTGCCCGAGCGAGCCATTTATAACATTCAGGAACTGCGCCCTCTCGCGAGGCGAATATTATGAAGGATCTGCAACGTTTGGTCTTCTTGCGAGGCGAAGAATGGCTCGCGAGGCGAGGAATTGAAGAGTCTTCTTATTACGCCCGTTATGAGTATCGGGGCTGACCGTGATGCTTTCGACTTCCCGAGGCTCGCGAGGCGAGACATGGATTCGCGAGGCGACACAGAAATCTTGCATTTTCTGGAACAGTAAGCCTTCAACCTCGCGAGGCGAGGTGTTGTTCGCGGGGCGAGACAGAGAGGAGGACATTCTGCTGTACAGCTGGTCTCAGGTTCGCGAGGCGAGTGGACTCTCGCGGGGCGAATACCTCCAGGATTGAAATTTCCCCTGTTTCTTCATTCCCTTGACTACTAAGTTAACCTGAAAACAATAAAATAGCCATAAGTGCTTTATTTGACTCAAAACTGGCTAACTTAACCTAAAACTACTTTAGAGACTCAAAACCTTGCTTGAGGACAATCTAGTCTAATTTGGGTGAAAACGAAATATAATTAGCACAAAACCATGGTCATACTAGTCATAAAACTAGATGAGCCAGAGGTTTATCAAAATACCCCAAACTTAAACTTTGCTTGTCCCCAAGCAAGCTAAAACTCAAAAACTCAAAAAGACTCAAGACATGGCAAGCTTAAAGGATTCAATCAACTTTGCACAAATTTCAAGCAATTCACCAAAATAATTTTTCCTTCAATGTTCCCCCCTTTCAAACAAAGCAATCCCCACATGTATTTACTCTAAACATTTGAGAACTTCAACATTCAAGCATTCATTAATCCAAGTTAGGGATCCAAGTTACACACAAGAGGGAGATCACCAATTTCAAACAATCGCCTTCCTCACAAGGGCATTTAGTGTTTCACTCAACCACTCAATTTTTGTCAGGCTAACAACATTTCACTCAATTTCACTTTTAAGAGCACTTCCTATAAATTTGATTTTCATCTCAGACAAGGTTCCCATGAAAACATGCATACATCATCAAAAGGTCTTTTAAGGTTGTAATGGGGCCTGGCTAAGGGTAGGGTATTCAAAGGAATTAGGCTTAAGTCCCTAGGAACTAAGAGAGCATGAGCATTTTGACACTTGAATTTCCACTCAGATTCCTTTTTTTTCATTTTTTTTTTTTGCTTTGGGTGACTACAGCCTTTTTCTTTAGATATCCTTTTTTTTTGACATTTTTGTTCTTTTATTCCCTTTTTTTTTCTTTTTTTTTTCTTTGCCCTTTGGCTCCAACCTTTTTATTAATTTTTTTTTCTTTTTTTCTCACTCCAGAATCACATGTCATATCCTTGTAGCCACCCCAAACTTAGTTTCTTGCTAACCTTGTCTTGCTAAGCTTCCATGCTCTCCTAATCCTAAGATCGGGTTAACATGGTTTTTCCATATTTTGGCTCATAACATGAGGTCATCAAGAATTAACAGGCTAATTAGGCTCAATGGGGTAACTAGGGAACATGCATTAGGAATTGGTTCTTTTCAGGCTAAGTGGTTATTTACAAAGAAAATGCCTAAATCATTTGATGCAAACACATAGACATGCAAACCAAGAAGAGACTCAAGCAAATTCGGGAAAGTGCAACTTGAAAGTGATTCACACAGTTAAAACAAACATGTTGGAGGCTCAAATCCTCACCGGGGACAATTTTGCAAATTGTTTGGCCGAGATTCTATCCCTAGTGTGTGCTTCCCTTCACCCCAAACTTATCATAAATCATGCAATCATAATGAAATATCTCAAAGTTCAATTTTCAATTTTTTCACATGGGGACCACTTTTCAAAAAAATTTCAACCTAGGAGGAATCATCACATAATCATGCAATAAATCTGTACCAAATCATTCAAAACCAATCAAGCTCACCGACCAAAGACTCACACAACTTATTCAAGAACTAAAAGAAAAACAAGACAAAACACAAAACAAAGCTACAATTGGTTCCCTCCCCCACACTTAAAACATACATTGTCCCCAATGAAACAACATAACTATAAAATCAGAGTGAGGGAAAGGAAGGGGTGTTCCCTGATCAAGTGGCAGTGTAGGTGGGAGCTTCCAAGGAGAGCTCCTCAACAGTAGCATCCTCAGGCACCAAGCTCTCATGGAACAGCTTTAGCCTCTGCCCGTTAACCTTGAAGGCCTTATTGCTACCTGCACTTTTAATCTCTACTGCACCATAAGGAAAAACATTAGTAACAACAAATGGGCCAATCCACTTGGACCTAAGTTTCCCGATCATCACTTTCAGAGGGGAGTTAAACAGGAAGACCTGTTGGCCCACATAAAATTCTTTCCTAGCAATCATCCTATCATGAAAATGCTTGGTTTTTCTTTATAAATCAGGGAGCTTTCATAGGCATCTAGCCTAAGCTCCTCAGCCTTTAATCGGAGTTTCCGTTCAATACCAGCTTTTTTCATTTCCAAATTACAGCACTTGACCGCCCAATATGCACGGTGTTCAACTTCCACAAGGAGATGACATGCCTTACCAAATACAAGCCTAAAGGGGGACATCCCTATTGGCGTCTTGAAAGCGGTCCTCTGAGACCACAGTGCATCTTCTAGACGGCGGCTCCAGTCATTCCTATTCGGATGCACCACTTTCTCTAAGATCTGCTTGATCTCCCTGTTTGATATCTCAGCCTGGCCATTGGTCTGGGGATAGTAAGCAGTGGAGACTCTATGCACAACTCCATACTTCCGGAGTAGAGCTTCCATGGTGCGGTTGCAGAAGTGAGTGCCCTGGTCACTGATGATGGCACGAGGTATGCCAAACCTGCAAAAAATATTGGACCTAACAAATTTTGAAACAACTTTAGAATCGTTAGTCCTAGTGGGGATAGCTTCCACCCACTTTGAAACATAGTCAACAGCCAAAAGAATGTACAGAAAGCCAAAAGATGCAAGGAAATGACCCATAAAGTCGATTCCCCACACATCAAACACCTTACAGAAGAGCATGGGCTGCTGAGGCATTTCACTCCTACGAGTGATAGCCGTGCCTGCTGTTTGACACTCCTTACAAGTCCGGTAGACCTCATAGGCATATCTAAAAATGGTGGGCCAGTAGAACCCAGAATCTGGGACTTTTCTTGCAGTCCTCTGTGGCCCAAAGTGTCCCCCTACTTGAGAGGCATGAGAGAAGTGCAAAATGGACTCGATCTCATAGTTGGGGACACACCTCCGAATTACCTAATCACTGCAAAACTTCCAAAGGTACGGATCATCCCAAACATAGTACTTGGAATCACTCTTGAGTTTGTGGATCTGTGATCTAGTTGCACCTGCAGGAAAAACACCAACAACAAGATAGTTAACAATGTCAGCAAACCAAGGAGTTACCCCATGCAGATGTAGAAGCTGCTCATCAGGAAAGTCATCATGGATGGGAGAAGGATCCTCATCCCTTGCTATTCTGCTCAAATGATCAGCTACTAAATTTTCTGCTCCACTCTTGTCTTTTATCTCCACATTGAACTCTTGGAGCAACAGCATCCACCGAATCAATCTCGGCTTCGCTTCTGGTTTCTTCAACAGGTACTTCAGAGCTGCATGGTCAGTGAAAACAATAACCTTGGAACCTAGCAAATATGACCTAAATTTATCAAGAGCAAAAACAACGGCTAGGAGTTCCTTTTCGGTGGTGGTGTAATAAGGCTGCAAGCATCTAAAGTCCTAGAAGCATAATGAATGACATGGGCGGCCTTGCCCACCCTTTGTGCCAGGACCGCTCCCACAACATAGTTAGAAGCATCACACATGAGCTCAAAAGGGAGGGTCCAATCAGGGGGATGGATGATGGGGGTAGAGGTCAATGCACTTTTCAGGAAGTCAAATGCCTTCTTGCAGTTGTCATCAAAGTTGAACATGGCATCATTCTTCAGCAAGTTTGACAAAGGAAGAGCTATCTTGCTGAAGTCCTTAATGAAGCGCCTGTAGAAACCTGCATGACCAAGAAAAGAACGAATCTCACGAACGCAAGATGGATAAGGCAATGTTGAAATCACATCAATTTTAGCAGGATCTACTGAAATACCCTTTTTAGAAATAACATGCCCCAAAACAATCCCCTGTTCAATCATAAAGTGACATTTTTCATAATTTAAAACCAGGTCAGTTTCAATGCATCTTTCTAGAACCAAATTCAGACTATGCAAGCATGCATCAAATGAGGAGCCATATACAGTGAAAGTGATCCTTTCGTGTGGCCTGGTTCAACTTCCTATAATCAATACAGACTCGCCAGCTATTCTGGACTCTAGTGGGGACAAGCTCATTATTATCATTTCTTACCACTGTGAGGCCGGACTTCTTGGGTACAACTTGCACTGGACTTACCCAAGTACTATCAGAGATGGGGTATATAATACCCGCATGCAGAAGTTCAGTCACCTCCTTCTTTACAACATCCAGAATCAATGGATTGAGCCGCCTTTGGGGCTGCCTAACTGGTTTAGCCCCATCCTCCAACAGAATTCTATGCATACATCTGGAGGGGCTAATTCCTGGGATGTCAGTCAAGGTCCACCCAATCGCCTTCTTGTGCTTCTTCAGAACCTCTAAAAGCTTAGCTTCCTGGTCAGAGTCAAGGTTGGAAGAAATAATGACTGGAAGTTTTTCATTCCTCTCCAAGTAAGCATACTTCAGATTCTCAGGAAGTGGCTTGAGCTCCAAGGAGGGTGGCTGCTCAATGGATGGTATATTTGGAGCAGCCATGATGTCAAGAACTTCATCTGAACAGAAAGCTTCACTCACACTATCACCCTGCAAAGTAGAATCAATGAACTCAGCACAAACAGCACAAGAGTTAGTGTTAGTACAGTCAGTACATGAATAAATATCATCAAAGCCAGAAACAAATGGAAAATCAGAAACCAAGTCCTCATGGGTGTCATCAATAATTTCAGAGAGCAACTCTATTTGGAAAACAGAGTGCTCTTCCAGGGGATGCTTCATAGCATCGAAGATGTTAAACTTTGCCACAATGTCACCAAACTCCATGGACATGGTTCCATAATCAACATCAATCTTTGTCTTTCTTTGTCTTCATGAGCGGTGCGCCCAGGATGATTGGTGATCTACTTGAATTTGTTTCCGCCCTGCCATATCCAGGGATGTAAAAGTCAGCGAGGGAAAATCAACTCATCAACTTGTACCCGGCACATCTTCTACCATTCCATGGGGCGAGCATTGGTCTCGTTGGCCAAGCGGATAGTGAGACTCGTATCTTCGTAAGGGACCAAGATCAAGGTTATTGAAAACAGAGGTGGGCATGACATTTATGGAGGCTCCCAAATCCAACATGCAATTTTCGAATTTGCTTTCCCCAATAGTGCATGGAATAGCAAAAGTGCCCGGATCCTTGCACTTCTGTGGTAGTGCCTGAGTGGGGGCTGTAACACTAACCCTTTCAAGTGCAGGCTTAGGCTGAATGAGGGCTGAAACATTTCGCCCTAGATTAACTCTCTCATTACCCTTCAACCTCCTCTTGTGGGTGCACAAATCCTTCAGGAACTTAGCATACTTAGGAACCTGCTTGATCACATCCAGAAGCGGAATGTTTACCGCCACCTTTCTGAACACATCTAAAACTTCCCTCTCCTTGTCTTCCCCACCAATCTTCTTATTTTTCTGCACTCTTTGCGGGAAGGGGATTGGTGGCACATAAACTCTCTCAGCTTCAACAACTATAGAAGGCTCAGGAGTTACCTCAACAGTTTCTTCATCTTTTTCATGGGCTGCCTCTACAACTTTCCCAGATCTCAAAGAAATGGCACTCACATTAGGATTGGAGACATTGGGATTCACCACTGTTTGTGCAGGTAGTTGGTTTGATCCTTGAGCTTGTTGTATGTTATTCATGGAAGTGGCAAGCTGTCCAATCTGTGTCTGCAAGGCAGTAATGCTAGCATCCGTTAGCCGCTGAAACTGACCAATTTGTCCAACCTGTGTTTGCAAAGTATTAATGCTAGCATCCGTTCATTCTTGAATCGGTCCAAATTGCTTCTGAAACTGGAGATTTTGTGCATTTATTTGTCCAGTTATTTGTGAAGTCATTTGCTTGAACATGTCCTCTAGGGAAGGTCCAGAAGGTGCAGAAGTGGTCACCTGGGGAGGATTCTGTGGTGGTGCCATCGGTTGTTGTTGGGATGAGTTCCCATACCAAAGGTTAGGATGATTCCTCCAGTTGGGGTGGTACTTATTTGTGGAGAGGTCAGGAGTGCTGTACCGGTTCTGATTGTTGCCTTGATTGTAAGGATGGACTGCATAAGCTTGAGGCAAATCGATGGCCCACCCTTTCTTTGAGAATGGGGCATGCATCATACTGGTGCTCGGGGAGAGCTACACATGCCACACAACCTTGCCGGCTGAACCTTATCCATTGCCAATTGCTTCACCAAAGAAGTGAGCTCATCAATTCTATTCTCAAGGGCCTGGTTGGAAGAAGAGCTATGGACCTCATTCACACCCCTTGTCTCAACAGAATTTCTCCTGGTTGTAAACTGCTGGGAGTTTAGTGACATATTTTGAATCAATTGCTTGGCAAAAGCCGGAGTCTTATCAACAAGTGCTCCCCCACTAGCAGCATCCAAAATATTTCTATCCATCGGTAGTAACCCCTCATAAAAATACTGAATAAGGAGCTGCTCGGAAATCTGATGCTAAGGGCAACTGCATACCAACTGCTTGAATCTCTCCCAATACTCAGCCAATGACTCATTGCCTTGTCTGATGCCACATATTTCCTTCCTGATTGATGCAGCTCTGGAGGCAGGAAAATATCTCTCTAAGAAAACCGTCTTCAAATCGTTCCAGGTGGTAACAGTTTGGCTCAAGATAGTACAACCAATCCTTTGCAGCGTCCTGTAGTGAGAACGGGAAGGCTCTCAGCTTGATGTGATCCTCAGTTATTCCCTCTGGTCTCAAGGGTGTGGAGCAGACAACCTGGAATTCCTTCAGATGCTTATGTGGATCCTCACCTGCAAGACCACTAAACCTTGGCAACAAATGTATTAAACCATATTTTAATTCAAAGGGAGTAACAGCACCAGCATATTCAATACACAAGCCATTATAATTAACATCAGGTGCAGCAAGCTGTCTTAATGTCCTTTGGTCACCCATATTATCAAAAACAGTTTCAGAATTAGAATCACCACTAGTGCTAGCCCGAATTGCTCTACGGCGTGTGTGCAGTGTTCTTTCAATTTCAAGATCAAAATCACACAAGTCAGGGCAAGTAGACCTAGTAGCCAGACTAATTCAAAAAAAAAAACGAAAATAAAAGAAAGGAAAAAAATGCGAAAATAACAAACAAGAGTCCCCGGCAACGGCACCAATTTTTGACGTGCTGTCGCACACGGGTCAAAAAGCGAGCAGTTTTATAAAATTGTAGTAGAGCGCGACAACTCGGGTATCGTCTCACAAGGACTCTTGAATTGTTATTTACCACAAAAACCAGTTTTTTTTTTTTTTGGGGGGAGGGGGGGTTGGATTGAAATTCAATTGGAAAACAAAGCAAAAACAGAGCAATTTAAAGGATTATCAAATAAGCTAAAGACGATTAATCTAATGTTCTCGATTTCCCAACTATCATCGGTTCATGTAAATTCCAAGCCCTAAGAAGATTCTAATCCCCTTTCGGTTGTAGCAACAATTAAGAAGCGAAATCACTACTACGAGATATATGTTCCTAATTCCCGAATTAAGCAAACGGGGTTAAGCCCTTCATGAATTAAGCAAAGACGAATTGAACACACGCGAATTAAGCAAACGCGATTAGATATAGGAACAAAACATCACCGAAATAAATCAACACAAACACTATACACTCCTGAATTAAGCAAACAGAAATATATAGCATAGTATTGAAAAGGGAAAAGCAAACAAAACAGGAATTACAGAACCTCAAGTGCGGTGGAAATCGATTACAGTAGACTAATCTAAGAGAATTAGTTCTCCATGAAAACGTATCACAACCAGAAAATATGTAAAAACAATGGATAATGAGAACTGTCTAATAATCTGCCCAGAACAGCCATTTATAACATTCAGGAACTGCGCCCTCTCGCAAGGCGAAGTATGGCTCGCGAGGCGAATATTTTGAAGAGTCTGCAACGTTTGGTCTTCTTGCGAGGCGAAGAATGGCTCGCGAGGCGAGGAATTGAAGAGTCTTCTTATTACGCCCGTTATGAGTATCAGGGGCTGACCGTGATGCTTTCTGACTTCCAGGCTCGCAAGGCGAGACATGGATTCGCAAGGCGACACAGAAATCTTGCATTTTTCTGGAACAGTAAGTCTTCAGCCTCACGAGGCGAGGTGTTGTTCACGGGGCGAGACAGAGAGGAGGACATTCTGCTGTTCAGCTGGTCTCAGGTTCACGAGGTGAGTGGACTCTCGCTGGGCGAATACCTCCAGGATTGAAATTTCCCCTGTTTCTTCATTCCCTTGACTACTAAGTTAACCTGAAAACAATAAAATAGCCATAAGTGCTTTATTTGACTCAAAACTGGCTAACTTAACCTAAAACTACTTTAGAGACTCAAAACCTTGCTTGAGGACAATCTAGTCTAATTTGGGTGAAAATGAAATATAATTAGCACAAAACCATGGTCATACTAGTCATAAAACTAGATGAGCCAGAGGCTTATCATACATGTTGCAATGCACGATTATTTTATCATGAATCACGTGACATGTGCTGCTCTGGTGGTAAGATATCGTTAGAACAAGTAGATGCACCTCCAGAGTTGCTAGAAATATTTTCAGACAGTTCAGCCGAAGGAAGACATTTTAGACAACACATTAGGAGTTACAATCATGTGCTTTCATTCACTTCAATGGGTGTACATATTGATGAGAATGTCGCTGCAACTGGACGTGGCATATATAGTTTTCGTGCTCAAGGTGCAATTTATCATAAGATAGGAGGATTCTATCCAACTGATGGTTCAAGACCACGATTCTTTCAAATGTACATCTACGATACAGAGCATGAGTTACAAAACAGGATGCTTGAAAACCCTCAACTTCAACAAAATATTGTTCAAAAGTTGCAACAAATTCTCCATGGTTGCAATCCATATGTGCACGCATTACGGCAACTTGCACAGCGTCCAGATGTACATGATTGTAGTCTACTCATCAAGGAGCGCCCTGCTAATCAACCACAGTATAATATGCCAACTGCATCCCAAGTCGCACCAATTGTCGTTGGTGGAGACGCGGTATCAATCTCAACTGAAAGGGATATAATCATGATGAGTCATGTTGGGAATCTAATAAATGTTAAAGAAACTACGAGATATTATGATCCATTACAATATCCTCTATTATTCCCTTATGAAACGTTTGGATGGGACCGCGAAACCACAAATGATGAAGGACAACCTATAACATGTCTAGAATATTACAGTTACATGCTTCAGGTACATAATGTAATTTCTACAATATTTTGATTTATAAAATATAATAATTTACACAAAATAAATTTACATTAGTCATTAATTGTTTCATGGATTGTAGATTCGTTCCAATGATTATTCCATATTGCTAAAATCGGGACGACTACTACAACAATATGTTGTAGACAACTATGTCAAGATAGAAGCAGCAAGGTTAAGGTGGGTCCAAACTCACCAAAGTAAAATTCGCTCTGAATTGTATCAAGGCTTGCAAGATGCTTTGCATGTGGGAGAAACTGCTACAGGTACTCTTCATAACATATATCAAAATTATTTATACAAAAACATATGTCAAATACATCAAACACCATCAACACGTACAATTACTCTTTGTAGAAAATATCGGATGGAGAACCATATTGCCTTCATCATTTATTGGTAGCCGTCGAGACATGACACAACGGTATGAAGATGGTATGGCTATTGTGCTTCACGATGGCAAACCTGATATTTTTCTTACCATGACATGCAATCCTTCATGGATTGAAATATCATCTGAACTTGGCCCATATCAAACTCCACAAGATCGTCCAGACTTGCTGACAAGAATCTTCCGTTCAAAGTTCGAGCAATTGAAGCATGACCTAATTAAAAAAGGCGTCTTAGGAAAGGTCAAAGGTTATATGTATGTAACTGAATTCCAAAAACGAGGATTACCTCACGTGCATATGCTACTGATCATGGAACCTAATGACAGATTACGTAACCCAGAAGAATATGATAGCGTTGTTAGAGCGGAAATACCAAAATTTGAAGAAGAACCACAATTACATGCCGTAGTGCTAAAACACATGATTCATGGACCGTGCGGTAGACTGAAACCAATATCACCATGTATGAAGGATGGCCAATGTAAGAAGGGGTTCCCAAAAGAGTTCATCCAAGAGACACGACAAGGTATTGACTCATATCCACGGTATAGAAGACGGAATGATGGTCCAATAACTTTGAATAGACATATATCTATAGATAATAGATGGGTGGTCCCTTATAACCCATGGTCGCTGTTAAAGTATGACTGTCATATAAATGTTGAAGTGTGCAGTAGTATCAAGAGTATCAAGTACCTGTATAAATATGTCTATAAAGGTCCTGATCGAGTTGCCATGGAGGTTCATATGGATGAGGTCAAGCAGTATATTGATGCAAGATGGATTTGTGCTCCAGAGGCGTTATGGAGAATATTTTCATTCACCATGTACCGAATGTATCCAAGTGTTGAAAGATTACAAATCCACCTACCAAATCAACATCAGGTGCGATACCATACAAATCAAAGAATTGACGATGTACTAAATGATGCGCGTAACTCCATAACAATGCTCACACAATTCTTTGCCCTGAACCAGAAAGATCCACAAGCAAGGTGTTATCTGTACAGGGAGATTCCAGAACACTATTTGTGGAAAAAAGGAAATAAAGAATGGGTCAGACGAAGAATACAAAGGAAAGTTATTGGACGAATCTATACAGTGTCACCTTCAGACAGGGAGAAATTCTATTTGCGTGTATTATTATCTCATATAAGAGGACCAACCAGTTGGGATTCCTTGCTCACAGTAAACAACACATGTACACCACATTCCAAAAAGCAGCTGAGCAATGGGGCTTTTTAGAACAAGACAACAGTATTTGCGAATGTTTAGTTGAAGCATCAAGTCTACGAATGCCATATGCTTTACGGAGATTGTTTGCTACTATATTGGTCTTTTGTGAACCAACGGATGTAAAAATCCTATGGGATGAGTTTTACACCCACATGGTAGAGGACTATCCTTCAACATCCTCTGTGAATGGGCCATCATTGACTAATATGCTATTAAGGGATTTGAATGACCTATTACTTCAACATGGAAAACAAATCACAGATTATGCTTTGCCTGAATTATCATTGGAGACCACTGAAGGTAATCATGTTCCAAGAGTTATACAGGAAGAGCTATCAGTCCAAGTTCCTATTGAAGATTTGAGTTTCGTTGAGAAGTTAAATGATGACCAGTTGTTTGCTTACAATACCATTATGCATGTTATCCAACGTAAGAATAGTCGGGTTTTCTTTGTGGATGGGCCAGGAGGAACGGGTAAGATATTCCTTTATCGCACCTTAATTGGAAAATTAAGACATTTGGGTCAAATTGTCTTGGCGACAGCCTCATCTGGTATATATAGCAGCTACATTATTACCCGGTGGTAGGACGGCACATTCCCGATTTAAGATACCCATCAATACAGAAGAAGGGTCCTTTTGCTCAATAAGTAAACAATCTGATCTCGCGAAGCTAATAAGAGAAACAACAACAATCATTTGGGACGAGGCACCCATGACAAGTAGATATGCTATAGAAGCATTAGACCGCACCTTGAAGGATATTCTTGACTGTGATGCTCCATTCGGGGGGAAAGTGATGATTATGGGAGGGGATTTCCGCCAAGTACTTCCTGTTGTTCCAAAAGGGACTAAGGCACTGACGATTCTGCATGTATCGTTAAATCTCATCTATGGGCTAATACAAAGGTATTGTATCTACGCCAAAACATGCGTGCATTACAAGATCGAGATTTTGCTGACTATCTTATGCTGATAGGAGATGGTGTTGAACCTACAAAGGATAATGATATGGTGAGGGTACCCCAACAAATTGTAATTCCATGGGAAGGAGAAAGTTCGATACGTTTACTTATACAGCAAACATTCCCCAAATTAGAAGATCATGGTTGGGATGCATCTTATATGGTGGAAAGAGCGATACTAACACCAAAAAATGAGGATGCTCAGAAACTAAATGACATTATTATCGAACATTTCCCAGGTGAAGAGCAAAGTTTGTTGTCTTTTGATGAGGTCGAAGGGGACACAAGAAACTTATATCAACAAGAATACTTAAATTCCATTGCTCCAAGTGGTTTGCCACCGCATATTATGAAGGTAAAAAAAGGAGCACCGCTGATGTTGTTACGAAACATCGACCCTAAATCTGGCCTCTGTAATGGTTCACGATTACTATGTCGTGGTGTATTTATGAACCTGTTGGATGTAGAAATCATAACAGGCAACCATGCTGGAAGAAGAGCCTTCTTGCCCATGATTAAACTAAAGACAACTAAGAGCGCGGGACTTCCCTTTGTGCTTATTAGGAAGTAATTTCTAGTTAAACTGAGTTTTGCAATAACTATAAATAAGGCACAGGGACAAACTATTCCCAATGTTGGGATTTACCTTCCACGACATGTGTTCAGTCATGGTCAATTATATGTGGCATTATCAAGAGGCGTATCTCAAAATGACACAAAAATCCTGATAAAAGAAGGAAAAATTGAAGGGGAAGATGGCCACTTCACCAGAAATGTTGTCTTCAAGGATATTTTGTTATCTCAGACTTTGGTATTGTATTTTTAAATTTATTAAATCATCTATACATATAATGCATTACACTAATATTACCCAGAACAACCAAAAATCATCTTATAAATTTAAAATGTACAGTTGAACTAGAGTTCAAGGAGAGCTACCGTTTATCGCAAGAGATGATGACAAATATTTCGGGCATGTGCTGTGACAAGCAGGTAGGTTCATGTGAACAACTTTAATTTAAACATTTTTCCATATCAATCTATAACAATTCGACTAAAAAAATGATAGGATCACGACTTTGAAAAACTATGGCAAATATTGAAGGCTGAGCGATCAATCGCATCTTTATGCCCAGTTGACAACAAGGTGAATTATAAAATTATATTAGAATACTTCATATTATGACGTTGTATTAAAAACCGATATTCTAATCTTTTGATAATCAGGTACATCATCTAAAGATATACTCTTTTGGGTGGGGTACCACAGTAACAGCAGATAAGACTCAGCTATGGAACATGGTAAAAAGAGAATTGTGGGCTCAAAGGTTAGAAAGGTAATGTATTATGTATTGTATTCGATATGATAATATACATATTTACTATATAATAAGTTTTATTATTTCCACAATTTATTAAAATACTATCTTTTTTTAACACAAATTATTAGGAAACTTGAAGCAACATTACCAAACACAAGAAGTCGTGATAGCTCAATACATTTGGAACAAAAAATGGTCTTACTTGAGGAAGTAATATGTTCTTTTAATAATATATTATATTTGTTATGAATGATTGTGATAATGAATGTTCCAAAAATTTTTCTTACATTTTTTATTTATTTTGTAGTTTATTAAACAAAAAAACATTAAAGATGTAACACCCCGATTTTCGCTCCTTCGTAATATCGGTAATAAATATATAAATATATATTTTTATCCGAGACAGAGAAAATGATTTTGGATAAACCAAGGTCATTTCCTTGTTATACTTATTTTCATAAGGTTACGGGGAAATTTTTGGTTGAAAACTCAGACGGAAGTCGGTTTGCTGTTTTCTGTGTTTTCACTGACAGTAAAAGTTTACTGCTCAGAAAACCTCATTTTGAGTCGTGAACGAGATGAAAAATATTTTTATCATATTTACTACGATATTGGAAGTTTTGAAAATTCTGGTAAAAAAATTAAAATAATATATTTGTTGCGGGCATATACGTCGATATATCTCTAGGAAAAGCTTGCGCCAGATGAATCGAGAAGTCGGCAACATAGCAGAGATGTTGGATTGACCGACTTGATGAGCATTTATGACGAGTTTATCCATATCATAATGGCCATAATGGCACATTTATGACAAAGTTAATTTTTCCTATGAAATGACCAAATTGCCCTTGTCTGTTTATGACAATTTCAAACAAATGCCATTGGAAAAAGTTGACCAACCCTTGCCCAAAACCCACGGCTCCAATGCCTTCTTCATTAAGTTTGGTTTCTTCTTCATTTAATAGGTTGTCTTCTTCCTTAAGACATTTTTCCATTTTCATGTTCTTTTGCTCCAAAAAGTTCATAATTCGTCCGATTTTGCCTAGCAATTCTGACCAGTTTCTATTTTGAATCTCGAAAAACTTTCAACATGAAAGTTGTTCATATTTCTCTATTCTTTCCAACGACATAAATATCATCCAAAACGGACAAGTATGTTGAAAGATACACCCAAAATACTAAAACTGTTCTAAACCCTAACTATGTTCATCTTCTTCCTTAAGTTTCTCAAGAACACCATGAGAAATTTGTGAAGAACATCATCCAAATCTTGATTTCCTTGAATCGTCAAGAGGTAAAAACTTATTATCTTGTCATTTGAATCATTTCTCTTCACAACTTTTGTAGATTCATGGCTATGATTCATATGTTCTTCATTTGTTCAAAGTTCATGGAGCTAGATTCAAAAATTCATAACTAATTCTAGAAAAATCCTTTTGACATGAAACCAATTGCTATGATCTTATAATCATATCTATTTTCATCATATAGAAGCATAAGATCATGTGAAATTTCTTTCCCTAAATTCTGGTTATGGCCGAACCTAGGTCAAATTTGTGTTCTTAGGTTTTGTTTCATTTTCATGTCTTGATTCAAGATTCAATCCTTTTATATCTTGATAGTTCTTGTATTCAAGTATATAGAAGATCAAAAAAATCAAACTTGAGCCTATTTGTTTCTTCAAAAACCGAAACCCTAGGTTTGAGTACTTAATGGTTTTGTGATTCGAAAGTTGTTTGTAACACTTGAATCTAACTCTAGGTTTTGTATGTTGATTAAATCCAAGAGTTTAGAAATTTTAGAGATTTATAACTCCAAACTCAGCACTTGGCCGAAACCCTAGTTCTTGGAACTAGATGAGTTTTAGTTCATGTTCTTGGTTCATAATCTTGGGTTAAGTGCTTAATCATGTTTAAGTTACTTATGGATCATAAATCCTTAAGTTAACAAAATTTTAACTTTCCTAACCTAGAAAAGTTTTTGAGGCCAAACCTTAACTTCCATGAGTCAAGTATGTTTTTGTTTTATTTGATTTATTTTGGTTGCAATTCGTTTGAAGGAAACAACTGAGTTAACCGATTTACGCTGACGGAGAGGAAAAATCGGATCGGGATCAGGAGATTAACAGGAACGGTTAGTTCAATCTTCAAGAGGTAAGGGGGGCTTGCCATGATGGATTTTTATCAATAACTATTTGCTTGTAGTGTGGTTTATATGATTTATATGTGGTTGTGATTATTTGTTTATGTGGCTTACGTTGTGTTGTTATCTGTGCATCGGTGATTAATCTGTTTTTAATTGATTTAATTATCTGCAGTAGTATAGCATGTTGCTATGATGCATGATCTGCCTGGTGATATAATTATGATGATATTGTTGAATGATGAATGTTGAATGTTGTTTGAGAGGCCTGACAGGGGTCAGTGCACAACCGATTAATCAGATAAGAGATTTAATAAGCTGTGAAGATTATATTCAACGTTTTATGGGGAATGTTGGAATATAATAGTGGTGCAAAATATTATTTTGAAAAGTAATGAGTTTTTGAGAAATACTATTATTTTAAGGACTTATTAGTGTAAAAGAAATTTATGAGTCACGGTGAGAGCGTAACCGTGAAATTTTTTTAGTACTGCTAATTTTTACGCAAGAAATTCCTAAATATTATAAAAAGTTATTTTATGAAATTAATATT
This sequence comes from Sophora flavescens, assembly GCA_030762895.1. Classification (NCBI taxonomy): domain Eukaryota; kingdom Viridiplantae; phylum Streptophyta; class Magnoliopsida; order Fabales; family Fabaceae; genus Sophora; species Sophora flavescens. The sequence goes on from CM061063.1 coordinate 88,381,474, forward strand.
CAAAAATATTTTATAAAAATAAAAATAAAAATAATAAAATAATAATATAAAATTAAAAGTCAAAGTTTGACTTTAAAAATATTTTCTTGGAAAATTATAAATGATGGCAAGTTTTGAAATTATTGACGGTGAAAGTTTAAAAATAGCAGTACTTGTTTTGAGAAGAAGTTTAATCTGAATTGATTTAATTTTTATAGTTGAAGTTTCAGTAAAAAGTTTTTGATGATTGGACGTTTTATAAATGAATTTCAAGTAGAAAAGATTTTCTGTAAATGAGTTTACTCAATGACGTATTTTCGGTAACTTGGATAAGTTGCGGAGATATTATTTTGGATATGTTTTCATAGACGACGTAAACGACGATATAGAACTTAGTAACCGAGATGTCGGGGTACTAGTGTTCTTATGACGTTATCCTATTTTGGATTTGTGTTTCACGGACAAAAACGATGTAAAACGACGATATGGAACTTAGTAACCGAGACGTCGGGATACTAGTGTTCTTATGATGTTAAAGACTTGGTGTCTAGTAGGTAGATTGTGTGTCTACTTCACGACGTAATAAACGACGGTAAAAGATTTATGATGTTTTCTATTACCACGAACCTAAGATTGATTGCAAGGTTTAGGGTTTCGTGACTAAGCACTTGGACTGCGTGTCCTATGTTGTTAATGAAAGACTTTAAGACATTAAAAACTACGTTGGTCGTAAGCTTTTGAGCTTTGGCAAAGGAAAGATTACGCACGAAGAAAACGACAAGAACAAAATATTTTATATGCATGCATTGGCAGACGTGCCCACGATGTCCTATGTCGAATACCTTAATGATAGGGTATTTTGGCTACGAAGTTATGTCGGATACCTTGATGATAGGGTATTTTGGCTACGAAGTTATGTCGGATACCTTGATGATAGGGTATTTTGGCTACGAAGTTATGTCGGATACCTTGATGATAGGGTATTTTGGCTACGAAGTTATGTGTGGTGCTTTAATGAATAAAGTATTCCATACCACGAAGTGCCTAATATATTTGGCTATTGAGCTTGATCAACTCATTTACGCGGTGTTGTGGGATCTCCGGAGATTAGGAAAAAGTTAGATGATGTATTGAAGTGCTCATGCATAATTTTCCCAACGTTGATGTTTGGGGTGTGAAACCCATTGATAAATTGTATGCTATAGTAGGGATGCTTATGTTGTTGTGACATGAAATTGTACTTGTGCCTTCTTTTGTGCGAGCATTTAGTTATTTTGTAAAATCCCTATATTGGTGTCTCACCTTTACAACACATATCAGAGTAGCACAAGGGGTGTGACCTCTACAAGAATAAGGAGGCCGTCTAGTTCGAGACATGTTGTGCTGCTCCTGTCGGGTGTAGTGTCTGTTAGTGGCGACCAGCTTAGGTCCTATTGTGTTATATGATGTTTTGGGAATAAACTAAACTGATAATGATTTAGGTATGAAAATATATGAGGCATTATAGTTGTAAGATTTATATACTTTGTGTATCTGAATGTAATTTGATTATGTTGTTGTTGTTGTGGTTGTGAAGTTAAAAGAAAAAAAAATTTATCACCATATTTTGAAAATATAAACGTTGAGAAAACATTATTTTCCGAAAGTAACCAGCAAATAAAGTTTTATTTCCGCAAACGGGTAACCATGTGATGACCCGAGTTTAGGGTGTCACATTAGTGGTATCAGAGCTGGTCGAGTCTTTCGGGAAACCTTGGGGAATAGATCTGTTAGGTTTTTGTTGTGTGATCTCTGGTTGAACCTTGTTTGAATTGTTTCTTGGTTGAAACAATGTGTGTTGACACACAAGTAAGTATGTTTGGTGGGTTCTGATTGGGTTGAGATCTTGTGAGAACTCATGTTTAGTAAAGGGTACTTATGTTCATGTTGATACATTCGTTTATCCCTTAGGACGGTATCAGACATTTGAATAAGGTACCTGTCATTGAAAGTTTTTGGGGAAAATTTTCTTAGAATGTCCCAAGTTTGTACGGACGGACGGATGTTGAGTTTCTGATTGATCTAGTTTCTAGATTTAGCCAGATCTCAACCGCTTTGTGTAGCATATCGCCAACGAAGTTAATTGGGTTAGACTTCAAGAAATGGAATTTTGGTCCATTTCTCGATAAGTTAGTCATCATCTTCATTGATGATGTTCACGTTTACTCTAAGAGTCATAAGGAGTATGAGAGACTTCTGTACCAAGTGTTACATATCCCTCGCAAGGAGTTGTTATATATTCAAGGATCGATTTGAGAACAAGCTACCACCAGATTGGAGTTAGGACTTATTAACGATTTTATACTGTAAACTCAGCTTATGAGGCAAGATCAACTGTTCGTGCGTCTGAGAGATTGACCAAATTATCAGGAATCGTGCCGATTCAGGGTAACTATACTAAGTGCGTCATAAAAGACCATTGTGCTTGTGAGAAACCAAGGCGAATAAATTTAAATCTTCAACCTTAGATGAGGGTCTCGGGATTCAGAAAAATTGTTCCTTATGGACAAATTGCTTTTCAAATTCCTATGGTTGTATTAGACAATCATAGCGGTACATTTTGTACAGGCCAAATTCATTTTTGACCCTGATTTAAAATCTATCTTGACTTTGGTTCTGACAGTCTAGATATTTTTATACTTCTTTGGGAATGTATTATGAGTATTTCTTGAGTTATGCGACAGATGGGAATTCTTGATGATAGAAGTTTCTTGATGAGACTTAGTCGATTCACTTTTACTTTTGATGGAAGTGATCCAGTCTAAATTTTGTCGGACTGATGTTCTTTTAAATCGTTGTGTAGTAAAGTTCTTGTGAAGGAAGAAACTTTATTAGACTCATGTTTGTAAACTTGTATTAGCTATGCATTTTTACACTCACGAACCTATTGAAGAATCTTTTTACATATTGGACACTTGTATCTTTCAGATTGGTCAAATTATTCTTTGTGCTTTCTTGTGAAAGCGAAATCAAGAAATTTATTGTCTTGAAAATCTCTTTTCAAATTATTGTGAGTAGATTGACGAAGTCGACATCTTTTTACTGTTTAGGTTCACTATGTAATGGAAAAACCAACAGAGGCGTGTATCAGAGGACTGATCCAACATGATAAAGAATTTTCCAACATCATTCTGAGCAAGGCTTACTTCGAGTGTTGGGCTAAAGTTACATCTAGTGTTAAGATCCAAGTTGAAGTTAATGTTCAGCTTATCATCCTAAGTTAGATGGATAAAGAAGAAAGGAATTGATCCTTAGAAGGTTAGCTGAAAGTAAGAATAATACCTAAGCATGACAAGAGGTGAATGGATTTTTATTGAGGTGTAGATGTGATTAGTAATCTGAGAATTTTCAGAAGTAAGATCAGTAAGTAAGATGATTTCGGAAGATTTTGTTATGATCGAGGTAGAGTTTACTAAAGGAGCTAGGATAATGATAACAAGATCATCTCTGAGATTTAATCGTGTGATTGTAAGGAATTATAGAAAGGTGTCTATGGTAGTTTTACCTAGGATGAACGTGAGCGGAAAAGAGAAGTTCTTGAGTAAAATTAAGTTGTTAGAAAAGTTCGAAAGCTAAGAGTTAGATAATTCTATTTTATATAATCCCTTTTGGTTTAATTGCATTAAGATATGCAATGAGATTATTTTGAGGATGAGATGTGTTAGGTAATATCAAATTGGAGTGGTGAATTATAATGAAGAGAAATTAAGACTATGATTAAATATTTTGAGTAGGGAATTGATACGTGGTGCTGTGTAGATATTGTTGGTATTAGTGATAATATTCAGAGTTAGATGATTTGAATAATGTTTCTGGTAGAACCATGTTGATAAAAGAAGTGATTAAGTTTCGATTTTGTTTTTTTTTCGAGTGTGATAGACTCTGATGAAATTTTGAGGATAGTACGGATATGTAGAAATGACATAAGAATGAATTGTGTTATGAAATATAGAATAAAAGGAATGAAGTGATGTGGAGGACAATGTGAAATCTTAAGGTTAAGATGAAGTTACAAAATACTGTTTAGCTTCGAGTCTCGAAATTTCGAGGACGAAATTTTTTTTTTTAGTGGGGAAGTAATGTAACACCCCGATTTTCGCTCCTTCGTAATATCGGTAATAAATATATAAATATATATTTTTATCCGAGACAGAGAAAATGATTTTGGATAAACCAAGGTCATTTCCTTGTTATACTTATTTTCATAAGGTTACGGGGAAATTTTTGGTTGAAAACTCAGACGGAAGCCGGTTTGCTGTTTTCTGTGTTTTCACTGACAGTAAAAGTTTACTGCTCAGAAAACCTCATTTTGAGTCGTGAACGAGATGAAAAATATTTTTATCATATTTACTACGATATTGGAAGTTTTGAAAATTCTGGTAAAAAAATTAAAATAATATATTTGTTGCGGGCATATACGTCGATATATCTCTAGGAAAAGCTTGCGCCAGATGAATCGAGAAGTCGGCAACGTAGCAGAGATGTTGGATTGACCGACTTGACGAGCATTTATGACGAGTTTATCCGTATCATAATGGCCATAATGGCACATTTATGACAAAGTTAATTTTTCCTATGAAATGACCAAATTGCCCTTGTCTATTTATGACAATTTCAAACAAATGCCATTGGAAAAAGTTGACCAACCCTTGCCCAAAACCCACGGCTCCAATGCCTTCTTCATTAAGTTTGGTTTCTTCTTCATTTAAATAGGTTGTCTTCTTCCTTAAGACATTTTTCCATTTTCATGTTCTTTTGCTCCAAAAAGTTCATAATTCGTCCGATTTTGCCTAGCAATTCTGACCAGTTTCTATTTTGAATATCGAAAAACTATCAACATGAAAGTTGTTCATCTTTCTCTCTTCTTTCCAACGACATAAATATCATCCAAAACGGACAAGTATGTTGAAAGATCCACCCAAAATACTAAAACTGTTCTAAACCCTAACTATGTTCATCTTCTTCCTTAAGTTTCTCAAGAACACAATGAGAAATTTGTGAAGAACATCATCCAAATCTTTATTTCCTTGAATCATCAACAGGTGAAAACTTATTCTCTTGTCATTTGAATCATTTCTCTTCACAACTTTTGTAGATTCATGGCTAAGATTCATATGTTCTTCATTTGTTCAAAGTTCATGGAGCTAGATTCAAAAATTCATAACTAATTCTAGAAAACTCCTTTTGACATGAAACCAATTGCTATGATCTTACCATCATATCTATTTTCATCATATAGAAGCATAAGATCATGTGAAATTTCTTTCCCTAAATTCTGGTTATGGCCGAACCTAGGTCAAATTTGTGTTCTTAGGTTTTGTTTCATTTTCATGTCTTGATTCAAGATTCAATCCTTTTATATCTTGATAGTTCTTGTATTCAAGTATATAGAAGATCAAAAAAATCAAACTTGAGCTTATTTTTTTCTTCAAAAACCGAAACCCTAGGTTTGAGTACTTAATGGTTTTGTGATTCAAAAGTTGTTTGTAACATTTGAATCTAACTCTAGGTTTTGTATGTTGATTAAATCCAAGAGTTTAGAAATTTTAGAGATTTCTAACTCCAAACTCAGCACTTGGCCGAAACCCTAGTTCTTGGAACTAGATGAGTTTTAGTTCATGTTCTTGGTTCATAATCTTGGGTTAAGTGCTTAATCATGTTTAAGTTACTTATGGATCATAAATCCTTAAGTTAACAAAATTTTAACTTTCCTAACCTAGAAAAGTTGTTGAGGCCGAACCTTAAACTCCATGAGTCAAGTATGTTTTTGTTTGATTTGATTTATTTTGGTTGCAATTCGTTTGAAGGAAACAACTAAGTTAACCGATTTACGCTGACGGAGAGGAAAAATCGGATCGGGATCTGGAGATTTACAGGAACGGTTAGTTCAATCTTCAAGAGGTAAGGGGGGCTAGTCATGATGGATTTTTATCAATAACTATTTGCTTGTAGTGTGGTTTATATGATTTATATGTGGTTGTGATTATTTGTTTATGTGGCTTACGTTGTGTTGTTATCTGTGCATCGGTGATTAATCTGTTTTTAATTGATTTAATTATCTGCAGTAGTATAGTATGTTGCTATGATGCATGTTCTGCCTGGTGATATAATTATGATGATATTGTTGAATGATGAATGTTGAATGTTGTTTGAGAGGCCTGACAGGGGTCAGTGCACAACCGATTAATCAGATAAAAGATTTAATAAGCTGTGAAGATTATATTCAACGTTTTATGGGGGATGTTGGAATATAATAGTGGTGGAAAATATTATTTTGAAAAATAATGAGTTTTTGAGAAATACTATTATTTTAAGGACTTATTAGTGTAAAAGAAATTTATGAGTCACGGTGAGAGCGTAACCGTGAAATTTTTTTAGTACTGCTAATTTTTACGCAAGAAATTCCTAAATATTATAAAAAGTTATTTTATGAAATTAATATTCAAAAATATTTTATAAAAATAAATATAATAAAATAATAATATAAAATGAAAAGTCAAAGTTTGACTTTAAAAATATTTTCTTGGAAAATTATAAATGATGGCAAGTTTTGAAATTATTGACGGTGAAAGTTTAAAAATAGCAGTACTTGTTTTGAGAAGAAGTTTAATCTGAATTGATTTAATTTTTATAGTTGAAGTTTCAGTAAAAAGTTTTTGATGATTGGACGTTTTATAAACGAATTTCAAGTAGAAAAGATTTTCTGTAAATGAGTTTACTCAATGACGTATTTTCGGTAACTTGGATAAGTTGCGGAGATATTATTTTGGATATGTTTTCATAGACGACGTAAACGACGATATAGAACTTAGTAACCGAGATGTCGGGGTACTAGTGTTCTTATGACGTTATCCTATTTTGGATTTGTGTTTCACGGACAAAAACGATGTAAAACGACGATATGGAACTTAAAAACGTGAAACCGCGGATACTAGTGTTCTTATGATGTTAAAGACTTGGTGTCTAGTAGGTAGACTGTGTGTCTACTTCACGACGTAATAAACGACGGTAAAAGATTTATGATGTTTTCTAACTTAAGACTGAGGTAAAGAGGGTGGTGGAGATTTAGTTAAAGGGGTGGGGGGGTGGGTTTGGGGGTGTTGTGGTTTGGGGTGTGGGGTTGGGGTTGATGTATTCCATGCAAATAATATTTTGGCTTGAGTGATCAATTTTCGGGGTGTGGGTTGGATGGGGGTGTGTTGGTGTTTGTAATTTTCGGTGTTGGGGGTGAAACCTGTAAGTTGTATGTAGGGATGTTATGTTGTTGTAACATGAAATTGTACTTGTGCCTTCTTTTGTGCGTGATTTGTTATTTTGTAATTATATGAATGACTTTATCACCATATTTTGAAAATATGAAGCGTTGAGAAAACATTATTGTCCGTGGCGACGCGTGGGGGAATAAACTAAATAATGTTTTAGGTCGAAATACTTGTGTATCGATGTAATTGATTCGTGGGGGGGTTTACCATATTTGAAAATATGAGCGTTGAGATTTTTAGGGTGTCACAAAAGATGATAAAAATTATGAAGATTTTTTGACAATCGTGACAAGGTAAGCAACTATTAGAAGTAAATTATGTATTTCTTTTTTCAATTTTATATGCTTTGTTACTTTTTATCTAACATAAATCAATGCATTATAAATTTATTTTGTTTGTAATACAGGGAAATGCAAACAGCTCCTGAAAATCGATCCATACATAATCTCCTTATTAATCTAAATGCCGAGATGTCGAGGTCAAATAATAGTTGTAACTAAATTATATTTGGTACCTTGGATTTGTTTTTTATTAGAATATGTATCTTATTTATTTTTACATTTATTTGTAACATGATATTATTAACGCAGTGATGTATATAATGTGTGTTTATATTATTACGACACATTGTAAAGTTGGATAAATCTATACAACAAAGACGAGTAAAAGCATTAGAAATGTGGCGTGCCTGTCTTGCCGCTAGTATAAGATAATATGTAATCAGTTCACAATATTAAAATGTTATAACTAAATTGTATTAAAATTCAATTCAATTCCATTTATCAAAAAAAAAAATTCAATTCAATTCCTTAAAAAAAATCAATCAATTCAATTAAAAAAATTGTGATTTAAATTACATGGAAATTTACTTTGCCGCGTATCTCTCCTCATTCGCATCCGAGGAAGAAACCTAAATATAGAAAATGAAAATACTTAAATAAAAAAAACCACTATAAAAAGAACCCTGCCCTCTTTCTCACATTCCTCTCAGAGTCCAATCTTGAAAGAGTCAGTCTTCTTGCCGCTAGTATAAGATAATATGTAATCAGTTAACAATATTAAAATGTTATAACTAAATTGTATTAAAATTCAATTCAATTCCATTTATCAAAAAAAAATTCAATTCAATTCCTTAAAAAAAATCAATCAATTCAATTAAAAAAATAGTGATTTAAATTACATGGAAATTTACTTTGCCGCGTATCTCTTCTCATTCGCATTCGAGGAAGAAACCTAAATATAGAAAATGAAAATACTTAAATAAAAAAAACCACTATAAATAGAACCCTGCCATCTTTCTCACATTCCTCTCAGAGTCCAATCTTGAAAGAGTCAGTCTTCTGCTTCCTCCTTTTCCTTCCCTGGTAAGCTTCCCCTCTCCTCTCTCTTCGTAATCGTAATCGCAAGAAATTAAATTATCATTGTCACTCACTCCTAATGAAAACTAAGATACATTTCTGTGTTCTGTTTCGCTTTCGCGCTCTCATATGAACTAACCATTTGGTATTATGTTAGGGTTCCACTGTGCCGATGACTTTTCTTCTTCACCGAAAGGGATCGTCATCCATTGTGGCCTTCCAGTTCCATTTTAACTTCATGAATCGGGGAAGGCTTTGGTGTTCTTGGAATTTCCTATTTCACCATTGGACTTGACCATTCACTCTCCACACCGCAATTAGGGTTTATTAATTAGTTCTTTCTCCTCTCTCTCTCTCTCTCTCTCTCTCTCTCTCTCTTTTCAAACATTATTATTATTGCTGTTATTAGTATTGTTGGCGTACTCTGCTGCACGAGGTTTCAGCTACAAATCAGACACTGGTTTTTTTTTAGGTTCTTTGTTGGATTGGGTAATAGGGTTTGTAGCTTAAGTTGTTGGATTTTGTTTTGCACTATGGCGGGAACGAAATTGATTCCAGGGTTTCGGTTTCATCCCACTGATGTTGAGCTTGTTAAGTATTTTCTGAAGAGGAAGATCATAGGGAAACGATTCCCTTTTGATGTCATTACTGAAATTGACATATACAAGTGTGCTCCATGGGATCTCCCAGGTTTGCACATAAATACCTCCTCACTTTAGTAGACTATCAAGTGTGTGTGTGTGTGTGTTGTGTTGCTCATTCTTATTTTTATTTTTATGCTTAATGTGGTTTCTTTTATTGTTTGTTTTTCAGATAAATCTTTACTTAAAACTGGGGATTTAGAATGGTACTTCTTTTGCCCTCGAGGAAAGAAATATTCCAGTGGAGGGAGGATGAATCGAGCAACCGAAGTTGGGTACTGGAAGACTACTGGGAAGGATAGATCAGTTGAACATAAAAATGAAGTTGTGGGGATGATAAAAACCCTGGTATTTCACACGGGAAGAGCACCGAAGGGGGACCGAACTGATTGGGTTATGCATGAATTCAGACTTGAAGATAAGGAACTTGCTGACAAAGGCATTCCTCAGGTAACCACCAACTTCTTTTGTTTTGTTGAAATATATTACATTTTTGGTCGAGATATCACTTGTTTGTGAACTATTTTGTTGGATAGGCTTGTGCCTATGAGTGCATACATGGAATTTAGGATTCTTTCTGCTATTATTGTTCTCTGTTTCACTGCACAAGATAATCTTTGCCGATGATCATATTTCAATTCACAAACTTTACATCATCAAGATAGAATTGTGTATATTGCATATGCTCAAGTTATACGGCATTTAATGGAAACATTTTTTTTTTTTTGTTATCTTGTTACTCCTTATTTTACTATTTTTGCATCCCTTATCACATTCTTAGTTATGTTTGTTGACTTTTGTCTCTTTGTATTTTTTCGGTTGGTTATGCTTGTGAATTTATTTTAATTAGTTCTGCTGGTTTATTTGTATTGCAGGACTTATATGTGATTTGTAGAGTATTCCAAAAGGAAGGTCCTGGACCCAGGAATGGTGCACAATATGGAAAACCATTTAATGAAGAAGACTGGGATAAAGAGGATGAAATTGATTGTGTATAATCTCTCCCTATTGTGGCTCTGTCTGCTCCAGATCCCATTCAGCTTACCACATGCCATAATTCTGTTGCAAATGACATGCGTCCTTCTACAAGTGAATGCATTGGGTTGACCTCTGGGTCGTGTCTATCAGGATTGATGCCTTCTTGCTCGACACATCCTTTAGCTACTCCAAGTAGTAGTACTCAAGCTGACGATGACATTTTATTGATGCTTGATACTCTCAAAGAAGATAACACATTGGCTCTGAACGAGAACAACAAAATTGAGGTGTTCAATCTATTTCTTCTTATTTATGCTTATGCATATTTCTTTTTAGGAAATGTGGCATGATCGTTTTCTTTTTATGGCTTGTGTCGGATGTTCCCTTATCTTGGTAGTCTTTGATTTATTTGTCAACGGTTTTTTTTCTATCCCTACCATTTTGCATTTGGCTACTCAATTCAACTTGTTTTACATTTTCATTGTGAAAACATTTCTGTTGACCTTGTTCTTGGCTATGTAGTCAATCGCGGATTGCGTAGCGTAGCGTAGCGGCCGACCCCTAAAACGCAATAGCGGTGTAGTGGGTAGTGGTGTGACCGCTATGCTGAAGTATATGGAAACTATACAAGAAATTTATACCATACACATGAAAGCTAAAAAATAGAAGAATACACAAAATTAAAGACATATTCATAACTACTAATCAATGTTCATTGTCACCTAAATATTCAAAGTTCAAACCCAATATAAAGCAAATAAGTTCTAGCTGCCATGGCTCAAATTAAATAAGTAAATAGCCAGCAAAGTATTTTAATTTATATAAATGAAGATTACAATGAAGATAAATGTGAAGTGCAATTCATAATATAAGCTAACATAATTAAATAAATAATTAAACTCATACACAGTTTTTGCATTAGTTTAAGTTATGCTCAAAATAATAAAATTATGCATTTTGATTATTTAAAGAATAACTTTAGCTATTAAAAAAAAGTAATACCTATAGAATTAGGAAAATTGTCAAGTTAGAATTAGAATGAATGTAAAGTTGGTTCCCTTATTGTTGACTCCCTAAAAATACATATAAAGTTCGTTCCATTTACTAAATGGACCAAAAGGCCCATTACACTACAACCCTAAAAATGAATGCTTAGATAAGTTCCTTTCTTCAACGTTCAGTCTTTGGAAACGACGCAGCAAGACTTATCAAGTGCAAAGAGGCTGGGGCTGCCGGAAAACGACCGGAAATGTGGTGGGGCTGCCAGAAAACGATCGGAAATGAGATGGGTGTGCCGGATAAGGGCTGGGTCTACTGGAAAAGGGTTGGAAATGAGGTGGGTTTGTCGGGAATGGGGTGGGTTTGTAGGAAAATGTGGTGGGTAACTCGGAAAATCACAGCAGCGGCTGCTTTTTGGCCACTATTTTCGGCGTTACAACCACTACTCAAAAAGCACGACACTACCATGTTTCGTGTAGCGTCGAGGAGCCTCCGCGATAGCGGTCGCTATTGACTACATAGGTTATTGGTAGAAGTATCTTTGAAATTACCGTTGTATGTAGTTATTATACATCCAGCTTTGGCTTCTCTGTTTTTATTTTTAGACCCACAAGTTGCTCGAGTGTTTGTGCTGTTCTATACAAGTTCTGAGCTTACAAGGATATAAGGCTTAAATGCTACTTCTTATTGCTGTCTATTTAATTCTTGGCTTAATGAACTTTTTGGTCATTGTAAAATAGGGGTGTTCTGGTTTTAGTCCCTATCTTTTTTTGTTCTCTATATTTTGTCTTTGCAAAATTTTTTTTTGCCGATAGTTCTTGCCGTCAACAGTAATTGTTATCTGCCTACGTGGCTAACGACGTTGACCAGGTCAAGCGACACGTGGCAAAAATATTATTTTTTTTATTGCCACGTGTAATTCAATTTTTAAAAATCTGAAGTTAAATCTGTTTTTGGTTCCTGTAAAATGAGAAAATTTAGATTTTGGTCCCTATAAAAATTTCTTGTTATTGGTCCTTGTAAAATCTCAAATAACTATTTTTTGTCCCTATTATCATGTGACATCTATTAAGTACTCAGGTATCCAACAGAGTGTCATATGATCATCCCAAGTGACACATAATAACCCTATGTGGTGTCAAGTTAGCATATGAAATAGTTTGTAGTTTGTTCATTATCTTCTTAACAAGTGTCTTAAAAGTTTTTTAGAAAATTAAAAACAAAATAATTAATCATTACAAAATAAGCATACATAATTTTTCCTAATCTTTATGATGTTCATTAGTAAGGGTATAAGGTCCGAATCAATAATTCGATGAATCCGAAAATTCGAACATAACAAATTAAATTGGTTTGAATTTTTCGATGTTCCCGCCCGAACCGAATCGAACCCGTTGGTGATTAGTTCAATTATTAGGTTCAAAGATTCTAAATCCGAACAGATCGATTAATATATTTTAATATTTATATATAAATATTAATATTTAATATTTTGATTTTTCTAATTTGTCCCACATTGCACATGTTAATGATTCAAAAAATAAAAATCTTGTATTGGAAAGAATAGCTTTTAAACTTTCAAAGATTTGAACCAAACCAACCAGATATACCTTTACTTATTAGTGTTTGCCTTTGTATAAATAGTCATGAACGGGTGCTTCACGATTCCATGAATAGTCTCCAATATCGAAACAAACTTTTTAACGATTTTAGGAAAGGTAAATATAATTCATTTAAGGATTAAAGAAAAATTTTACGGGAATCATATGCTAACTTGACACCATAGAGGGTTATCGTGTGTCACTTGGGATGATCATATGACCTTCTATTGGATACATAAGTACTTAATAGATGCCACATGACAATAGTGGCCAAAAATAAATTTCAGATTTTACAAGGACCAAAAACAAATTTTAAAATTTTATAGGGACCAAAATCAAAATTCTCTCGGGATCAAAAGCATATTTAACTTGAGATTTTAAAAAATTGTTTTTTTTAGAAAAAAACACGTGGCATTAAAATAATATTATTTTTGCCATGTGTCTTGTTGACCCGGTCAACGCCGTTAGCCACGTAGGCAGATAACGGCTACTGTTGACGGCAGGGATTAATGGCAAAAAAAAAAATTTTGAGAGGACGAAATGCAAAAAAAAAAAAGATTGGCACTAAAACTAAAAGATCATTATTTTACAGGGATCAAAAAGTTCATTAAGCCTTATTATTTTTGGACTTCTTTATGATTAAGTGTCATTTGAGAGTCTACTGGATATCTTCACCTCTTTGCAAAATATATTGTCTTTAAAGGCTCTTAAGTCTTGGTGCTTAGCTTGTTAAAGAAATAAACTAGTAAACTAACTGTTCCCTGATATAAACTGGACTAGAAATCACACACCCAACACAGAAAACATACAAATCTCCTCTACTGAGCCGATATCAAGTTAATATCAGATCAGTGGGGTCCAAGCTTGAATACAATGATATAAAACACTCAAGGAAATGAAATGAAAATGTTGGATAACCCAGACATTCAATGGGCCTGGTTCTCTTCTTTCCACATCAACCCCTTACCTACTTTTTGTTTTCCCCAATGCTCTCCCTTTCTCTCTATTATATCTGCACAGATCCTAACCAAATCACTCTCTCCTCTGCTACATTGTCAAGCCGATAGTTTATAAGCAGAGGTAACAATGTGTCCCTTGTCTATTTGGGCCCCTGATTTCTCACAGCCCATTGCCTCCTTTCTGCTGTATTCTTTAGGCTATGTTTGGTTCAAAGGAGGAGAGGAGAGTGATTTTAATGGAGGGGAGGAGAGAGATTTTAATTAGATATTCTGTTTGGTTGAGAGGAGTGGAATGAAGGGATTTTAAAACTATTTTACTTTAGGTTATGTTTGGGAGGATGGGATGAGGTGGTTAGTAATGGAGTGGGATGGTAACAGGGGCTTAACCCATTGTTTGGGAGTTGTTTAAGTAATGGAGTGGAGTGGGTAAGGGTGGGAATCCAAACCACTCCACACCACTCTCTCCCTCAATTTTTTATACCCTCCAATTTGGGGGGTTTGGGAGGGAAACACCTCCCCTTTTTTCTTTTACATACCCATTTACATTCTTATCACCACTTAAAAAAAACAAAACTTTTCATATTACCATTTTCATTCATTCGTTCTCGTTGGCCGTTGCAGTACCGTGACAACACTCTTCACCTCTCTCCAATGACTGTTATCCGTGGTAATGTTCCTATCATCATTTTTCCGAGAGATGGTTTAGTAGAAGATCAATCTTCTACTTCTGGTAGGAAGCACTGTTATTTATTTGGTTAAATTGTACAAAAAAAAGAAGCATCCATTGTAAATATAATATCAGGCAATTCTGAAATTTCCAGGTAAATTATTCACCTAACAGAGGCACTCTTTAAGATATTTTCAGCTCTCGTTATTTCTCCTTTCACGGTGGATATTTTTTTAAATAAAAAATTGGATAATGCACAAAATATATCCAGTTCCTTGCCTCCCAGGAAGCATGAACCCATCCTCAGGTGAAGAAAGTAAACTTTGCTTCTCTACTTCATCTTGTGCTTAGCTTTTTAACTGGTTCATATCATTGTGGCCAATGGAGATTAAAAAGGGTAAAATTGAAAGTAAAACTTGTTATTCATTCCACTCCATTACTTATCATTGTCACTTCCAAACAATGGGGTGAGATCTCTCTCCATACTTCCTTTAAAACTTCCAAACAATGGAGTGGTATATGTTTACCTCTCCACTCCATACCATCCTAAACCACCTCATTACTAACCACTCCATCTCCTTCAAAACTCCCAAACATAGTCTTAATACCCTTATAATTTTAGACTTCAAAACATAAGGATGTTTTAGTCAATGTGTGCAAAATGTTTTAAATTCTCTCCCTCCCCTCCAAATTCCCCCAATATTGGATGATAGCCAAAATTGAGTGATGATGGATCTTGTTCCTCTCCATTCTCCTCGCCTCTTCAAAAAAGTGAACCAAACATGAATTATAAAAATCCCCCCTCCCCCTCTTTCATTCCCCTCCAACCAAACACTATGTTAGTGGTAGGAGGCTTGCTAATGTGAGGAATGCTAGGTACACACCCTCTATCACATTCTTATAGACACTTTCTGATTGGTCCATATCACCACTTCTTAACCTGCTTATACCACTTTATAAGGTTATCAAAAGTTAATTATTAAAAATTGCAGTGGGTGTTAAAATTTGGAGTTTAGACGGAGAATGGATTTGGAAATCAGGCAAGAAGGTGAAGATTTTTATTTTTAAAAGATAATAAATAATTTTTAATAACCTGGTAAATCGGTAAGCGGGTTAAGAGGTGGTGAGATGAACCAATAAAAAAGTGTCTAAAAGGGTGTGATAGAGGGTGTGTCCTAGCTTTCCTATGATAATATATTCACTCTATTTTTTGTTTAGGGAGGGCAGGATTGGGTTTTGATTAGATTTTTAGTAGTTTGTCCATTTTATTTTGCTAACTTTTGTAGCTTGCTTAATGCATAACATCAGAGTATGCTGACTAACCTTTAAAGGTTGATTAGATTTTTGTCTAGTAGTTTGCCCTTTTTATTTTGCCGATGTTTTTAGCTTGCTGTTATGCGTTAGAGTATGACCTTTGAAAATTGGATGGTTCTGCCTACCAAAAAATCAGCGCTGCTCAATTGTTGACCGATTGAAATGTAGATAGTATTTCTTTTGGACCCATCTTTAAATTTATTGAGTGGTTTTTTCTTTAGATTTTAACCCTATAGTATATGCTTGCCGTATCCTCCATCTCTTATTTTCTTATACTGATTGTGATTGAGTGAACCAGGAGGTTCATAATACTGGTCAGGAAAATAATGCTGAAGGCACGCTTTATTTTGATCCAAATGAGATTTTTCAGGACTTGGGAGACCTTAACTGCTTGATTGGATTGGGTGAAGATGGACATGGTTTTCCTGTGGTGACAAAGGTGAATGTACCACAAACGAGATGCTTTCTACGGGTGATATCTGGGGGTTTTGCGATCCCCCAGAATTTTTGGAGTTGATTGACTTGGAGGCGCCATTGTTCTAGCAAACTAAACGTGATGGTAGTGGGAGCCAAGATGAATAAGGTTTAAAATTGAGCAAGTATCGACAGAAAATTGATAGAACTATAGCCGTAACTAATGTGAATTGGAAAAGCTATAGATTGTCTTCTCATTTTCCTTTTGAAGATTACACATCAGGGCACAAAGTTTGTTTATTTCAACATTCATTTCTGGAATAAGTTAACATGATGTCGACTGATAATGTTGAAAGCTAGGTCCCAATTGTTCACTTAAGATTAATTCGTGGGACCTAAATTCTTCATTTAGAACTTATGAAGTATTTTATTGTTTGATTAATTTAAATCGGATTATGCTGGTAATTGTTCTTTAATCTACTTCAACATTTTGTTTTTTTTAAATTGGAGATTAACCGTGTTGAATATTTTTTGCAGCATATTCTTCAAATAGTTCTATTTGGAGGAGCATGACCGTTCGCCACCTATCCATTGTTAATAATATAACTGTGGTTATCAATTGTCATTACTATCGTGTAGTTGTGCACTCTAATCATTTTCAAAAATTATTGCAAAAAAAAAAAGGATGCATGGGAGATGTGTGAAGCAGAGATAGAGGGGAAGGTGCATGAAGTTTTCAGTATTACCCTCAACAGTGGTAAACAATAATAAAAGAATTTTATATTAAGTTCTCCAGCTTCTACATGAAGCAAGGAGAATAAAAATGATGAGGTCAGTTTATACATTTTTATAACACACTTGCATTTGGATGTAGTTCTCTCATCAGTATTCAATAATTTATCAACACTGACTCGAAGAACCCATCCCCTAACATAAACAAATCGCTCTTTGTTACACAGTAAGTTGTAGAGCTAGAGTTAGGACTAACAAAATACTGATACCAGATGCAGTATGTGCTGTGTGTCTGTACTCTTAACAATATACTGCAAAGGGTATACTATTCAACCTTCTTATGCTTCTTGCCACCAGCTAGAATGCGCTGGACTTGAAGCCCTCTGCTGAATGCTTGGTTGAATAGCAGCCTAGTTTGGAATTCTGAAACAAATGGGAACCAAGCCAGTATGGCCACTGGTGTAAAGATTACCACTCCCATCATGTATTCATAGCCCCTTGCTAAAGCTTTGACAGACCCCCACATTCCAATACCCTTCACAAATGGCCTGCATGCTTGTGCTATCTGCGCATATTACAACACCACATCAATCAGACACAAGTGATTTTACAATCACTGTAACAACATGAATCATAAGGGAAACTTGTCTAATGATATATCAAGAGAAATGATTATCACTTGTAATCTGATATTTAGAGAGTGTGACATTTAACTAATGATTAAGCCTGAAGGTGATGGGCACGTGTCCATTGGGCATAACCAATCAAAATCGAAAGATAACTTAAAAATAATTTAGCGAGGGTTTTGCTGTCTTTGTTGAATTGTTATTTTAGCGACTATTGGAAATCTGATTGGTTGTGTCTAATAGGCAACGTGTCCATGTAAGACCTTCTCGGGCCTAATATACGTGTTAACGTCAAATGTGCCCAGTACACAAATCAGCATGCTCAAATGAGACAAATATCCATCAAAACTAAACAAGTACCTGTACAAGTGCCCATGCTGTTGGCAAAAAGGCTAGAAGGCTGGCAAAGATGTCTCCAATTGTGAGACTAAGCATTGTAAACATTAAGCCAAGAGCAACAACGGCTCCAATAAACAGAAACAATTTGAGAAGACGAAACATCAACTGGAAATCTGCGCTGAATTTCTTTCTACCCATGGACACAATCTGCAGTTCAGATGCCACCAATTCATAAAGGCATTATCAAGCTCAAGAAGAGAGAATTTTATTAAGAAGGAACTCTTATATCATTGAATACCAACCTTCAAGATAACCATGACAGCTACTATCACTATCCAGGACAGACCATAAACCTGGAGAAAGAATGCATGTCAGAAAAATCTTCTCTACATATAATCTCATTCTTTCATCTTTTTTTTTTTTACATTGTTTGTTCGGGGAAGGGGAGTCATCTCAGAGATCATGGATGGCATTTGGAAAAGGAAAGGACTAAATTCTCCTATATCCAAGGAACTACTTAGTCTAATCCCTATTTTAACAACATTTCACTCACTTCCAATTACTAGAGTGAAAAGTATGTTTTCTGTTGCTATGAACTTTAAAGAATAGTAATAACAAAGGTGTTAAAGAAGTTGAACCATGACGTGCAGAATCTAATGTTTGACATTGTTAGAATATATGAAAAATATCTCACAATAGTGTTACTGCTTTTTAGAATATTTTAGATTATCCTAAAAGATCTCTTGGGATATATTTCGTATTTGTATTTCCTGAATTGTTTTTCACTATTTAATTAGGAGTAAGAGTTTAGTAGTAACATATAGATAGTAATGTTGGGTTTGTCTTTTATATCCATATCATCATCACATCAGATTATATATCAACATCATATTATACTAATACTTATATACTAGAACAGATAAGGAAATATAAATAGGAAATAAATCCTAAAGGATCATCTAAGATACCCATTGGTATAGGTGACAATATTATGAAATATTTTCCTTATATCTTAACAGAAATGACAACATGAAATAAAATAAAATTAGCAAAGCATAATTACCATGATGCTCTTGTCACCTCTGGCTACATGGAGATGATACACAATCCCATACTGATAGATGATGAAACGCAAGGCAAGAATAACCTCACAAACTCGCCCAAAAAGCCAGTATGCTGCAGATGCTCCTGTTCCTCAGCCCACCATGACTCCCAGCTCTTGTTTGAAGGAACACCAATACCGCCTCGATTACTTATCCATTTTTTCCAATCATCCCAGTCCTCAACTATCTTCTGCCACTCAAATCCTGATGGATTAAAAAGGAAAGGAGAAAACAACCAAGAAACAACCATAAACCACATTGACCATGAGAGAAAACCATATGATGTTGAATCAGGTGTTGATGCTCCATAAATCTTATAACATATGAGCAAGATTGTGAGCTCAATCCCTTTTACAAAGTGACTCCTAGAGTACAGCCTGTAATTTTCAGCAAACTTCTCATGCCGAACTACAAAACCACGCCCAATTGCTCTATACTTTGCACCTCCATGAAGGAGAGTGCGCCCAAAATAGTGCATCTTCGACCCTAGTTGGAAAGTGAAGAAAACAGGTGCTAGCTGCAACTGCAATATAACGAGGTCACCTAAAGCACTTCTGAACCCTCTCTCTAGTCCAATTTCCATGACCATGGGCAAAGTCATTAGAAGTCCTATTTGAACAACGGATTACGAAGCCATTGCTGCCCGTAGTGTTTCATCTCCCTTTCTCTTAGCTAACTTGATTATTGTACTCTCAAGTCCACTCAATGACATGTAAAGTTTTCCATATAGGAATGCATAAACCGTGAGCACCACAATCTGTGAAGCAGCAGAAGAAAGAGTTATCACTATATGCAGGATTAACACGTGAAGAAAAGAAACAATCAAATTTAAATAGATATTTATCCGACACAAATTATATAGCTCCCTAAGAATTAAATGGTTTTAGTGTTCATGTGATATAAGAAATTGATATCCATATCCTTTACTCATATTTGGATTAATTTGTTTTTTAAACACACCATTAGTTTAATTGTAATAACAAAGTTTTGAGAGAGAAAAAGTATAGCATTTCTATTAAAGACATTCACTATTGTTTTGCTTTATCTTAAATGCATAACCATTACCATTGAGCTGATATAAAATCCAACCGTCCTAAAATAAAATGATAACATGCGGAAAAAGTCAAAACGGTGCCCAAGCCGGTAGATATCCATGCTTATTGTCTGCTCTCCATTACCACCGGCCACTTTGGCTTCAAAAAGTGAGATTTGATTGAGACCAACATCTCTACCCTTTCCAACTTGGATATATTCATGATGAGTAATATTCCCGCGTCTTAGTGTCGAATTGAATCCTGTATAGGCAAAAGAATATGATGCAAGAGGAAGAAATATATAAAAACCACTGCAAAGAAAGATGTTTCAAGAATGTTACCAGCAAAAATATCCTCACTCAGATTGATGCCACGAGAAGCCTTGCTAATTCCTCCACGGGTAATGTGAAAAATTCTATCAAAAAATCTGGATGACCATAGTGGAATCGTGCCCTAGAATTGAACAAAGGCGTCATAAGACAAAAATGTTATTCTTCATTATATCCATTCTAATAATTTATTTCTTGCAACAGTGGCAGGAGAGGGAAAAGAAAATTCAGTAGATCACTCCAAAATAGCATGGGAGATGACACTCCAACAAGATAAGCAAATAAGAGGGAAGGAGAAAGCAGAAAATTCATCAGTAAGGAAAACTCATATTAGTATCGTTTCAATAATATGTTAACCTTTGAAAGTAGTTCTATATGCATTGCAAGCATTTCACTTTTAAATTAAATCGCTTCTTTAACTTTGGGCGAGTTCTTGTATTAGCACCTTATTTGCCTGGAGGTTCCTGATTTATCGCATATGTTAAACAAGTTATTAATATGTTTCTTATTTGTCTGGTGACTAATTTTTGGGCTTGTCTTGTGCTCTGTTTAGTTGCTTTATTATTAATAGATTTGTTTTTGCCTTTAAAAAAAAATGTTAAACAACTATAAGCCATTAAGCCAACCATGTAATGGCATCACTAGAGGAAAACTTACTTCAGGGGTCTTGCAAGAACTCTTTGACCAATTGTAACAAAGCTTGCCTCTTGACTCGACATAAACCAAGCCAAGGAAGAGACACTGTAACAAGCAACAGAATTAAGTAAAATGGGAACTTGACATGAGAAAATGTTCAATGTATGTGGAATAAAATTCATCAGACCTGCCAGTAAAGATATGCTCACGAACACCTAATATAGTAGGTCGGCGCACCCCATGATCCTCGCTAAATTCTTCCAGAAGGTTGCGCATTTTGAAAGCTTCTTCCAAGTAATTATCCTAGAAGAATTTGCAAATAGACCATCTTAATAGGCACTGACACCCGGTGTCAAGCTGTTATTATTTCAAAGTTTATAATGTTTTACCTGGTTCATGTCAATAGTCTGAAGAGCTTCCCCTCTAGTAAAAATGATGGCATGATTTTGATTTTCAGGCTTCCCTTCTCCTAACTTTGCTGGACCTGGCAGTTTTATTCGATATATTTCCTTTAGAGAAAATAACAAAACCATAAGTTCTAAGGTAACCATGAGTAAGTTAACTTATTTTCTGACATCAATATGCATTTACCTGGTCAAGATTGTCCACAGCTTTGACCAATACAGAATAATAAACTTTCTGTACTTTTCCGTCTTCTCTTTCTTCAACTTCATCAATATATGCCACACGGAGCGTAGGATTGCTGAAAATGAAGAACCAGGAATTATAATCTTAAATCAAAAGAATTTCAGAAGCTAAAGCCAAATATATTGTGCTCGAATTGAATTTAATTTATCAATTGGAGAACATACTTGACCATCAAATTCAGGATGTCTGTTGCACGGCGGTCTCCGCTGCGCTTCTGATTCCCATAGTTCTGACAGGTAGCAACATATGTGAATTTCATGTCAGCTACAGCCTCTAAACTGGCATATAGGGATCTATGACTCTTTTTATCCTCGTCAGATGGAACGGTAATAGCTTTATAGCCATCAAGTATCTCTTCCCACAAGATAGAAGAAAACAATACAATCAGAAATGAAAAGTTATTTTTTATTATGCATAATGAAATTGCATATAAGTGACAGTTATTTGTAGATAATAAAAGGCCAACGCCCAAGATTTGAAAAAGCTATAAATCACACCCCTGCCACAGTACTAACAAGATTCAGCTAAATAGCAAAGAATAAAAGAAAATCATTCTTACCCTTTTCATTAGCCATATCAAGAAAAGCCTGGAGTTTAAGAGCCCTCCGGTAGTACATCATTCCCCTAACTGCAGTAATTTATAAGTACAAGAGGGTAAATGTTAATCAACCAAACCCTGCCTGTGGGGATGGAGAGGGAGGAAGTGATCATTTACCTGTCCTGCTAAGAGTTTGTCCTCGTAATGAAGCCCAGTGACGTAGCTGCAATATATTCTCCTCTTTCTCCCATACCTCACTATCTTTCTTACAATCAAGTCGCTCCATGAAGTTATTCCACTCATCTGGTAAAATTACTACATTTTAGCCAGTCCTTTATCAGCAAAATACATTCAAGCTGCACAATGTTAGCTATTACAAACCAGGGAAGATCTTCTGCAGGTAATATATGATTGATACACCATCTTCGTTTTCAACCTCAAGGTCATTCTTAGAATAGACGGTCTCTTCACTGTAGTATGGGGTTAGGACACTGCAAATAAGAAGCAGAATGTTATATATATGTAGGCGCTGGACAATTTCATAATACATCAGATTTCAACTTCTATGCATCACAAATTGCTTTAGAAATAAACTTTCTAATATATAAGACCTTAGATTTTGCAAAGAAAGATAGTAATATTCACAGTTTAAGGAAAACACCATATAACCCTGATGGTTATAGCTTTTATTAGCTCTGTGATGATGAATTAGTTTGATGTCCATAACAAAAGGATGACATTCCTGAAGTTTATTATGCAAAGCATGACATTGGAATATATCTTCACGGCCATGAGTTCTGTACAAGAAACAAGCACCAGACCTGAATGAGAGCATTTTACGAACTCGTGGAGCACGTGGCATATCCATGAACAATGAATTGGTAAAGAATGCAATCCTTCAAGGTTTGTTGGAAACTAAATAGCATATTCCCTAACAGTCAATAGTAAATGAAGACGTCTAATCAAAACAACGATAATAGAAGCATCAGGATAGTTAATAATAATATAAGCTAAAAAGAGTAACTATTGTAATCCATACTAATATTACTAGTTACCTGTTCCTCCCATTGTGCTGTAACCACGGGAGGGAACACAACAGCTGGTTTTGCATCATTACCAGCAAAAAGTTGCCTTCCAATGTCTTTGATACTTTGATTAAGTTCAGCCAGTTCGCTGATGAACATCACATTTTGAAAAAGCAAACATTATTACTTCTAATGAAAGAGCCACAAGCATTACTATATTCCAAGTCTAGAGCAACTAAGTTAACCAACCTGATCTCATTCACCATCATATCACGAGTAAACACTTCTAACATGTCTTGCAACAAGACTACCACTGTACCTCGCTTGGAGGGATCTGCATCTTTCTGTAAGTTTCCAAATAGGATAATTAGAGACAAGAAACCTTTTAAGACTTAAAAAAGCAGATATGATTAATTTCCTTTGAATGACGCACCAAAATTTCCACAAGCTCCAAAAACTTCTTACAAAGGGAGGGTAAAAATCCCATTCGAATATTTGTAAGAAGTGTACTCTTAGAGATGTTGCTTTCGACTTCCATAATGATGACAGAGATTGTCCTGTTCCATAACAAACAATTCAGAACTACTGATAATGATATGGTTTTAACTAAATTTCTATAGCTTCAATTCTATGAGCCAAGTAAGAAAAACAACAAAAGTAGCTAATATGAAATTTTGAAAAACCTTTGTAATGCAATATGAAATTTCAAATTAATGTGGCTCAAACTAAAAATTGATTAGGCAAGTTAACTATTTCTTCCTTTATTTACATTTTGTTGTAAATTGTAAGTGACCAAGAAAGACATTATTATAAATATAAAAAGATTATGGTTTTGCTAACAAGGGCCCTGAGGAATCTAAAATGAAAACTTTTCATGAAAAGTAGAGTATTCAATACTTTGGGAATTGAAAAAGCTCTACTTTTAACTATAAACTACCTATTTTGAATTCCTTAACAAGTTCCCTTAGGGCACTACAAAAAAACAATTGTTTAGCGACCGTAATTTTCAATCGGTAAACCATGTAAATCGGTCGCTATTTGTTTTAGCGACCGAATCAGAGACCGATTTATGAAGGTAGCTGAATACCTGGTCGCTAAGGTTTTAGCTACCGAATTATTATTTCGGTCGCTAATTAGCGACTGTAAATTTGGTCGCTACATAATAATAATCGGTCGCTATTAGGTTGGTCGCATTTTTGGGGTAACCATTTCTAGCGACCGATAATCGATTGCTAGTTCGGTCGCTAATTTTGGTTACTGTTAACCTATATTAGCGACGGATTTTCGGTCGCTATACATCATCTGTAAATGTTAAATAGAGTTTAGCGACCGAATTATTGGTTTCTAATTCGGTCGCTAAACTGGTTATTATTAATTTTTTTTTAATTTTAATTTTTATAATAATTTTTTTCTGATTTTCTTTAAACGTTAGAAAAATTACTAATAAAACACACCAAATAACTTATGAAATATACAATCATAAAAAATAATAAATATATATAAAAAGAATAATCCAAAATGTCGTACAAGAATCGTTTAAAGTCAAAAATATGGAGAGAAAAAAATCAGTCATGATGAGGGGGAGATGGAGGAATCCAATCATCCTCAGCTTCCGTACCACCGACGCTCGCTAGCCGATCGTCCTCTGCAGATAGCAGACATCGATGGTGGCGGCGAATCGAGGAGCGGCAGCAGCGGCACAACCGCCGTGAGCATCATCTCGAGCAATCGAGTCTGGATCCTCATCTGCTCCAACACCAGCCCGCATGTCCGCCCCTGCTCGATGCTCGCCGCATCACCTTTGTGTGCCCGGTCAATCAGTGCAACTGGTTCGCCATCTCGCTGCTCTCTCTCGCTCTTCTCCCCCAAGCTCCGCTTCAGCTGCGTGATGGTGTCCTCGCATTTGGTGGAACTGCTCCCGAGGGACGGTATCGGCGCAAAGAAGGAGCAAAGGCGTGCGGACGATGAAGCGATGAACTCGGCTCCCAGTGTCCGAGGCCATACATGTGCCCTTCTTGTTCCGCCCCGACGACCTCCAAATAAATGGCATTATCGTCGACGGAGACAGGAGAGCAGCCATCACCAGTCAAAGCCTCATCTTGTGACTGTGAGGCACGTGATATGACATCGTCCTTCTTCTCGTTGAAGCCCGCTTACAAAGTATAGTTGAAGAGATTTAGTTAAAATAATTATATCCAATATTAACAAATCATTTATAATAAATTACAAGTAAACACTAAATTATTTTTTTGCTTACAGCATAGTTACGGGCCTTGTCGTTGACCCATGTCCCCGACTTCAACTTCTTCGTCCTCTCCACCAACTCCATAGCAGTCGGGGCCCGCTGTTTCTGTGCTTTCTGCACAGAATAATATAATATTAAACTCATAAGAATAATTAAAAATGAAAACTAATTAATTAAATAGTATATTAAGTCAACAGTTTAATGTATTACCAGCTCGTCGTAGTGGGCGGCGGCTGATTTAGACCCACCGGTCCAAGCACATGCGCCACCATCAGAAGCTCGATTACGCCGAGCTGTGGCCTGGATCTCCTGGAACTTCTCGCAGCCCAAGATCGGTCCAGCTGCCTCTTGATCTCGTGGATCCACCCACCTCCCCTTATTCTGCCCCTTCCTCGGCTTGTTCATCGATTCTTCATAACCAAAGTGAGCCTTTATGCTAAAATATGTCCCTGACGAGAGCCTCTAAAGCTAAGTCCCACCTATACTCTTTCTGCAACTTACAGTTGTTAGGAAATTCGTGTGTACATATATATAATGTAAATTTAATTTAAAAAACTTAATAAATTGTTACCTTAAACTCTAGAAACAACTGATCCCTATGGCCCAGTGGGATGGCCTGCCATGTAGGCCATGGACCATCAAACTTGCATCGCAGGATCTTCGATATCGAATCAGAAGGGCCCTTCATGCGCGAAAAGCTGCAGCAAAATTAGAGCATTAATAAATGTTATAATTAAATTTTAAAAACAAGTAAATAGAAATTAACGATACTTTATATATATTAAAAAATTAAATTAGCATACTCGTTATCCCCCCTGGGGATAAAAAGAATCCTCCTGTCGGATGGACCACGACTCTCCTGTCCCGATGATGATGATGGTCCTATCGTCGTAGATGTGGATGATGAGGGTGCAGCCTGTGTCCCGACCACATGAGGATGGGTGGGGGTGCAACTCCATCACCCTGAGGTGTCCCGTCAACAGAGGTGCTGGTAGGATGGTCTCGATCTGAAGGCTGTGGGTCGGCCGGCGAAGGGACTCTCGCAGCACGACCTCCACGACGACCCCTACCTCTGGAGGAATCTGCCATCTGTGAAAAAAATGAAAATATGATTACACAACAGTGTAAATAATACAAAAATAAATTACCTAATAAGTAGAATGACATTGACACAATGAATTATGACATAAATAAATTACCTAAGTAGAATCTCTGTCACTAAATTCACCCTCACTCTCATCAGTATCACTTGATCGGAATGTACCTTCGCTAGATGCGTCCAACTCGGATTGATCCATTAACTCTCTTTCAACTTCTTCCCCATTTCCGAAAATGTCCGCCAGAGAATTAACAATAATGTCCGGCGTAATTTGCAACGGTACGTGGGGTCTTGAAAACTCATCATCTTGGTACGGAGCATCTTTTTCAGGCTGGTTGATTACATTATCGGAATTAAACTCGCGAGCCTTTATCTTAATAACACCCAACCAGCCATGATGTCCTTCGGGATATGGCGAGTAATAAACCTGCTCTGCTTGTGAAAAAATGAATGGGTCGTACGCCTTATTATACCTTCGAGACAGCCTAACTTGAACAATACCATAATTTTTATCTATTTTTGTCCCTACGTCAAGAGTAGGATCAAACCAATCACACTTGAAGATAACTAATTTCATCACGGGGAAACCGGTATAATCGAGTTCAAGGATGTCAGTTAGAACCCCATAGAAATCATCCTCTACATTGCCATCAGTGGCTCGCACACAAACACCATAGTTACACGTCTGCAGTCCTTCATTCCATGTTTTTGTGTTAAATTTATATCCATTTACAATATAAGTATTCCATGATGTAACCCATCTGTTAGGCCCCCATGCCAAATTTGTCAACAATGGATTTTGAACATTGTTTTCTGGATCTAGTACCTAAACAATCAAATATTATATTATTCTTATACATGCTATATATTTAAGGAGATAAAATGTATGCTTCAAAAAATGAAGATGTTGAACCTACATATTTACTGAACCACGTAGCAAGGTGAGAAGTAATTTCTCGATCAACCTGATCGTTTGAAATGTCAGGTTGGAGATCCCTTAGAAAATTGCCGTACATCCTACATATGAGAGATTAACAGCAGGACGATTAATAATAATAAATGTCAATTGAACTTATTAAAGACGTTGTAGAAACTTACTCTAAATATGGCGCCACCTCTAGGCATCCTTGTCCTTCTCATGTTAACTTCGTCCGGATAGTAATAAGAGGCAAAAGTGGAAGTCTCCTCTACTAAGTATGCTTCACAAATGGAACCCTCCACTCGTGCCTTGTTCTTGACTTTGTGTTTAAGGGAGTGCAGGAACCTATTAAAGAGGGATACATACAAATAATTACTAGTTTTAGGGAAAGCTAAACTACGCTCTCGTGTTCGTGAATTTCATATGTATTAAGTAAAATAGTTGATGTTGTTTACCTCTCAAATGGATACATCCAGCGGTATTGGACTGGGCCACCAACTCTTGCTTCGTAAGGTAGATGAACTGGCAGGTGTTCCATGGAATCAAAGAAACTCGGCGGGAAGATTTGCTCCAGCTTACATAACAAAACGGATATCTTGACTTCCATATCCTTTAATTGATTCACATTTAATGTTGTCGATGTAAGCTCCCTGAAAAAGTGGCTAAGCTCAACAAGTGGGTTCCAAATTTGCTTCGGTAATGCGTCGAACGCAATTGGAAGCAACCGTTGCATGAACACGTGGCAATCATGACTCTTCATTCCATGTAAATTTGCTTCCTTAATGTCAACACATCTACCCAGATTGGAAGCATACCCATTTGGTAACTTTAGTTCTTTAACCCACTTACAGACGGCCAATTTCTATGCTTTGCTTAGTGTATAACTTGCCTTCGGTTTGATAAGTCTGCCACGACCACCGTCTTGCAACTCAAGCTCCTTCCGATTACAAATGTCAGCCAGGTCCAATCGGGCTTTATTTGTATCCTTTGTCCTCCCCTTGATGTCCATCACAGTGTCAAACACATTCAAAAACACATTCCTCTCAGTATGCATGACATCAATGTTGTGACGGAGTAGCTGCGTCCTCCAATACGGCAACCTCCAAAATATACTTTGTTTTGTCCAATTATGGTTGACGCCATAATCAGGAATATGTTCTCCTCGGGATTCATGGATGAGCGGTAAGTACTGTACTCTGCGCCATACATTAGGACCAGTCAAACGTGGTGGAGGCGGTGTTGTCTCCGCACAACGCTTCTTGAATGCATTCTTGTTCCGCCTATAAGGATGATCTTCTGGAAGGAATTGACGATGACAATCAAAATATGAGATATTTCGACTGTTTTTAAGCGTGAATGCCTTCGATCTCTCCACACATATTGGGCATCCAAGCTTCCCCGCGGTCATCCAACCCGACATCATCCCATAAACAGGAAATTCGTGGATCGTCCACATTAAAGCTGCTTTCATGATGAAATTCTGCCTCAAAGATACGTCATATGTCAACACACCATCATTCCACAGCATTGTCAACTCATCTATTAGTGGCAGCAAGTACACATCAATCTTACCTTTTGGATTAGACGGACCCGGAATTATGATTGTTAGGAACATAAACTCCCGCTTCATGCACATCCCTGGGGGAAGATTGTACGGAGTCAGGATAACCGGCCAACAAGAGTATGCTTTTCCAGACTGCCCAAAAGGATTAAATACATCAGCAGATAACCCCAATCGGACATTGCGAGGGTCCTGCGAAAATGCCATATGAACCCTATCAAAATGCTTCCAAGCTTCTCCATCAGATGGATGACACAAGATATGTTGCTCCCTCTCATGCTCACTATGCCACCTCATGTGAGCTGCAGTGTTCATCGAAGAGTACAATCTTGTAAGTCTTGGCATGAGCGGAAAGTACCACATCTTTTTTAGCGACCTCTTCTTCTCAATGCCCATCCTAGTGGTTGTCTTATATCGATCCGCACCACAAAATCGACAACACGTTATGCTTTCCGCTGAATCATCCTTATAGTACAACATACATCCATTCGGGCAATAATCAATTTTCAAACACCCCAGACCCAAATTTTCCACAGACTTCTTAGCATGATAAAAACTTGTAGGCATCCGATTGCCTTCTGGCAACGCCTTGGACACTGACCTGGTGAGGCGATTAAAACAGCCTTCTTGCATATTGTAGTCAGATTTGATACTCAACCATTCCATGCACATCGACAACTCCGTGTACTCCTGACATCCTTCCCACAATGGAGATCGTGCAACACTCAGCATATCATAGAATCTTTGAGCTTCGGGATTCGGATTCTCCTCTATGTATTGGGAACCCATTCCACCATCTTCTCCCCCATCTTCTTCTAGTACAACACCAACCGATGGTCCAAAGCATGATCCATTATCATCTGCTCGTATGGATTCAATTCTTCCCTCCCCGTCACCACTTCCATAGTACGAACCTTCACCACAATCGGGTTTAAGTCGTGCAACGTCTCACCATGGTTACTCCACCAATAGTAATCGTGGCATGAAGCCCTTCTCATAAAGATCGGCTACAACTCCATCCACACTTTTGAAAGATTGACACTTGCATCTTTTGCAAGGACACCTCAATTGATCACCGCCTGATCCGTATAAATCTCTCCTGGCTAACAACAAACTCTATAAACTCACCCACTCCAACTCTATACTCTTCCCTAAGACATTTATTCCGATCCAACCTACGATACATCCATTTCCGATTCTCCGAATATCCATTGCTGGGCAATTAAATAGCCTGACCAATCCTACAATAACACTTATATATTACGGTGCATTCCAATAACTCCATCAATCTCGTTCTTATGACAAGGTATGAACCTATCCCATTCGAGAAGAAACCTTTGTCACACTCGGCTACTAATAGTTATTCCCATATTCAAATACCTTATACTTGACAAAATTTCAGCATTTCCCATCGGTCTCCAAGTTACACGACTCGAGCACGGTCGGAATCACCGCGATCCAAAGATGCACCAGGAGAACAAAAGGAAATGCATCAGACCGAGATTTCAACAAGTATATAAGGCATTTGAACATTGAAATGACTATTGTACGAGTGTGAAAAAGGTTTTTTCCCAAACTGTCCCACTTGGACAATTCAAGATTCAATACAATGAGCATGCATACCTTGATAAGTTACGCATGCTCATTAATATTGAATCTCAAATAGGAAACTAAGGCTTTCGTAAATTAATTATTAACTCTAACATAAAATAAAACCATTAACCTATAAATATTGCAACATTGTTGAGTTTATATAAATTGTTGCGTAAATCAATACAAACTTAGATTAAATATTGTAGCAAACATCCTATTGAGCTCCGCTCTCCACTAACAAGTAGCAGTTAATTGTCAAACACATGCATAATTTCTAAATTATCAGCACACAACCAGCATCCCGCCTTTCGGACAGGATCACATCCTATTGAGCTCCGCTCTCCACTAACAAACAACACATATTGACAAACACATGCATAAACATTAAATTATCAGCATACAATCAGACAAGATCACATCCTATTGAGCTCCGCTCTCCACTAACAAACAACACATATTAACAAACACATGCATAAACATTAAATTAATTATCAGCATACAATCAGACAAGATCACATCCTATTGAGCTCAGCTCTCCACTACCAAACAAGACGATAATTCACATAATACATTACACCGAGTGTTCAGAGAACTGACCTGAGAGAGAACACAACTGAGCAAGGATAAGTGGAGGAGCCGGTAGAAGAATATGACAACAAGGACCTATCGTGCATAAATGAAATTATTCATTTCAAATCAAACCACTATTCTATTATGTTAAATTGTTATACCTAAATAATTTATCTCATGAATATCTAGTGTTAAAGCATGTGCTCACGAAAAAATAATCAATGAAGCATAAAAAATAATATGATTGGAGAGCTGAAGGTCAATTTATTTTGATTTCGACTTTTTTAAAAAAATTATCCTTAAATCGGGCCTAACTGTTTACACAAATCGAATCAATATATTACATATCCAGTACCATAAAAAAATGTGGATAATGCTAGAATTTCTTTCTATCAAAGAGAAGATTTTCCATGTTGTTCAATGTTCATGTTAGTAAACATGACAGTGCCCATTAAAATAGAAAATAATAGAGAGAAAACTGAAAGGTGTAATTGATTGAATGAGAAAGTTTATTACATCAAGTCATATATAAAAGTGACTTATATTATATGTAAGATAAAGCAACTGATTTGTAACTAACCGCTAATTAACTATATTAATTATATGATCTAATAGTCCATCCTAGATAGACAAGATGTTAGGGTCTTAGTTAGTAGGGAAAAATTGTCATAACTCACAAATTCCATTTCTATGATTTTCTAGAATTTAAATCATAAAAATCAAGGAATATGGAAAGTTGTAGCAACTTAGTGATTTGAATGAAAAACATGAAGAGAAAGGAAGGATGATCATTGATCACTAGACAAGCACAGATATCAAATTTGGAGATTTGTTTCCCTTTATGCAAAGAGTTACAAATTTTTGAAATCCAAGAGTAAAATAAAAGGGTATGGTTGGGCCAAGTGGGGGAAAATAGGGGAGAAATTTTTGTTCATCAAATCATTTGGCAAGCATGAAGAGTATGATTATAGAAGCACCAATATTAAGTTTCAAGACTTAAATCAATGGGTATAAAGAGTTATGATTTTTCTACCATTTTCAAGCTTAATTCTTTTTGAACAAAATTAAGAACAAACATGAAGCTAATCAACTCAACATCAATTGTAATGAAGAAAGGTTGGAGGAAAATTACCTCTAAGTGATGATCCTTGAGTAAGAAATCAAGACACCTTGAGAAACTAAGAGAAAATAGAGAAATGTGTTGGATGAAAAAATGAAAATGATGAGTAACAAAAACACACATCCCTAAACTCACACACATACACTAAACACACACACATACACTAAACACACATCTCTGCACACACACACACACACACAAACATCCCAAACAGACACACACACATACACTAAACACACATCTCTGCACACACACACACACACACAAACATCCCAAACAGACACTCACACAGAGCACCCCAAATTCACAATACACATCAAACACACACATCAAACACGGTGAGACACACCTACCCTATGATTACAATCCAATTGAACACACAAACTTTAGTACACAGAACACACAACAAACACACACTCACAACACTCACACACACACAACACAACAAACACACACACAACACCAATGTACACACAACACACAACAGAAACAACAATGTAGAGAAAGACAACGAGAGAAGCAATTACCTCGGTCAGTGTGAGGGAGGGCGTTGTGGTGGTGGTGGTGTGAGCAATATGTCCAGAATGAGCCCTGAAATGAGGGGGGAAATGATAGACAGTGACATAGTGAGACAATGAGACAGAGAGATGGAGTAGAGGAGAGCTTACCTGAGCAGAGGGGAGATGACGGTGGTGACGACCGGAGGTGTCTTGGGGTGTTGAGGTGGCCGAAGCACGCATCGTAGAAGAGAGAAACAGTGGGTGGGAGAGAGAAAACGACGAAAAAAATGAGGAAGAAGGAGGTTCTGTCGAATTTAGGGATTTCATTTTTAGCGACCGAATTAATTCGGTCGCTAATTCGGTCTCTAATATGGTTAGTTTTAATTTGAATTTGTAATTATAGCGACCGAATTAAATTTCGGTCGCTAACACGCGCAATTTTATTTTTTTAACGCGCCTTTTAGCGACCGAATTAATATCGATCGCAAATATAAATAAAGTTTAAACTGTGAATTCATAAATTTAGCGACGGATTTATAAATCGATCGCTAATATAAACACAGTTTGACCGTTGCATTTAATTCGGTCGCCATTTCGGTCGCTAACAATTCATAAATTTCTGACTTTTACTTTCCTTTGTTTACCGATCGAAGTAGCGACCGATATCTCTGCTACGCTCTATTTCGGTGGCTGTTTCGGTCGCAGAATCAACTCAAACCAGTGTTTCATGTAGATCCTACAATCGGTCTCTATTTCGGTCGCAAAAAGGAACCTAAAAATTCGGTCACTATTTTCGATCGCTAAATGACCTTTTTTTTGTAGTGGGGAACTTGGGAACTTGTTAGCAAAACCCAATAGATTAATAGATGAAAAACAAAAACACATGGCTAATTTCTATTCATGGAATTCAATAGAAACTGCAAGAGCAAAATTCAGAGTCTTTGTACCAATGTTATCGATGGCGGATGGCAGAACATAGCGGAAGGCTAAAAATCCGCCATTTCAAGCCGCCATAAAACGCCATGGCCGACATGGCGCCGCCATCCTTCACAAATTGGCTTTTGAGCTTTTCTTTTGAGTTTAGATTCCCAGATTCCCATTCCCAGTTGGTGTTTTATTTACCTTATCTTCTCAGTTATGTTTTCGTTTCTGTTGGCCATATTGATTAAGGCCGTGGTGTAATGTTAAAACCTAAGACCTTTCGAGGCATATTATATGTATGTATCTGTTGTCGTTTTCAAGTTGTGAGTTTCTTTACCTTTTACTTCTTTTCTTTAAAGAAAAAAAAAATTAAGTACCTTTTTGGTAACCTTGTGTATGTTGAATAATCTTTTTCCGAAAGCGACCAGCATTTAAACGAGCATTTTTCCGCAAAAAGGGTAACCATGTGATGACCAAGTTAGGGTGTCACAGTAAGATTCGCCCCCACCAATCTCTCCTCGTAGATTGGGTGCAACAGGTGTAACCGGTGAATCCCCTTCATGATACAATGAAGAACCTTGGTTTGACTTGCACACCCTAACCAAGTGTATCGTCGATGGCATTTTACAAAATAATAGTTTCCTTAATTCTTTATGCGCATTAAGGGAAGAAAGGAAGTAATTTGGAATGAAGAAGGCTAATCCAAATTCGGATACCTTTCCTGTATGTAGAGTGGTTCAATTTATAGACCAACTCATGCCCCTTGGTGAAGGAAAACAACTCTCTAAGAGATTGAATGAGGCAATGCGACTGAACATAATATTTAAATATCAAACAGTAAAATTATAAACATCTTATGTGGTAGCTTGGTGGTTAGCGCTCATGCTTCCCACCTCCTGGTCTCGGGTTTGAAACCCATTGGGCGTCAGTCTCTTTTTATTCCCATTTTTAATAAAATGGTCATAAATTGTTCAAAACTCAAAGGTGAGAATCGAACCGTGTCACAATAGGACACTATGCCAACATCCAAACACTGAACCAACACATCATTTGATACAAGTAAACAACCATTAAATCTATATAATGTTAACTTCTACTCAACCTTCCAACTTGTATTTTGGAAATCCCTCACAATCCCCCACCATTTTCAAAATAAACCCAAATCTCATTATTCCGAAATCGCATGCTTTCGCACAAAGGTATCTTGGAGATTTGAACCTTTGCTTAGTAAGCCATGGGTTTCACTCATCCCCGAATAAAGTGGTAGACAAGCTCTGAACCAAATATTCATTAGAACA
Organism: Sophora flavescens; assembly: GCA_030762895.1. Taxonomy (NCBI): domain Eukaryota; kingdom Viridiplantae; phylum Streptophyta; class Magnoliopsida; order Fabales; family Fabaceae; genus Sophora; species Sophora flavescens. Next base: position 88,416,521 of record CM061063.1, read on the forward strand.
ATCGTACATGACTTACACATGAAATCTCGGTACCATTGAACGACTTGTTAGTGTGACACATTTGGTAAGGCCTTGTGTCGTGTATCCTTTTCACGAGAGCTTACAGAGTCAAGCCCTTTAACTCCAAGAAGCTGCCCCACTTCACTCTCATATAGGTGGACTTTACCAAAAACACCCCCATAATTTGGGCACCTCAGCACATATATGCTATAGGTCCATTAAGAGCAAAAGCTCACCATTTTCCTTTTATGTCCTTATGGTATCCAAGTACTTTTAAACCTCGGGATGTATCTATTCGTTAAGTACTTGCAATCACTCTGATAGTGTACTTTGGCCCATTGAACTCAAGACTTTATGCTACTCAAGTGTGAGTCGGGTTTCCACCATTGGTGATCATTTAGATATGGGCTTGTCCCATCCCTGATGATGTTTTCCACATCATATCACTTGTCAGTCCTTTCGTCAAAGGATGCAAGATTTCTTTCCGTCTTATAAAGACCCTGGATATTACTCCATTTGCAATTAGTTCCTTGACATAACTATGTCTCAGCCTAATGTTCCTGGACTTTCCATGATGAACCTGGATATTTGCCCTTGAGAGTGTTGAATACTATCCCATTGTATAGATACTGGTGCTATTAAAAGTGGTATCTCATACAAAAAGTTTCTAAGCCATTCAATGTATTTGTTACCTGCTTTCAATACTATGAATTCTGTAGCTATGGTGGAATTGGCACTTGGATCCCTGAGAAATAACCCCCCATCAAGTGCTAAGACCCAACCGCTTATTAAAGCATGGTCTTCTGTATAATTCACCCAATTGGCATCTGTGTATCCTTTTAATACCGAAGGATAACCATTATAGTTTAAACTATAGTTCATTGCCCCCTTCGAGTATTTCAATACTCTTCGGACAACATGCCAATGGTCTTTGTTTGGATTACCTGTATACCTACTTAGTCTCCCTACAACATATGCATTGTTTGACTGGGTACATGTCATGACATACATTAAATATCAAATTACTTTTGAGTATTCAAGTTGTGCTACTAGACTACCTTTGTTTGGTACTAAATTAATGCTATGATCATAGGGAGTAGTGATAGGCTGACAATCAAAGTGATTAAATTTCTTTAATACCTTTTCTACATAGTGAGATTGGGGTAAACCTACATTCTCACCATCTCTTATTATTCTAATTCCTAGAATCACATCTGCTACCCCTAAGCCTTTCATGTCAAAATTTCTAGATAAGAACCTCTCAGTTTCTTCAACCTAATCTAGATCAGTACCAAATATTAATATATCATCAACATATAAACAAATCATGACCCATTTTCCTCCATGGAATTTACTATAAATACCCTTGTCAGATTTATTTATTTTATATCCATTAGCTAGCACAACTTGATCAAACTTTTGATCCCATCATTTAGGATCTTATTCTAGTTCATACAACGACTTGTTCAATTTACACACTTTCTTTTCCTGACCATTAACCACGAACCATTCGGGTTGTGTCATATACACCTCTTCATCTAATTCCCCATTTAGGAATACCACATCCATTTGATGGATGACAAACTTACAGATGGATCCAAGTGCCAATAGCACTCTAATTAAGGCAATTCTTGCCACCGGTGCATATGTATCAAAATAGTCAATCCCTTTTGTATAAATCCATTAGCAACTAATCTTGCCTTAAACTTAACAATGGTTCCGTCAACCTTCATTTTCCCTTTGAAAATCCTATTGGTTTGGAACCAGGTGGGAGGTCTACTAATTTGCACATTTTATTCCCCATTTATTGAGTCCATTTATTCTTGTTAGCCTCCTTCCAGAAAGCGACAACTTGAGACTTTATTGCCTCTTCAAATGTCTATGGATCATTTTCTGTATAATAATATATTGGTCCATAACCGTCTATGGACTCTCTTGTTCCTTCAACAAGGAACATGAAAAACATTGGCCTCTAAGTTTTCACATTTCTAGATCTCTGACTTTCCCTAAGTTCTAAACCCTCCAAAGTATCTTTATTAAATACATTACTTTCCGAATTTTGTACATTACTATGAACATTATCCACGTGACTTGTAATTGAGTTAAACTTATTTCCTTGAAATATTAAATCCCCAAACTCAATCACTGTTAGTAACAGGATGAGTCACTAGATTCCATAACCATGAATCTATATGCTTTGCTAATCTTAGCTTAACCCGGGAACACGCATTCATTCCCCTTTCACCTAATTTCTTTCTTTTGGTTCAAGAACTTTTACTATTGCCCTATAAACTCAAACTTTGAAAACTCTGAGAACGGAATTTCTATTTTCCAGAGCTCATATGGGGTCATCTTGTTCCATTGTTTAGAACTCTATTTACTATTTAACAAGCCTTCAACATAGCTTCTCCCCAATATCATTTTGCTAGACCATCATAGGATACTATGGTTTATACCATTTCTTCTATATCCTAATTTTCTTTTCAACTATACCATTTTGTTATTGGGAATAAGATTCAGTTGTTTGATCAACTATTCTATTAGACTCAAAGTAACTAGGGTTATAGAATTCTTTTATTCTTAACTCTTAAGGCATTTAATGAATGTTTAATAGCAAACAACTTCAATTTATCCACACTATATAATAACATATATAAGCATTACAACTTCCGGATAAAAATAACTTTACAGTTTAAGTTTTATTTGCCTTAACTGTTACCATCAATGCATTCATAATAATTTTAAATCAGGTATGCAGGAAACAGATGGGAAATATTAACCATGTATTCTACATACGTATACATTTCTTACGAAGAGTAAGAAAACTAATCTGACACTGGCCTAGTGGTTAACACGCCGCACCTGTTCGGCCCATCCCATTCCCATGCATCGCGGGTTCAAAACCCCAAAGGATGCACTTTTTCCATTTAAACGATCTTTTAAAAAAAATGTTTATGTTGAAAAACGCTACAGAGTTTCGAACTCAAGACCCGCATGATATCGCATTGTGGCATTCTGCCACCAAACTAGGATGCTGGCTTATGAAAATGAAGAACCGTTTTATATATTTAAATATTAACATAAACACAACTTTCCAATAAGATGTGAGTTGTGGGTGTCAATTCCAACTTCCAACCGGTTAACAATACCTGTTTGACAGGGAACCGGGTTCATACGAACGACAACCATTTTTGGACATTCTACTCAAGTTTAAAATTATTTTCATCATCTTTAAGTTTTGGATTCAAGTCTAAACATGTTCTAGGATAAATCTAAATGATTTTCATTATATAAAACAAACAAGACAATGATCCAATCATTTTTCAGTTTTATATAACATTTCTTCTTGAACATCTATGTCCAATTTAACAACTTAGAACACTTCAGAAATTAATTGGTTCTTACATGGATCAAATCCACTAATGCATGCACATGATATAATCATTCATATATTAGACAATTCTATCAAAATAGAGCAACATACCTGCATGCATAATAAACCAAAAATTTTTATGTTCATCAAAATTTCATACTTGATTTTATTATAGATCATGCATCTAAGGCTCTAATACCACAGGTTAATTTTAACATAAATAAAGAATGCCTTTATGATTGAACATTCATGAATTTAGAATATCAAGCATATCATAGCCATAAAAAGTAATTGTGTACCTTTCACCATGGTCACAAATTAAATATTTTGATGAAGTCTAGGAGTACTCATCTCTTCTTGTTCTAAAAAGGCCATGCATCACTTTCTTCCAACGAACAAAGTTTCCACCCTCAAACCTCTCCACTTTGACAATGCCAAATGTAATCTCCCTCAATGTTGCAACCATTATTATAAATCGAAAATCGAACCTAAAGATTGTTAGAATATGGGGTCTGGTCTGCAACAAAGAAGAGAAGAACAAGTGAATGCGCACCCTCCAAGGCATATAAGAACACTAGGCTTTAGGTTCGATTCTCCGCCACCAATCTCTCCTCGTAGATTGGATACAACAGGTGTAACCAGAGAATCCCCTTCAGGATACAATGGAGAACTTTGGTTTGGTTTGCACACCCTAAACCAAGCGTATCGTCAATGACATTTTACAAAATAATAGTTTCCTTAATTCTCTTTGCGCATTAAAGGAAGAAAGGAAGTGATTTGGAATGGAGAAGGCTAATCCAAATTCAGATACCTTTCCTGTATGCAGAGTGGTTGTAACACCCTACTTTTTATTTTCCAGTTTTTATTTTTTCAATAAAAATATTTTATGCTGTATTAACCGGTATAAAGATATTTATTTATATTTTTATCTGAGTTCATGGAGATTGATTTTTATGAAATACAAATCATATTCATACTCTATCTTAGGGTAGAAGCTTATGATAAAAATTTGGGTTGAAAATTCAGACGAAACCCTGGCCTCAGCTTTTCACTAACAAGAGAATTTTACTTGAAAGCGAAAACCCTAATTTTGACTCGTGAACAAAACAAAGTATGTTTTTATCATGTTTCCAACAAGATAGGCTATTTTCAAAATTTTCGTAAAAAAATAAGATATTCAACGACGTTCGGGTATTTTGTCGTTAATCTGGTAATTGACGGGGCGGGTAACGGATGGAAATATCTAGATATTTAGTGAAAATATCTAGATATTTATTTGAAAATATCTAGATATTTATATTTGACTTAACCATGGTTACTATTAACTATAGTTAAGCTAACTTAACCTATGTTGAGTTAAGATCAACTATGGTTAATCCTAATGTCTATAAATAAGCAATTCACTCCCTCATTTCCTCTCCTTGTCGCGCCAAACTCTTCCACCATCACACTTAATCATTTTCTTCATCTTCTTCTTCTCTTCACTTTTATTTCTCCAAGAACACCAAGAACACCATGTTGGACCGAAATATAGGCAAGTATACCTAGTCGAACAAGTAATACGGTGGTGAGACCGGTTATCGTATCCACAGGCATCGGATGTCAATTACCAATTCACAAGTTCGAAGAACTATCTAGACTATGAAGATAAATCAAAACAAACAAAATATAAGGAATAAAATCTTTTTGTATTTTTATCGAACACTTGGAGTGCGAGAAGGATATGTTGGGACTAGACTTCACCAAACCTCTACCTCATGCAATACCGTGACTAGATACCTCCCATTCATGCTACAAATATTAAAATCAATCCACTAGATTACTTGAGTCCCGATTCCTCGGATGACAAGAGCCTAAATCCACTAATAGACCCTAATTCCTTAGGTGGCCTAGATTAATGAATTTGCATTAGGATTAGGGATTACGCGATTACTAATAAACCAAACTCCATTCCTAGATGCAAGGTTTACTAGGTGATTAATTCCAGATCAAGAATTGATAAGAATGACCCCATTGCAAATCAAATCTTAAAATCAGTTTATGGGTAGCTAAACCACAAAAAGCATTAAGCGTAGGAATTAAACACTAATACGAAGGTATGAACACAGAATAATCAGTCAAGATAAATACATGAAGTTTAGTTTAGTTACATCTAATCCCAACAAACTGGGATTAGCTACTCATAATTACAGAGAAAGCCAAACCAGAGCAATAGGAGAAGAGGAGAGAAGAAGCTCCATGGGAGATTTTCTTCTTCTTCACAGCAGCCCCTCTCAGCAACTCCCTTCTAGGGTTGAAACCCTAGTCCAGCCGCAGCCTACAAGTGCCCCCTTCTAAAACCTAAAAAAAAAACTCCTTCATTCTGCCCTAAAACAGCAACTTATACCAATCAGTTCTGCGCGTGCTCGCGAGGTGAATGGCCTCTCGCGAGGCGAATGTTAAAAATCTTGTCTTCAGAGATTGGATCTCTCGCGACGCGAATGGCCTCTCGCGACGCGAGACAGTAAGGGTCTTCTCAAATACGCCCGTGATGAGTATCAGGGCCTGAGCGTGATGGCTTCTGGTCCTCAGGTTCGCGAGGCGAATGGCCTCTCGCATGGCGAGGCAGAGGTGATGACATTTCTAGCAGAGGCTGTCTTCAGTCTCGCGTGGCGAGAACCAGTCTCGCGAGGCGAAGCTTCAGAATTCTTCTTGGCTCAGTTTCTTCTCTTTTCAGGCTCTATCTTCATCCAAGCCTTACCATGGCCAATTCTGAGCATTTTTCCTTAACTCCTGCAAAATAACACCAAGAAACCGCTTCACCCATTCCAAGGGGAAAACTAACTAAAATCAAATAAAGAATGCCTAATCTATATGCAAAATGCATGCAAAAGTGTACAGAAAACATGATGTAAAATCACACTATCACACCATATTGGATTTGTGAAGAACTTCATCAATTCTTGCCATTTCTTCAAGCTTCAAGAGGTAAAACCTCTTCTCCTTAACCATCCGAGTCTTCTCCTTCATTTATTTTGTAAGATCAAGCCACGATCATCAAGTTTTCATAAATTTCCATTCCTAGTTCTAGAACTTCAAATAATTCTAGAAAATTGTAGAAAAATACTTTTAATGTGAAACCAATTTCTATGATCTTGTTATGTCTTCTACTTTCATTATCCAAGAGCATGTAATCAAAAACATTTTCCTTCCCTATTTTCTTTAAGTGACCGAATCTCACCCAAAGGAGGGTTTGATGATTTTGTTTTCATTTTTGAAATCTAATGCTTGATTTGAGCTCTCTAGTACCTATATGATCTAAATCCAAGAAGTTGAATCCAACTAAATTTCCTAGCCTATTTTTCTAATATGGGCCGAAACCCTAACCTTTGGTGTTAGAGTATTTTGTTTCAATTCTTTTAGTTATGATCATTGGTTTTATAATTATAAATGCTCAAGAGATTTCCAGGAATTGGGTTACCAACAAGACTGCTTATGCTACTAAATTGACTACCCCTCTTGTTAATTATCAAAATTTCTTTGAAGGTGAATTTGTCCTAAATAAGTTAATGTTCCCTCTCGAGATACAAGAACCGTGCCCAATTAAACCAACCCCTACTCTTGTGGTAATTGTATTTAAAGTGAACCCATTAAGATTCGTGACAATTCAATGAACCCTCGAAGGACCGCTTCTAACTCTCGTGATTTAAGTCCTAAGTTCAATCCCTGTAGATCCAATACCTAAGTTCACCGCTAGGTTCATCCTTAGAGTATCTATGACATGCAAATAAGTGCGCACCAAATTCACAAGTAATTCATGCAATAGGAACTAAATCAAAAGCAAATTGGAATTAACAAAGGGAAAACATCAATTCATAACATAAAACAAGTCTTGGGCATAGCCCCAATTCCTAGAAATAAAAAGACTACTCAAGCATTGCCATGGTCATGGCAACCTTAAATAACAAAAAGCATAAAAATCCTAAGAGAAAAGAAGAAATTGAGAAGAGGAGAAATCCTAATTTTTGCCTAAGGTAGCAGCCTAGAGCTCCCTATTTTCGAGCCTTAGAGTCCTATTTATAATTTAGGGTAACTTGAATTCAAAGCTGTTACAAAATCATATCAAATCAACAATTAAATTTTCAGATATTGCACGTCACGGCCTTGATACCTGTCACGGCCAGGCCGTGACAGCTTCTGTCTTGGAAAACTTGGCATTGGTTGGCCTTTCACGGCCGTGATGGCCATCACGGCCTGGCCGTGACAGGTTCTGACCTCGTGTTCTTATTTCTTTTTCAGTCCTACTCGATCATGGTCGTGATGCCCATCACTGCCTGTTTGGCTCATTTTTCTTGTATTTCAAGCTCCGCCTTCATGCAAACTCCAACATAACTGGTCCTGAGCATTTTAATCTTCGTTTCCAAATCAATATCTCCAAATTAATTGTCAAATCTTATCATATTCTTTATTGTTGTGATAGGCAATTATTATCAAAATCCAAATTGATTTGGATCCAATCTTTTATCTCAATGCCAATTGAATTATCTTTTAATCATAATAATTCAAATCCAAATTGATATGGATTCAAATCCATCATGTGGGCCCTTGCAATTTATTTGGCAATCTTCAATTTAATTGACTTCCATTCTTTTCTTCTTAATACTTTCCTAAAAATCAAAAAATAAGAATAATATCATAAAATTAATAAAAAACTAACTAAATTTAATTAAATACACACATTGACTCTAAAATAACCAAAATAGGAAAACAAAGTCTTATTTGGGATAAATCAAGCATTCAACAAAATTTAATTGATGAAATCCGCTCTAAAATAATAGATAAAACATTATAAGATAGTGGATTATCAAATGCTTAGCCTTATTTTGGGTTGTCAGAGCCGAACCTAGCCTTTTATGGTTAAGGATGAATTTTGTTTGATTATTTCATTCTTATGATTGGTTGAAGGTTGATTTAATAACCGTAGTGTCGTGACGAGGAGCTGAAAGTTCGTGTTTCCGGAGATAAGCTCAGGTGGGGGAAAGAACCATTCCATCGTCGAAAACGATAAATAGTATATTATATAATGATTGTGTAGGGCGACCTAAACCCTACTAGTAGTCGAGTAATCAACAAGACCAAAATCACTTTGGCAACCTTTTCTGTAAAACCAATGGTGATTTGGGGATTGTAGGTTTATCGGCATTAGGTTGATTATATGGTATTGAGGATGTCTGACTTTATGTTGTTGAATTTACTGTGATACGCTGGTTGAGGTATTCCATATGTATGTGACGTATTATTTTGGTGTTTGAATATTTATGATATTGAGGATGTTTGTTGTCCGTCACGACTGTGATGGTTGTCATGGCCAGGCCGTGACAGGTTCTGTTTGTAGAATTCTTGCATTTGATGTCTGTCACGCCTGTCATGGCTATCACCGCCAGGTCATGACAGAGTCTGACTTTGTTATTTATTTGATTTGGTTATTATGGGTTGGTTGTGATAAATTGCTTTATATGATATTAAGATATTTGAATATTCTGTTGATTACTGTGTTATGCATGATCTGTCTGGTTTGATAAATTTCTTAGTTAAATTTTAAGTAAAGATATATGTTGCTCGGAGGTATTTTGTTTGGGGTGAGAGCTTGAATATAAATTAGAGGTGCCTAGCTATTATTTTATAGAAGTGATCTGATTTAGAATGTAAGTCGAGGTTATGGGGAAAACTTGAGGCACTAGGTTATTATTGATAAAAGTCAGTGAGAATCATATGTTGCATTGTTGTTCATAACCGTGTATTTGAGATACACGAGGTCCGAAGTTCTCGTGGACCTTTCCAAATTAGAAGTTAAGTTGTGCAACTATAGTGTCATTGCTATGCATGAGCACCCTTGATAGAGAGATGAGAGAGAACCAGGGTGTGCACCGACGGTACTATGCAGTTATAGTGTCATTGCTTTGCATGAGCATTCTCACCATGTATGAGAATGTGCACCGGCGTTGGGGACGCTTCACTTGGACGACTGACTGACATTCCTAACGAGGGATGTGTGACAGGATTAGTGGTGGCCACGTCAGCATAAAGGTTTAGTTGCATGAGTTGGAGGGTAGAGAATGATGTTATAAAGTATGGATGATTTTAGATTGTGAGTGATGCATGTTTGTGACTATTATTGTATTATATGCTATGAATATTTTCCGCTTATGATGATAGAACTGTTTCTTATCTCCCTATTTCTGTATTTTTGTGTATGCCTACATTACTACGTTAGAAGACCCGATGGAAGAATATGTTGCTGAGGAGATGGATGGAACCCTGTATGAAACGGAGGTTGCTGAGGAGTTGGATGACCCTCCGTATTAGGCTAATGCTGGAGAACCAATTACGGATCCTAATTGTATAATGTAGTAAGTTTAGGGCCAGTGAGTCATAAAAGACATTTTTATTTTTCGCTAGTTATAAGCAGTTTGTATAAATAAGTACCCGTGTGGGATCTTACTGAGAGGATACCCTAAACAATGTTGTGTAAAATAAAGGATAATTATGTGTGTATTTATGTAATATAACTTTGGAGTGTTTTATATTTGCAGAAGTTATATGATTAGTATTAAGTTTTTTATTTTTTATTTTTACGTATTTCCAATGATAAGAGCGTGATTAAGTAAATAAATAATAAGATTTTAATTTAATAATACAATGGGGCACAACGGGGTGTCTCATTTGGTGGTATCAAAGTAGTTCGATTCTAATCAGATTGTGAGGTCTAGGATGTTGTTACCGACGTGTCTAGTTGAGTCCACATCAGATTTTAACTATGCTTAGAAGTTGGGTAGTGTGTCTGAATCTGATGTGATCATTAAAATTAGTATGGCATGTGGTATTATATGTCATACTGATAAGAGAGAATGATTTCTTTTACAGAATCATGGCTCGTGGAAGAGGACGTCCGATCGATAGTGGTGACAGAACTCCTAAAAGAATTTTTAGAGCAGACAATGTGGAAAATAATCATACTGGAAGTGGAGGAGAGTCATTTGAGACTCAAGATACCATGAAGAACATAGCTACTGCACTGTTATTACAAACACAGTAGAATGCTGAGATGCTGCAGATGAACAAAGAGCAGCAGGAACAACAGAATCAAAGGAGAGCTGCAAAGAATCGAAAATGCCGGATTGACTACTTTCCTGGAAGGGAAGCCACCCCAATTCCGAGAAGACTATGATCCAGAGAAGGCAGAATGGTGGGTACATGATATCGAGAAGATATTCGATACCAAGCGTTGCAGAGAGGATAGGAAAGTGACGTACGCCGCCTTCATGCTAACTGGAGGAACAAAGTCTTGGTGGAGAGGCAAGCGAAGATTCCTGGAGGCCGAAGGCAAATTTATCAACTGGCAGCTGTTTAGTGACTGCTTCTTTGAGAAGTATTTTCCACGTCTAGTTTGACACGAGAAAGTGAGGGAATTCATAAGTCTCAAACAAGGCAACATGACTGTTGGTGATTATGCATCACGATTTGAGGATCTGATTAAGTATTCCGAATTTTATCAGAGATTCCCAGATGAATATTGGCAATGTAGAAGGTTTGAGGAAGGACTCCGACGTGAACTGCAGAGGGCTATAGTATCTCTCGATATCCAGAGTTTTCCAGAGCTGGTGGAAAGATGCAGTACGATTGAAAGTATAGATCGAGGTCAGCTAATGAGCGAAAACAACTAAGGATTGGAGGTCCTACTCGACCGGGTTTTCAGAGGCGAGGAGGTAGTAACTCTCATTAGAGACAGACCATATGCCCGACCAGTGCAGACACTGGCACCAGCACTAGTGGTTAGAGCGGGTCAACAGCAGCAAGGCTTAGCTTGTTTCAGATGCGGAGGACCGTATTATCTTAGAGACTGCATGGAGTGAACTAGTTGTTTTCACTGTGGGAAAATATGTCATATGACCCGAGATTCCAGACAGCAGGCTAGGCAACAGCCGATAGCTGCAGGTAGAGGAAATGGAGGCAATAGAGGTGGAGCTGGAAGAGGAGTCACAACAACAGGATGACTGGGAGCAAGACCTCAGGCCACTGGAAGAGTGTTTACCGTGAGGGGAACTGAATCCTCTCAATCTGATGATCTTATACAAGGTATGTGTTTGATAGCTGGTAGACTCTCGTATGTGTTATTTGACTCAGGCGTTACGCATTCATTTATTTCGTTTGTCGTATGAGTGTGTGGATCAATTAAAATTAACTATTTGTCAATTACCTTATACCCTTACAGTACCTACTCCAACTAGTAATCCTTTGACTACTATGTCTGTTTGTTTACAGTGTCCTATAGTTGTTGTTGAGATTAGGACATTTATTGTAGACCTTGTCTGTTTGCCTATGCAACAGATACATGTTATTCTTGAGTCTTCTAGTGTAGTCTCTGCCAATGAAGGAGTATCATGAGGAGTGACGATTCTCGGCAGTATGTGATGTTGTTCACGGTGGAAACTAACGAGACTCCTAGGATAGATTCTATGCCTATTGTGAGAGAGTTTCCCAAGTTTTCCCTCCCGACGCTTCCGGGTTTGCCACCGGAGCGAGAAGTGGAATTCACCATAGATCTTGTACCAGGGACAAGACCTATATCTATGGAGCCTTATCGGATGTCACCTGTAGAATTGACGGAGTTAAAGAAACAGTTGGATGACATGTTGGGAAAAGAGTTCATAAGACCGAGTGTTTCACCGTGGGGAGCTCTGGTGTTGTTTGTTAAGAAGAAAGATGGAAGTGCTAGGTTGTGCACGGATTATAGACGATTGAACAAGGTAACAATTAAGAATAAGTATTCGTTGCCTAGGATAGATGATCTGATGGATCAATTGAAAGGAGCAGCAATATTTTCCAAGATTAATTTGAGATCTGGATACCATCAGATTAGAGTAAGGAAGGAAGATATACTCAAAACGGCTTTTAGGACAAGGTATGGACATTACGAGTATTTAGTTATGTCGTTCGGAGTGACTAACGTGCCCGCAGTGTTCATGGATTATATGAACATGATATTTAGACCGTTCCTTGATAAGTTTGTTATTGTGTTCATCGACGACATCCTTATCTATTCTCGTACATGGGAAGATCGTGAGAAACATTTGAGGGTGGTGCTGCAAGTTCAGAAGGATAGGCAGCTTTATGCTAAACTTTCCAAGTGTGAGTTTTGTATAGAAGAAGTCCAATTTCTTGGACATGTGATCAACAAGGAAGGTATAGCAAGAGATCCAACAAAGGTTGAGGCGGTTCTTAAATGGGAACGACCTAAGTCAGTAAGTGAAGTATGAAGTTTTCTAGGGTTAGCTGGATATTATCGGAGGTTTATAGAGGGTTTCTCGAAGATTGCGTTGTCTATGACGCAATTGATGAGGAAAAATACAACTTTTGTATGGACGGACAACTGTGAGTAGAGTTTCCAAAAGCTGAAGGAAAGGTTGACTACATCACCTGTGTTGACTTTACCTGATCCATTAGGACAGTTTGACGTATACTGTGATGTGTCGTACCAAGGTTTAGGTTGTGTTCTAATGCAAGAGGGAAGAGTTGTGGCTTATGCTTCCCGACAACTGAGCATCCATAAGAGGAACTACCTGACTCATGATTTGGAGTCAGCAGCCATAGTGTTAATATTAAAGATATGGCGACACTTTCTGTATGGAGAAAAATTTAATGTTTACAGTGACCCTAAAAGTCTGAAGTATCTATTCGACCAAAATAAGTTAAATATGAGACGTCGGAGATGGATGGAGTTTATCAAAGATTATGAGTTTGATTTACTATACCATCCTAAGAAGGTGAATGTTGTAGCGGATGCCTTGAGTAGGAAATCATTGCATGTATCCGCGATGATGGTTAAAAAGTTGGAATTACTGGAACAGTTCAGATATTTGAACTTAGGAATGGAGTTGGTTGAGGATAAAATTTGCTTAGGTATGATCACTATTAGTAGTGATTTTATGAGAGATCTTAAGGATGAACAGGTTCGGGATCTATATCTACAGGAGATAAGTAGAGGAATGGATGAGGGTAATATTTATGAGTTTAGTAGAGGAACAAATAGTGTATTGAGGTTTAGGGATAGAATATGTGTGCCAGAGGATTTAGAACTTAGGAAGGTGATATTAGAAGAAACACATAAGAGTAAGTTGAGTTTTCATCCTGGATCCACTAAAATGTATCAGGATTTGAAGAAATTGTTTTGGTGGACGAGGATGAAGAAAGAGGTAGCAGAGTATGTTTTATCTTGGCTGGTGTGTCAGAAGGCTAAGATAGAGCATCAAACGCTAGCGGGTTTATTGTAATCATTAGATATCCCAGAATGGAAATGGGATAGCATAGCTATGGATTTTGTGGTTGGATTACCACGAACTCCTAAGAGACATGATGCGATTTGGGTTATCATTGATAGGTTGACGAAGTGTGGTCACTTATTACCTATGGGTGAAAGTTATAGTTTGGAGAGGTTGACCCAAATTTACATCAAAGAAGTTGTTAGGTTGCATGGTGTGCCATCTAGCATTGTCTCAGACCGACATCTAGATTTTGGAAACAATTGCACAATGCTTTAGGGACCAAGTTGAGGATGAGTTTTGCTTATGATCCCCAAATAGATGGACGGTCAGAAAGGACGATTCAATCATTGGAGGATCTTTTAAGAGCTTGTGTTTTGGAACACACTGGTAGTTGGGATGAGTTCTTGCCATTGATTGAATTTACTTACAACAATAGTTTTCACAGTAGTATAGGAATGGCACCATATGAGGCTTTGTATGGTAGGAAGTGTAGGACCCTGTTATGTTGGTATGATATTGGTGAAAATCAAGTCTTGGGTCCAGATGTGGTGAAACGGAGGTTGCTGAGGAGTTGGATGACACTCCGTATGAGGCTAATGCTGGAGAACCACTTACAGATCCTAATAGTATAGTGTAGTTAGTTTAGGGCAAGTGAGTCATAAAAGACATTTTTATTTTTCGCTAGTTATAAGCAGTTTGTATAAATAAGTACCCGTGCGGGATCCTACTGAGGGGATACCCTAAACAGTGTTGTGTAAAATAAAGGATAATTATCTGTGTATTTATGTTTTTTTTTTTTTGTATAAGTAGGGTGAAAAGCCTCAGGATGAATTTTGCCATCCCAACTAGGTTGGCACCACAAAACCATCAATCAAAAGCCTCACACTACACTTTATTAAATAATCAAGGAAGAATACAAAAAAAAGGAGAACATGGTGGGACGTGTTACCCAAACCCATGCAAAGAGAAAATACATCAAGAAAATCTGTATCTGGGCAAACCAAGCCTATCTCTAACAAAGTCTTCTCTGATAAAGGGAGGAATTGTATCCCACCAAATAAATCCCAGATTGTGTAAGCCATGATTAGCTAACTTATCCGCACAGGGGTTCCCTTCCCTATAAATATGAGTAACTTGGCATGAAAGAGCCCTAGCTACTACCATACAGTTTCTCCACCTTGCTTGAAGACGCCATGGAACTAAGCTCGGGTTATTAAAAGCCTTCAATACCAAAATTGAATCAGTTTCAATCCAAAGATTAAACCAACCCCTATTGTGAGCTATTTCTATAGCATGCATAGCGGTGATAATTCAGCTGCAAGTGATGATGAATTCCTAAGTTGCGGGAGAAGCGACCAAGTGCGGCTGCATTGTGGCCTCTAAAGATACCTCCACAAGCAGATGGACCGGGGGAACCATGGGCTGCACCATCAATGTTACATTTTGTCCAATTGCATGGAGGAGGGTGCCAAAAAACTTCTGTAAACTTTGGAGACTTTCTGTAGTGGCAGTCAATGCTAAAGTTTTTGAGAATGACCAGCTCATTAACCGAATTAAACATTGCACCACTTGCCGGATTTCCGAGAGCCAAACAATGAAGATACCAGATTTTGAGCAGCTTCTATACCTAGTAACTTATTGTCAAACCTGTACTTGTTTCTTCTTGTCCAAACTACCCAGATTACATTAATAACAAAGACTAGTGATACTTCATTGACTTGAGGGCTATTTCCTCTACACAACAAGAACATGTTCTCTCAAGATGATTGATCGATTGTGTGCAACAGTATTGAGCTCAACCACACCCACAGAGTAGCTGCATAACTGCAGGAGAGGAACAGATGGGAAGAAGATTCCTCTGCTGAGCCACACAAGCTGCACATTGAGGCCAAGGTGAATCCCCTTCTCCTTAAATTTTCATCTGTTGGCATTTTGTGATGGAAAAGTCTCCAAACTAGAAATGATCTAGAGGGAGGAATTGCCTTGGACCAAATTTGAGAGAATCCTGGAGCAAGGTTTCTTACATGATTAAGGAAAAGGAATGCATCATTGAAGGTAAGAAGACCATTTGCTGCACTATCCCACACCAATCTATCCTCACAAGGCTCAATGGGAATGTGAGTGTGACAGACCTTTTCCATTATGCTAGGGAAATGATGCTGCAGGCAGTAAGGAATGTTCCATAAATTATCAACAATGAAATCAGAAACCTTGGCAGATAAATCCTGCTGCCAATCAGATGGAATATTCATCAGGTTTGCTATAGGCTCGGGCAACCACTTGTCTGTCCAAAAGTTAACATAATGGCCATTTCCTATTAACCAAGAAGAATGTTCTTTAATTATAGGAAACCAAACCTTTAAAGCAGGCCATAAGGAACAAGTGCAGTAGCTGCTGTTATTCATGTAATCTGGGTAGTTTGGACAGCAAGAAACAAGTGCAGGTTTGACAATAAGTTACTAGGTATAGAAGCTGCTCAAAATCTGGTATCTTCAGCTGTTTGGCTCTCAGGAAATCTGGAAAGTGGTGCAATGTTTAATTCGGTTAATGAGCTGGTCATTCTCAAAAACTTTAGCATTGACTGCCACTACAGAAAGTCTCCAAAGTTTACAGAAGTTTTTTGGCACCCTCCTCCATGCAATTGGACAAAATGTAACATTGATGGTGCAGCCCATGGTTCCCCCGGTCCATCTGCTTGTGGAGGTATCTTTAGAGGCCACAATGCAGCCGCACTTGGCTGCTTCTCCTGCAACTTAGGGAATTCATCATCACTTGCAGCTGAATTATCAGCTGCTATGCATGCTATAGAAATAGCTCACAATAGGGGTTGGTTTAATCTTTGGATTGAAACTGATTCAATTTTGGTATTGAAGGCTTTTAATAACCCGAGCTTAGTTCCATGGCATCTTCAAGCAAGGTGGAGAAACTGTATGGTAGTAGCTAGGGCTCTTTCATGCCAAGTTACTCATATTTATAGGGAAGGGAACCCCTGTGCGGATAAGTTAGCTAATCATGGCTTACACAATCTGGGATTTATTTGGTGGGATACAATTCCTCCCTTTATCAGAGAAGACTTTGTTAGAGATAGGCTTGGTTTGCCCAGATACAGATTTTCTTGATGTATTTTCTCTTTGCATGGGTTTGGGTAACACGTCCCACCATGTTCTCCTTTTTTTGTATTCTTCCTTGATTATTTAATAAAGTGTAGTGTGAGGCTTTTGATTGATGGTTTTGTGGTGCCAACCTAGTTGGGATGGCAAAATTCATCCTGAGGCTTTTCACCCTACTTATACAAAAAAAAAAGGATAGGCATATAGTTTCAGTAAGGCCTCCCCTTCCCCTTTTCTCGTTTTCCAACCCATCTGAAAAAAACATAATATTCAATTTTCATTTCACATTCCTTTTTCTTTTTCTTTTTCTTATTCATTACATACTTACATTTTAATGATTTTTTGTCGATCAATTCCTCACCCTCCCACTCCAAACCGGAACTGTCGAAGCCACGATCGCCGAATCGGACAGCCACCGTGACCATCACATGTCCACGAATTTCAAGCCCCCGATCTACAATAAACCAAGATCCGCCGTGGTTATTGCAAATGACAACCACCGCAACTCTCCTTCATCTTTGACAGTAACCCTTCTTTACTTTTATTTTTTTTTTAAACAATTGTATTAGTTTATTAGACAATGGGCTACCTATGTTGGCCCAACTTACCCCTTTAATACAGAACCTAAACAATATGTTTCATCATTTATTTATTTTTTTATAAAATTTCGAGTACTCAAGTATTGCTACATTTTTTTCTTTCAACAAAAAGTATTGCTTAATTTTTTCAAATTCCTTATTGTTTTTACTGACTTTAGGTTACCTTTTGGTTGAGTTTTTTTTTTGACTCACTTTTTGCTTTAATTGTGTCCTTTTCTATGGATAATCTGTGATTATAGTGTCGTAAGTTATCTTCGGAGAAAACTTTTAATTTTCTATATTTTTTTTGACTGATTCAAATTATATCCTTTTACCTCTAAAAAAAATTATATATATATATATATATATATATATATATATATATATATATATATCCATTTATATATTCCTATATGCCATATATAGTAACCATATATGCCATATATATTATTAATCTTTATGATAGATGTTTGGCATGGTGTCAAACTCTTTTTGATTATTGTTTGTGCCATTTTTTCCTAAAAAACTCTAAATAAAATTCTATGATTCATGTTACATGATCCTCTATTTTTTTTTTATAGGCAAATATTATATTATTAGTATGTGTTATGTTAGTATGTGTTGTGTTAAAATATTAGATGATTTGGGTATTGTCTTTGGTCCTTCACAAATGTAACATGTTTTCAATCTCATATATTCCTTTCTAATTGATTTGATATGATAACTAAAAATAACTTTTTTTTACAAGATGTCACAACTCAAATTAACTTTTTAAAAGTTATATTAATTTGATTTTATATGACCGTTCTATTAATTTTATGTTCCCACATTTTGAAATGCATTTTTTTAAGGAATTTTTAAATTGATTTTTAAAATATGAAAATATTAAATTTTTGAAAATGTGAAATATATATATATATATATATATATATATGAAAATATATAAAATAAATAAATTATAGATTTTTTAAAAAAAATATGATATTGTTATATCAGTCAACAAAATATATAGTAATCTTCTATACAATAAGATAATGGTAGAGTAGAAAAAAAACATTTTTTGTCAAATTTTAAATATTACAAATATACCCCTAGAACTATATATATATATTATAATATAACCTGCTAACTTAAATACTTCTGCAACGCACTCACTAAGACTAACTCAATTTTTCTTAAACCATTCTATTCAAAACCATAACTGCATCCGGCTCTAATGAATCAAAAAAACTAACATTTTTTTATTAAAAAAAAAACTAACGAGTGGAAGTATTGATGAAAAATTGTAGGGTATTTAAGTTAATAAATTAAAGAGTGGAAGTATTGGGGAAAAATTAGTGCCCGTGATATACCACCAACCTTTGTTAAAACTTAAAATATACCCAACCATAATTGCTAATCCTTAAAATATTCACTTAAAATCATTAATAAGACTATCATAAAATTACAACTCCTATTTCTCAGGTGTTCAACTATTTTTCTCACATTTACTATTGATTAAATGGGATTTTTTTTTACAAGGATTAAATGGAAACTTTACTACAATGGGATATGGTAATGATATTCACATTTTTAGAGTTTATCCTTTATCATGGCATCAAAATCAAATTGTATGCCTAAAAAATTACAATGCTTTAATCTACATGCTATTTATTTATTTTTTAGCCACAAAATAAAATTAGATAAAAATATGGTATATATATATATATATATATATATATATATATATATATTATGTGTGTGTGTATTTACCTTTTTTTTTGAATAAATAGATATGCACAATTTAACTAAAAACACTAACTCACATTACATTAATAGTTTTTTTTTTACCCAAATACATTAATATTTTAATATTTATATACAATATTTTCCTCAAAAAATACACCAGATAATATTGTGGTCGTTTTGTTCCATTTTACTAAATTGTGTTGTGATGTGCTTAGCTAACTCCTGCTTAATCAATATACCATATTGAATTTTCTGTAAAACTATTTTAATAATTTTAAAAAAATATATAAAACATAATTATTTTAAAATCTTTAATTAATGCCAGTTTATAAATAACTAGGTTTTATTTCGACATGGGAAATATTAACAATCAACGATCTCAAGAGCATCAACGAGAGATGTGGAGGCAATTTACAAGAAGCGTATGGCGTAGAATGACCGCAGAGCAACGACAAGAACAATCAGCTAGACGAGCGAGAACATTATAGACGTGGAAGGAATATAGTTGCTATGGAGTCAAGAACAATGAGATTGACAACTATGCGACGTCTTGCATGATCAACCAGTGATCAACAAAATAGTACAGGTATAAAATATATAAATATATCTATATCTATATCTATATATATATTTGAGAAAAGGTATATAATAATTTAGTCATTTATTACTTTTATTTAAATTTAATCATCAAGGTAATTAGCAACTATATTACTTTATATTAATGGTTTATCTATAAAGTTCTGACCTAGAACTTATTCTTATCACAAAAGTTTCTATTTTTGCAAGTCAAATAATGTGATATTTCTCATTCTCATTTTTTAATGCCCGTATATATAATCATTTGCTTACCTTATTTTATTTAATAATTCTTTTTTCAAAACTAAATCATGCAGATCCTAATAT
Organism: Sophora flavescens; assembly: GCA_030762895.1. Lineage (NCBI taxonomy): Eukaryota > Viridiplantae > Streptophyta > Magnoliopsida > Fabales > Fabaceae > Sophora > Sophora flavescens. The sequence goes on from CM061063.1 coordinate 88,436,514, forward strand.
TGCTTCAACGAGGTTTCGAGGAACACATGACCATGAAGCCGGAACAAGTAGCGGACATGGTTAGTGATGGACATTTAGAAAATATAAACTTGAAATTTTATGCCATCTTTGAATTTATTATTTTATACTAAAATTTTAAAACATTGATTATTTTCCTTTTCAAATAATTATTAACACTTAGATATCGTAATTTGCCAACAAAATATATATTAGTTAATATATAAGTAAAAATGAATTATCTATAAAATTTGGAAGCTTAAAACTTATCATTATCAACAAAGATTCTATATTTGTAATAAATAAATGTGATATCTCTGATTCTCATTTTGAATGTCTCTATACATAAAAGTTTGATTATCTTATGTTATTTAAATTTTTTTTTAACAATAAATAATGTAGAACCTATTATTGCCTCAACACCGTTTCAAGGAACACATGACAATGAAGCTGGAACAAGTAGTGGACAAGGTTAGTTGTGGACTTTTATAAATTTTAATACTTAAATATTTGGCGGTTTGTACCTTTTGATATTTTATATTTAAATTTGTATATATTAATTAATTACCGCTGTCGTATCTGTCTGTCCGTATTTCTAATGCTTTTGAATATCTCTATACTTAAAAAATTTATTACCTTCCGTTATTTAATAATTCTTTTTTCACCAATAAGTAATGCAGAACCTAATATTGCCTTTATTGTGGTTTCAAGGAACACATGACCATGAGGCTGGAACAAGTGATGTACACGATTAGTTATGGACATTCAGAAATATTAATTTATAAATTTTTGGTAATTCGTACGATATTATTGAATTTCATACATTGAAAGTAAATTATTATGTAAATTCAGTTATCTTAATTTCTAAATTTGATGAAAATGGATCTAGAACATTGTCCTTATATGACTAAAAAAACAAAATAATATGCACATTTAAAAAACTGTTATGTATTTTTTTTAAACGCAGATTTGCATTTTTATTTCCGACCAAAACATAATAGTGCTAGAGATTTTCTTAATATTTCACCAATGGCCGCTTCCCGTTTGCACCCCCAAGCACATGTACATGTTGCAATGCACGATTATTTTATCACGAATCATGTGACATGTGCTGCTCTGGTGGTAAGATATCGTTAGAACAAGTAGATGCACCTCCAGAGTTGCTAGAAATATTTTCAGACAGTTCAGCCGAAAGAAGACATTTTAGACAACACATTAGGAGTTACAATCATGTGCTCTCATTCACTTCAATGGGTGTACATATTGATGAGAATGTCGCTGCAACTGGACGTGGCATATATAGTTTTCTTGCTCAAGGTGCAATTTATCATAAGATAGGAGGATTCTATCCAACTGAGGGTTCAAGACCACGATTCTTGCAAATGTACATCTACGATACAGAGCATGAGTTACAAAACAGGATGCTTGAAAACCCTCAACTTCAACAAAATATTGTTCGAAAGTTGCAACAAATTCTCCATGGTTGCAATCCATATGTGCACGCATTAAGGCAACTTGCACAGCGTCCAGATGTACATGATTGTAGTCTACTCATCAAGGAGCGCCCTGCTAATCAACCACAGTATAATAATATGCCAACTGCATCCCAAGTCGCACCAATTGTCGTTGGTGGAGACGCGGTATCAATCTCAACTGAAAGGGATATCATCATGATGAGTCATGTTGGGAATCTAATAAATGTTAAAGAAACTACGGGATATTATGATCCATTACAATATCCTCTATTATTCCCTTACGAAACGTTTGGATGGGACCGCGAAACCACAAATGATGAAGGACAACCTATAACATGTCTAGAATATTACAGTTACATGCTTCAGGTACATAATGTAATTTCTACAATATTTTGATTTATAAAATATAATAATTTACACAAAATAAATTTACATTAGTCATTAATTGTTTCATGGATTGTAGATTCGTTCCAATGATTATTCCATATTGCTAAAATCGGGACGACTACTACAACAATATGTTGTAGACAACTATGTCAAGATCGAAGCAGCAAGGTTAAGGTGGGTCCAAACTCACCAAAGTAAAATTCGCTCTGAATTGTATCAAGGCTTGCAAGATGCTTTGCATGTGGGAGAAACTGCTACAGGTACTCTTCATAACATATATCAAAATTATTTATACAAAAACATATGTCAAATACATCAAACACCATCAACACGTACAATTACTCTTTGTAGAAAATATCGGACGGAGAACCATATTGCCTTCATCATTTATTGGTAGCCGAGCGAGACATGACACAACGGTATGAAGATGGTATGGCTATTGTGCTTCACGATGGCAAACCTGATATTTTTCTTACCATGACATGCAATCCTTCATGGATTGAAATATCATCTGAACTTGGCCCATATCAAACTCCACAAGATCGTCCGGACTTTGGCCGACAAGAATCTTCCGTTCAAAGTTCGAGCAATTGAAGCATGACCTAATTAAAAAGACGTCTTAGGAAAGGTCAAAGTTTATATGTATGTAACTGAATTCCAAAAACGAGGATTACCTCACGTGCATATGCTACTGATCATGGAACCTAATGACAGATTACGTAACCCAGAAGAATATGATAGCGTTGTTAGAGCGGAAATACCAAAATTTGAAGAAGAACCACAATTACATGCCGCAGTGCTAAAACACATGATTCATGGACCGTGCGGTAGACTGAAACCAAGATCACCATGTATGAAGGATGGCCAATGTAAGAAGGGGTTCCCAAAAGAGTTCATCCAAGAGACACGACAAGGTATTGACTCATATCCACGGTATAGAAGACGGAATGATGGTCCAATAACTTTGAATAGACATATATCTATAGATAATAGATGGGTGGTCCCTTATAACCCATGGTCGCTGTTAAAGTATGACTGTCATATAATTGTTGAAGTGTGCAGTAGTATCAAGAGTATCAAGTACCTGTATAAATATGTCTATAAAGGTCCTGATCGAGTTGCCATGGAGGTTCATATGGATGAGGTCAAGCAGTATATTGATGCAAGATGGATTTGTGCTCCAGAGGCATTATGGAGAATATTTTCATTCGCCATGTACCGAATGTATCCAAGTGTTGAAAGATTACAAATCCACCTACCAAATCAACATCAGGTGTGATACCATGCAAATCAAAGAATCGACGATGTACTAAATGATGCGCGTAACTCCATAACAATGCTCACACAATTCTTTGCCCTGAACCGGAAAGATCCACAAGCAAGGTGTTATCTGTACAGGGAGATTCCAGAACACTATTTGTGGGAAAAAGGAAATAAAGAATGGGTCAGACGCAGAATACAAAGGAAAGTTATTGGACGAATCTATACAGTGTCACCTTCAGACAGGGAGAAATTCTATTTGCGTGTATTATTATCTCATATAAGAGGACCAACCAGTTGGGATTACTTGCTCACAGTAAACAACACATGTACACCACATTCCAAAAAGCAGCCGAGCAATGGGGCTTTTTAAAACAAGACAACAGTATTCGCGAATGTTTAGTTGAAGCATCAAGTCTACGAATGCCATATGCTTTACGGAGATTGTTTGCTACTATATTGGTCTTTTGTGAACCAACGGATGTAAAAATCCTATGGGATGAGTTTTACACCCACATGGTAGAGGACTATCCTTCAACATCCTCTTTGAATGGGCCATCATTGACTAACATGCTATTAAGGGATTTGAATGACCTATTACTTCAACATGGAAAACAAATCACAGATTATGCTTTGCCTGAATTATCATTGGAGACCACTGAAGGTAATCTTGTTCCAAGAGTTATACAGGAAGAGCTATCGGTCCAAGTTCCTATTGAAGATTTGAGTTTCGTTGAGAAGTTAAATGATGACCAGTTGTTTTCTTACAATACCATTATGGATGTTATCCAACGTAAGAATAGTCGGGTTTTCTTTTTGGATGGGCCAGGAGGAACGGGTAAGACATTCCTTTATCGCACCTTAATTGGAAAATTAAGACATTTGGGTCAAATTGTTTTGGCAACAACCTCATCTGGTATATATAGCAGCTACATTATTACCCGGTGATAGGACGGCACATTCCCGATTTAAGATACCCATCAATACAGAAGAAGGGTCATTTTGCTCAATAAGTAAACAATCTGATCTCGCGAAGCTAATAAGAGAAACAACAGCAATCATTTGGGACGAGGCACCCATGACAAGTAGATATGCTATAGAAGCATTAGACCGCACCTTGAAGGATATTCTTGACTGTGATGCTCCATTCGGGGGGAAAGTGATGATTATGGGAGGGGATTTCCGCCAAGTACTTCCTGTTGTTCCAAAAGGGACTAAGGCACTGACAATTCTGCATGTATCGTTAAATCTCATCTATGGGCTAATACAAAGGTATTGCATCTACGCCAAAACATGCATGCATTACAAGATCGATATTTTGCTGACTATCTTATGCTGATAGGAGATGGTGTTGAACCTACAAAGGATAATGATATGGTGAGGGTACCCCAACAAATTGCAATTCCATGGGAAGGAGAAAGTTCGATACGTTTACTTATACAGCAAACATTCCCCAAATTGATGTCATTGCTGAAATTGACATATACAAGTATGCTCCATGGGATCTCCCAGGTTTGCACACAAATACCTCCACACTTTAGGAGACTATCAAGTGTGTGTGTGTGTTGTGTTGCTCATTCTTATTTTTATTTTTATGCTTAATGTGGTTTCTTTTATTGTTTGTTTTTCAGATAAATCTTTACTTAAAACTGGGGATTTAGAATGGTACTTCTTTTGCCCTCGAGGAAAGAAATATTCCAGTGGAGGGAGGATGAATCGAGCAACCGAAGTTGGGTACTGGAAGACTACTGGGAAGGATAGATCAGTTGAACATAAAAATGAAGTTGTGGGGATGATAAAAACCCTGGTATTTCACACGGGAAGAGCACCGAAGGGGGACCGAACTGATTGGGTTATGCATGAATTCAGACTTGAAGATAAGGAACTTGCTGACAAAGGCATTCCTCAGGTAACCATCGACTTCTTTTGTTTTGTTGAAATATATTACATTTTTGGTCGAGATAACACTTGTTTGTGAACTATTTTGTTGGATAGGCTTGTGCCTATGAGTGCATACATGGAATTTAGGATTCTTTCTGCTATTATTGTTCTCTGTTTCACTGCACAAGATAATCTTTGCCGATGATCATATTTCAATTCACAAACTTTACATCATCAAGATAGAATTGTGTATATTGCATATGCTCAAGTTATACGGCATTTAATGGAAACATTTTTTTTTTGTTATCTTGTTACTCCTTATTTTACTATTTTTGCATCCCTTATCATATTCTTAGTTATGTTTGTTGACTTTTGTCTCTTTGTATTTTTCCGGTTGGTTATGCTTGTGAATTTATTTTAATTAGTTCTGCTGGTTTATTTGTATTGCAGGACTTATATGTGATTTGTAGAGTATTCCAGAAGGAAGGTCCTGGACCCAGGAATGGTGCACAATATGGAAAACCATTTAATGAAGAAGACTGGGATAAAGAGGATGAAATTGATTATGTAGAATCTCTCCCTATTGTGGCTCTGTCTGCTCCAGATCCCATTCAGCTTACCACATGCCATAATTCTGTTGCAAATGACATGCGTCCTTCTACAAGTGAATGCATTGGGTTGACCTCTGGGTCGTGTCTATCAGGATTGATGCCTTCTTACTCGACACATCCTTTAGCTGCTCCAAGTAGTAGTACTCAAGCTGACGATGACATTTTATTGATGCTTGATACTCTCAAAGAAGATAACACATTGGCTCTGAACGAGAACAACAGAATTGAGGTGTGCAATCTATTTCTTCTTATTTATGCTTATGCATATTTCTTTTTAGGAAATGTGGCATGATCGTTTTTCTTTTTATGGCTTGTGTCAGATGTTCCCTTATCTTGGTAGTCTTTGATTTATTTGTCAACGGTTTTTTTTCTATCCCTACCATTTTGCATTTGGCTGCTCAATTCAACTTGTTTTACACTTTCATTGTGAAAACATTTTTGTTGACCTTGTTCTTGGCTATGTAGTCAATCGCGGATTGCGTAGCGTAGCGTAGCGGTCGACCCCTAAAACGCAATAGCGGTGTAGTGGGTAGTGGTATGACCGCTATGCTGAAGTATATGGAAACTATACAAGAAATTTATACCATACACATGAAAGCTAAAAAATAGAAGAATACACAAAATTAAAGACATATTCATAACTACTAATCAATGTTCATTGTCACCTAAATATTCAAAGTTCAAACCCAATATAAAGCAAATAAGTTCTAGCCGCCATGGCTCAAATTAAATAAGTAAATAGCCAGCAAAGTATTTTAATTTATATAAATGAAGATTACAATGAAGATAAATGTGAAGTGCAATTCATAATATAAGCTAACATAATTAAATAAATAATTAAACTCATACACAGTTTTTGCATTAGTTTAAGTTATGCTCAAAATAATAAAATTATGCATTTTGATTGTTTAAAGAATAACTTTAGCTATTAAAAAAAAAGTAATACCTATAGAATTAGGAAAATTGTCAAGTTAGAATTAGAATGCATGTAAAGTTGGTTCCCTTATTGTTGACTCCCTAAAAATACATATAAAGTTCGTTCCATTTACTAAATGGCCCAAAAGGCCCATTACACTACAACCCTAAAAATGAATGCTTAGATAAGTTCCTTTCTTCAACGTTCAGCCTTTGGAAACGACGCAGCAAGACTTATCAAGTGCAAAGAGGTCAAGCACGGAGAACGACCGGAAATGTGGCGGGGCTGCCGGAAAACGATCGGAAATGAGGTGGGTGTGCCGGATAAGGGCTGGGTCTGCTGGAAAAGGGTCGGAAATGAGGTGGGTTTGTCGGGAATGGGGTGGGTTTGAAGGAAAATGTGGTGGGCTGCTCGGAAAATCACAGCAGCGGCCGCTTTTTGGCCACTATTTTCGGCGTTACAGCCACTACTAAAAAAGCGTGACACTACCATGTTTCGTGTAGCGTCGAGGAGCCGCCGCGATAGCGGCCGCTATTGACTACATAGGTTATTGGTAGAAGTATCTTTGAAATTACCGTTGTATGTAGTTATTATACATCCAGCTTTGGCTTCTCTGTTTTTATTTTCAGACCCGCAAGTTGCTCGAGTGTTTGTGCTGTTCTATACAAGTTCTGAGCTTACAAGGATATAAGGCTTAAATGCTACTTCTTATTGCTGTCTATTTAATTCTTGGCTTAATGAACTTTTTGGTCATTGTAAAATTGGGGTGTTCTGGTTTTAGTCCCTATCTTTTTTTGTTCTCTATATTTCGTCTTTGCATTTTTTTTTTTTGCCGTTAGTTCTTGCCGTCAACAGTAATCGTTATCTGCCTACGTGGCTAACGGCGTTGACCGGGTCAAGCGACACATGGCAAAAATATTATTTTTTTATTGCCACGTGTAATTCAATTTTTAAAAATCTGAAGTTAAATCTGTTTTTGGTTCATGTAAAATGAGAAAATTTAGATTTTGGTCCCTATAAAAATTTCTTGTTTTTGGTCCTTGTAAAATCTCAAATAACTATTTTTTGTCCCTATTGTCATGTGACATCTATTAAGTACTCAGGTATCCAACAAAGTGTCATATATATGATCATCCCAAGTGACACATAATAACCCTATGTGGTGTCAAGTTAGCATATGAAATAGTTTGTAGTTTGTTCATTATCTTCTTAACGAGTGTCTTAAAAGTTTTTTAGAAAATTAAAAACAAAATAATTAATCATTACAAAATAAGCATACATAATTTTTCCTAATCTTTATGATGTTCATTAGTAAGGGTATAAGGTCCGAACCAATAATTCGATGAATCCGAAAATTCGAACATAACAAATTAAATTGGTTTTAATTTTTCGATGTTCCCGCCCGAACCGAATCGAACCTGTTGGTGATTAGTTCGATTATTAGGTTCAAAGATTCTAAATCCGAACAAATCCGATTAATATATTTTAATATTTATATATAAATATTAATATTTAATATTTTGATTTTTCTAATCTGTCCCACATTGCACATGTTAATGATTCAAAAAATAAAAATCTTGTATTGGAAAGAATAGCTTTTAAACTTTCAAAGATTTGAACCAAACCAACCAGATACACCTTTACTTATTAGTGTTTGCCTTTGTATAAATAGTCATGAATGGGTGCTTCACGATTCCATGAATAGTCTCCAACATCGAAACAAACTTTTTAACGATTTTAGGAAAGGTAAATATAATTCATTTAAGGATTAAAGAAAAATTTTACGGGAATCATATGCTAACTTGACATCATAGAGGGTTATCGTGTATCACTTGGGATGATCATATGACCTTCTATTGGATACATAAGTACTTAATAGATGCCACATGACAATAGTGGCCAAAAATAAATTTCAGATTTTACAAGGACCAAAAACAAATTTTAAAATTTTATAGGGACCAAAATCAAAATTCTCTCGGGATCAAAAGCATATTTAACTTGAGATTTTAAAAAATTGTTTTTTTTTAAGAAAAAAACACGTGGCATTAAAATAATATTATTTTTGTCATGTATCTTGTTGACCCGGTCAACGCCGTTAGCCACGTAGGCAGATAACGGCTACTGTTGACGGCAGGGACTAATGGCAAAAAAAAAAATTGCGAGGACGAAATGCAGAAAAAAAAAAGATTGGCACTAAAACTAAAAGATCCTTATTTTACTGGATCAAAAAGTTCATTAAGCCTTATTCTTTTTGGACTTCTTTATGATTAAGTGTCATTTGAGAGTCTACTGGATATCTTCACCTCTTTGCAAAAGATATTGGCTTTAAAGACTCTTAAGTCTTGGTGCTTAGCTTGTTAAAGAAATAAACTAGTAAACTAACTATTCCCTGATATAAAGTGGACTAGAGATCACACACCCAACACAGAAAACATACAAATCTCCTCTACTGAGCCGATATCAAGTTAATATCAGATCAGTGGGGTCCAAGCTTGAATACAATGATATAAAACACTCAAGGAAATGAAATGAAAATGCTGGATAACCCAGGCATTCAAGGGGCCTGGTTCTCTTCTTTCCACATCAACCCCTTACCTACTTTTTGTTATCCCCAATGCTCTCCCTTTCTCTCTATTATATCTGCACAGATCCTAACCAAATCACTCTCTCCTCTGCTACACTGTCAAGCCGGCAGTTTATAAGCAGAGGTAACAATGTGTCCCTTGTCTATTTGGGCCTCTGATTTCTCACAGCCCATTGCCTCCTTTCTGCTGTATACTTTAGGCTATGTTTGGTTCAAAGGAGGAGAGGAGAGGGATTTTAATGAAGGGGAGGAGAGAGATTTGAACTATGAAACAAAATGCGTAGAAATTAACTGGTGATTTGGAACAGGACGTTTGATATATTTGAGGTTATAAAGTGGTTTTCATTATATAATGCTAATATTAAATCCCGGTGAGTTATTAAATGCAAGAGTGGAAGTATATACATGTCATTTAATAGACCGGTATAGAAGACTAAATTAGTTTTGAAAAAATTGACACATGTATCACTTTTACACCCCATTTTCTATAGTTTAATCACCGCATTTTTGCAAATGGTATGCATAGAAAAGACGTGCTGTATATTTGATCCCCAATGAAACAGGACGTTTTCAAATAATGCATAGAAATTAAACTCTTATATCCATCTATAATTTCTACACTAAGTAAAAAATCATTGTTTTTTTTAGACAAATAAAAACATAGGTTAAAAAACATTTTCTCATGTATATTAATATCTATATCTATTTCATCTTTATTATGCAATAGAAGTGTGGCAGAGTCAAATGGCGTGTTAATTTTTTTCAGTTTATTTATTATTGGTCCAAGTCACTTTCCCAATCAAAGCACACCGTAGGATCCAATTTCATCACCGTTACACCAAATTTCTCTTGTTTGTTACCTTGACGTACTGTAATGGACTCCAGAGACACCGTACTTCATTCCCAAGCGACAATGGGTTTCAAGAACTCAATCGTGTTCTTTGGGAAATTCTTTTGGAAAGGAGCAGTGGGGGATGGTATTGGTTAGGTAGAAACCTGTAATGAAAAATGCTAAAAACACGTTCTTTATCATATTCATCTCCGGTTCACTCTCTATCGGATGAATTTATATAAGCCTCACGTGAAATCCACCAATAATAAAAGGTGTGTTAAAAAAAATGTGAGGAAGAGTGTGATGCTAACATTGCTCATCTATAATTGGTGACTAGAAATTCATATTCCCAATAACTGATTATGGGTTGGTTTCAAAATGAAAACTTGTACAAAACTCCGAGTGTGATGAATGTAGTATCACTCAGTTGTACCGTAAAACTTAACTATTATTAAAAGGGTGTTTGTGAAGAATAAGAATAAGAATATTTTGATTCGTAGTTGAACTTACATAATTTGTCCAACTGAGCGCAGGACAATGCTTCAAGTCTTGCCTCTCGGGTTAAGAAGACAGATGCAAGGGAAATTCAAGCTTATTATCAGCAATACTATGAGCATTATGTCAGAGCTCTTGCCCAAGGAGAGCAAGCTGACAGGTACATATACATATATATATATATATATATATATATATATATATATATATATACCCTTTTATGCTGCCAAAATGTTGTGTGAACAATCATTCTCCACAAACTTCCATATAAGTGGAAGTTTGTTTTGTTTCCTGTTTTTTGTTTTTATTTCTGTTTTTACTAATAATTGTAAGGAGGATGAGTGTTTTAAGGCATTGTGTCGAATCAAGAAAGGAAATTTTGTATGGAAAAATGATGTATTTAAGATATAGAAAAGTGTTACACTTAGATTTACAATACAAGCTTTCTTTTTATCGATTCCTTAACCGATGATCTTAGGCTTATGACACTCCATAGCAAGACCCTGATTGTAAAAATGTTACATTATTTTCATCCCGTTTTCTGCTTTGAAATATTTGTAAAAACTTTCCTTTTTTATACAAATCTTTGAAAAAAAAAATAGCATTTTGGGATTATTAATGAAAACAAAGAAAATTAGGAAAAGTTTTGCAGTTTGTTAAGATGGGGATACCTCATAGTTTCATACCTCTTCACTCTAAGCTTAACTTGTTCCTCCTTTTCCTCTGCCTTTGAAATTCCTTTGTTGCAGAGCACAGCTCGGTAAAGCTTACCAGACTGCTGGGGTGCTTTTTGAAGTGCTCTGTGCTGTTAACAAGACTAGGAAGGTTGAAGAAGTAGCTCCTGAGGTTAGTCTTGATTTATTTATTATATACATTTCATTTTCCTTTTGTTGTGAAAATGAGTTACTTGCAACATAAGCTTCTTTCAGTATTCATATATTGGAGGCTTAACAGTAATGCAATTTGTTTATTCAGATTATTGCAGCTGCCAGAGATGCCCAGGAAAAAACCGAGATTTATGTGCCTTTTAACATTCTTCCGTTGGATTCTGCCGGGGCTTCTCAGCCTATTATGCAGCTTGAAGAGGTATATCTCTATTGATTTTGAGTCTATCTGTGTTTTGCTTGGCATTGCAATAAGTGAGTTCCTTGGTTTTCTTTCAATGTTATAGATTAAGGCAGTTGTTTCTGCACTCTGGAACACTCGTGGCTTGAGCTGGCCCAGTTCATTTGAGCAACAGAGGTAGAGAACTGGAGATTTGGACCTGCTTGATTGGCTTAGGGCCATGTTTGGGTTCCAGGCATGTATTTTGCACCTAAACAGAATGAGATAGGAGAAGGATTTATGTTTAACTAGAACTGTTTTGTATAGCCTCCACAAATTGTTAATGCGTTTGGTTTATTTTGGCTCAGAGGGACAATGTCAGGAACCAGAGAGAGCATTTGATTCTGCTTCTTGCTAACTCTCACATAAGGCTCAACCCCAAACCTGAGCCACTCAACAAGGCAAGTAGCTTTCTCTCACATCTTCCTGTTGTTGGAAAATGCATAACAGACTAAATACTATTGGAGCTAAACAATAAGTCAAGAGAACTCTGGTCAAAATTACTTGTTTAGTTATCAGGGTAGCATGCTTTGGTTTTGGTCTGTAGTTAAATTCCACTGTAACTTTCTCTTATCTCTCTTTTTTTTTTTTTGGACAACTGCAGCTTGATGATCGTGCCATTAATGCAGTGATGAATAATCTCTTTAAGAATTACAAAACATGGTGCAAATTTTTGGGACGAAAACATAGTTTACGGTAAGATGTAATAGTATCTCCATCAGCAAACAATTGTCCTGTTCATCTCCCACCCTTGAAAATCAAATTTTTAAGAATAATGTCCGAGATTTTTTTATGCTGAAAGTGGTTATCTTGTTCTTTCGCATAGACTTCCTCAAGGCCAGCAAGAGATGCAGCAGCGGAAGTTACTTTATATGGGCATGTATCTTCTCATTTGGGGCGAAGCTTCCAATCTTCGCTTCATGCCAGAGTGTCTATGCTACATATTTCACAATGTGAGTACAGATTTTTCATATGTTGCACAATATATTCTGCCAGAATGTCTTTGCAAATGAAATGTAGCTCTTGTTTTGTTTTTGTTTCCTTTAATAGTTTAGTATTTAGTAGTAATGTTCTGCTTGTACTCATACCCAACTATAACTTCAGATGGCATATGAACTTCATGGTTTGTTGGCTGGAAATGTCAGCATTGTTACTGGTGAAAATATCAAGCCATCTTATGGTGGTCATGATGAGGCATTCCTGCGCAAGGTTATAACTCCCATATACCATATACTGAGTGATTGAAAAGGTATAATTTTGTCTAATGTGGACATTGTCAGCATACTTCAGGTATATCTCCTTGGTGATGAGTTAAAATCATGTTAATCTATCCAGGAAGCCCAGAAGAGCAAAAATGGAACGGCTCCTCACTCATCCTGGTGCAACTATGATGATCTAAATGAGTATTTCTGGTTCGTTTGGCTTTAGATTCTTATTTCTTAATGAATGATTTCTTTGGTGTGTTTAATCTTTTAATTTAGTGTTTTAACTTTAGTTGAATTCTATTTCAGGACACCTGATTGGATGGCCCATGCGTGACGAGGTGAATTTTTTAAATCGACATTTGATTCGGTACAGGTATTTTTTTTTTCTCTTACAAGTTACTCGCCTGTGTGTAAAATGCTTATTTGGTTCAGTGCTTATATAAATTCCATGTCAGGGAAGAAAACTTGCTCCTAAAAAATCTGGAAGAACTGGAAAATCAATTTTTGTTGAGACCAGGCCATTCTGGCACATCTTCCACAGTTTTGATCGCCTTTGGACCTTCTATTTACTGGGTTTGCAGGTATTTTTTCGATAGAAGGAAATGCTTATGTCAATATTCCTTGATTTTTGTTCTGACAAGGCCTGAACATTCTTATCATAGGTGATGTTCATTATTGCATGGAAAGGGATTTCACTGATGGATGTCTTTCAGAAAGATATCTTATATAGTCTCTCTAGTATATTCATCACTGCAGCCATTCTGCGCTTACTTCAAAGTATGATATGTTCACTTAAGTGGCTTTACATATGGAAACTTATCATGCTACTGTCAGAAGTGACATGTCATTTGTTCCTCTTTATTTTGATTTAGGCATCTTGGACCTGGCCCTGAACTTTCCAGGCTATCATCGGTGGAGATTCACTAATGTGCTACGAAATTTTCTCAAAGTCATTGTTAGTCTTTTTTGGGTTATCATTCTTCCACTCCTTTACGTGCATTCCTTCAAGACTTCTCCTGAGAATATCAAGAAGTTGCTTTCCTTTGTTCATCAAATAAAGGGCATTCCACCACTTTATATCCTGGCAATTCTGAGATATCCGATTCCAAATTTACTAGCGCTTATTCTCTTTTTTTTCCTGGATGCTCGGGCGTTGGATTGAAAACTCAGATTGGCACATAGTTAGGTTCCTCTTATGGTGGTCACAGGTACTTGTGTCGTCTTATTTTAAATTATAAATTGAAATGGTTCTGTTGGTATGAAACTTGTGTCATTGTACTTAAGTGCCTGTGGTTTTGTACATTCATAATGACAGCATCGATGGTCTACTAAAGCATCAAAGTTTGTAGTCCTTTTTTATTTGTATGATTGGGGTTCGAGGTTTGAGTTCGAATCTGGAGAGGAGAAACACCCCTTATTATGAAGTGGGTGATCCGCCAAACCAGAGGCCTGATGATTTTTGTTTTTTAAGCCACTCTTCTCTGGATGTTCTAAAATCTAAATGCATGAATATTACTAGGAGTTAGTGACTTTTAATCTTTCAACAGCCATTATGCATTGCTGAAAAATGCTTCTCTTTTAAATAACCTGGGACCTTTGTGCACCATTTGTCCATTTTCTGAATGATTATTTCTCCCTGTGCAGCCAAGAATCTATGTTGGAAGAGGAATGCATGAAAGTCAATTCTCTCTCCTTAAGTGAGTTTCACATAACACTATATCATTCAAGTTATTTGAGGTTTGTGCTCCTGTTGTTTGTTTGAAATTTGTCTCGTCGTCTAATTTTTTATTTTTATTTTTTTGTTGAATTTCAGGTACACTCTTTTCTGGGTGCTTCTTTTGGCTTCCAAGTTTTCTTTCAGCTTTTTTGTCCAGGTAATTTTACACGTACAATAGTTGTTATTTTCCTAATAGTACCTTGTGAAGTTGTTGGATCTCTTTTAACTCTTGTCTCTATCTTCAGATCAAACCTCTAGTTAAGCCAACTAAAGACATAATGAGCATTCACCATGTTGATTTTGCTTGGCATGAGTTCTTCCCCAATGGTAGTTTTTTCTTCTTTTTAACGCTTCTATTGTAAATTTCTGATAATTCTATTGATCTAATATTCCCGGTCTATGCAGCTAAACATAACTATGGTGCAGTTATTGCACTTTGGGCTCCTGTACTTATGGTGTGTATGCTATATTTATCGGTTATGTTCACATATATTGTCTTTTGTTTGGGAAAAAAAATTTCAGTTTAATATCTTTCTTTTTTTTTTTGACATTTTGAATGCAGGTTTATTTCATGGACACTCAAATTTGGTATTCTATCTTCTCAACTCTGTGCGGTGGTGTTATTGGTGCCTTTGAGCGTCTAGGAGAGGTCATTGTCATTTTCTTCTTCTTATTTCTAGCTTGCTAATTTGAGAATTGACTTCTGTATTGGTTTGTATCACCATTTTATAGGAAAACTTTAGTTTGGATTTAGGAACCAAAAAGAGAAAAAAACTTCAAGTCAGAATCTTATAACAACCAGTTGATGTTATCTATTTTCTGACACAGATACGCACTCTGAGCATGCTAAGATTACGGTTTCAGTCATTGCCGGGTGCATTCAACACATACTTGGTTCCTACTGACAATAAACAGAAAAAGAGATTCACTTTCTCAAAGCGATTCGCTGAGGTATCTTTCACATTTTCATTTCTAAGTAGAGTAAGCTAAATGTTATTATTTATCATGGCTTGTGTTACCATGCTTGTATAGATTTCTGCAAGCAGAAGGAGTGAAGCTGCTAAATTTGCCCAACTGTGGAATGAAGTTATTTGCAGTTTCCGTGAGGAAGATATCATAAGTGATAGGAAAGGCCTCAGAGTCAAACTCTTTATTTGCTTTCTTTTGTTCTCAATCCTAGCTTCTACTCTTTCTCCTTCATCTTTTGATTATCATTCACCACCTATTAAGGATTAAACTTTGTTTGCATCACACTCCAGGGAGATGGATCTTTTGCTGGTTCCTTACTCATCAGATCCTAGCCTGAAAATAATTCAGTGGCCGCCATTTCTGCTTGCAAGCAAGGTCAGTGTGATTCGATTTTTAATATTCTCATGTTTGATACCAGTTCATATAATTGTGTCCTTGTCCACGTTTGCAGATTCCCGTAGCACTGGATATGGCAGCTCAATTTCATGGAAGGGAATCCGATCTTTGGAAGCGCATATATGCAGATGAATATATGAAGTGTGCTGTGATTGAATGCTATGAATCTTTTAAACATGTCCTCAATACTTTGGTGGTTGGAGAAGCTGAGAAAAGGTAACTTTTAGTATCTTTCCCTGTTGATGTTTGTCCATGTTAGTTCAAGCTTTATGCTAGAAGCATTAACAGTGTAGGATTATAGATAAAGGGTTACTCATCTTTTTTGGGTAGCACAACCGAGATCCAGATCTATTAGCACTCTATCCAGACTATCCTGCTTTCCTTTCCCAAGTTATTTTATTGTACAAAGACTCTGAATTTTGCTCTTGCAGTTTCTATTGAATTCCATGAATAGAAATTAGCCATGTGTTTTTGTTTTTCATCTATTAATCTATTGGGTTTTGCTAACAAGTTCCCTAAGGGAACTTGTTAAGGAATTCAAATAGGTAGTTTATAGTTAAAAGTAGAGCTTTTTCAATTCCAAAAGTATTGAATACTCTACTTTTCATGAAAAGTTTTCATTTTAGATTCCTTAGGGCCCTTGTTAGCAAAACCATAATCTTTTTATATTTATAATAATGTCTTTCTTGGTCACTTACAATTTACAACAAAATGTAAATAAAGGAAGAAATAGTTAACTTGCCTAATCAATTTTTAGTTTGAGCCACATTAATTTGAAATTTCATATTGCATTACAAAGGTTTTTCAAAATTTCATATTAGCTACTTTTGTTGTTTTTCTTACTTGGCTCATAGAATTGAAGCTATAGAAATTTCGTTAAAACCATATCATTATCAGTAGTTCTGAATTGTTTGTTATGGAACAGGACAATCTCTGTCATCATTATGGAAGTCGAAAGCAACATCTCTAAGAGTACACTTGTTACAAATATTCGAATGGGATTTTTGCCCTCCCTTTGTAAGAAGTTTGTGGAGCTTGTGGAAATTTTGGTGCGTCATTCAAAGGAAATTAATCATATCTGCTTTTTTAAGTCTTAAAAGGTTTCTTGTCTCTAATTATCCTATTTGGAAACTTACAGAAAGATGCAGATGAAGGAAAACATATAATTCTAAATACCATACAGATACAAATCATAGCATGTGATTCATGTTAATCAAAGCAAAAAAAGAAGAATTTCATACCTTGGAGATTCGCAGAATCCATCACAGCAAATCAAAGGGTGAGAAGGAGATGAACAGTGATCAGAATGTTGGAGAAGGTGAGAGGGTTACTCCTCTCTTTCTGGTTGGTTTTGGTTTTGTGTTTCTGTCTGTTAGAATGCCTAATGGGGAGGCTATTCTTATAACCTACCAGCAGAGAGTAGGGACCTCTCAACGGGTTAACATCAGAATGACCCATCCCATCATAGGGTCACTCTTTAGTAAATACCCAACAACAATTTCACCAATTGGTTACGTAATTAAGAATTAATTTTATAACTGATATATTAATAATTTAATTATAATTTAATAACCAATTAATGCTAATCCACACATTAAAATTTAACATTCTCCCACTTGGATAGCATTAATCAATTATTAAAGAGAAATACCGATTCACGATCAAAGCACACGTTAACCAAGAAAGATAAGAAATACAAGCTTTAACAATGCAGAAATAGTATCCGATAGGGAAGTAAATTATACATGCTAAAGACTCATATTTCACATAAAGATTGATGAATATAAAATTGCATATAATTAATAAAGAGAAATATGCAATTCAAAAAAATGGTCCAAGCATCTTAAAATGCTATAAGAGATATGAATCCAAGAATGACGTCAATTTACATATCTCATAAAAAAAACGATAATGGGCAAATAATGGTTTCAGACTCCCACTAATCCAATACATCAAAAGACTTAACTAAGCCCATATGAATTACATGATTAGGAATATTCCAACAGTTAAGCCTTTGGTTAGTGGATCGACAAGCATGTTTCTGTATCAATATGCTCAATACGAGTCCGAAACTCCTGAATCTTCTCTCTAACGAACAAATATTTCACATCAAAATGCTTAGTGCGAGAAGAGCTTCTATTGTTATGAGAGAAGTTCACAAGAGCGAGTATTGTCACAATATATCACAAGTGGCCTAGATATGCTTTCAACAATATGAAAGCCGAAAATCAAATTTTTCAGCCACATGGCTTGACAAGTAGCCTCATAGCAAGCAACATACTCTGCTTCCATGGTAGAAGTAGGCTGTAAGCGTCTGCTTGACGCTTTTCCAAGAAATAGCTCCTCCCGCCATCATAAAGATAAAGCCGGAAGTAGATTTTCGGTCGTCGGGGCAACTGCGAAATCGAGAATCGAGAATAACCCGGTGACACGAAGTTGATCAGACTTCTTATAGGTCAACATATAATCTTTGGTTCCCTGCAAATATCTCATGACCTTTTTTACGGCTTTCCAATGACCCAAACCTGGGTTGCTCAAGTATCTCCCTAAAGCATTTACAGCAAAAGCAATGTCGGGACGAGTACAAACTTGAGCATACATTAAACCGCCAACAATGGAGCATATGGGACCTTTTTTTCATTTCATTTATTTCTACATCATTTTGAGGACATTGAGATTTAGAGAATTTTTCTTCACCCTTTTGAATAGGTACAGCACTTGGGGAGCAAGAATGCATATTAAACCTTTTGAGGACCTTTTCAATATATCCTTTTTGAGACAATCCAAGAACACCACGTGACCTATCACGATAAATCTGGATGCCTAAAACAACAGAAGCATCACCAAGGTCTTTCATATCAAAGTGGCTACTCAACATGAGTTTTGTCTCGGTCAGGATTTTAACACAGCTGCTAGCAAGAAGTATATCATCAACATATAGAACGAGAATGATGAATTCACCCTCACAAGTCTTCAAGTAAACGCACCGATCGAGGCAATTTCTTTCAAGCCGAGAGAAGTTACAACCTGATCAAACTTCAAATACCATTGTCTGTAGGCCTGTTTCAGTCCATAAATAGACTTATACAGCTTGCAATCCAAGTGCTCATTCCCTGTTTCAGTAAAACCTTCAGTCTGAACCATGTAAACATCTTCGATGAAGGTCTCCATTCGGAAATGCCGTCTTCACATCCATCTGGTGAAGTTCTAGATCAAAATGAGCTACCAAAGCCATGACATCTCGAAATGAATCTTTCTTAGAGACTGGTGAGAAAGTCTCCTTATAGTCAATGCCTTATCTTTGGTTATAGCCTTTAGCTACTAGTCTGGCTTTGTACCTTTCAACTTTACCATCCGGAGTACGTTTGGTTTTGAAAACCCATTTGCATCCAACAGGTTTACAACCAATTGGTAATTCCTCCGGACTCCAAACACCATTATGAGACATAGAAGACAACTCATCATGCATAGCATTCACCAATCGAAAGCATGAGAGCTAGAAATTGCCTCCTCAAAGGTAATAGGATCATCATCATCATTGAGGTCAAACTCATGTTCCCGAAGATATACAACATAATCATCTCGGTATGGAAGGTCTGCGCACTCTTTGAGATCGTCTCGGTGGAATTTCATCAACAATAAGATCATGTTCCTGTTCATCTACAAGTGGTGCTGCCACACCATCTTCATGTTGAAGATTCGATCAACATCATTAGCGGGAATCAAAACTTCGTAGGAAAAGGAACAACTGGTATAGGAACAATGGTGCGATCTTCTTTAAGAGTAACTGGTCGTGGTATATCACTCCCACTTATCCAAGTCATCCTCAAAGAAAACCGCTCGATCGATTCGACGACTCGCATAGAATGAGATGGACAATAGAATCTGCTACCTCTCGGAACCCACACAATAGCCAATAAAGAAGCCACTAACAGTCTTAAGATCAAGCTTCTTAGACCGAGGATTATAAGGTCTAACTTCGCCTTACAACCCCATACATGAAAATGTTTCAAACTCGGCTTCTTTCCACTCATGAGCTCATATGGAGTTTTTGGTACAGACTTGCTGGGTACTTGATTTAGAATATAGACAGCAGTTTTAAGGCATCTCCCCAAAGAAAGTCTGGCAATGATGAATGGCTCAACATACATCTTACCATCTCCATAAGTGTGCGGTTACGCCTCTCTGCAACTCCATTTTGCTCAGGAGTACCAGGCATAGTGTATTGAGCTTCAATACCGCATTCCTCAAGAAATCGGCAAAAGGTCCTGGGTTTCTACCCGTCTCATTATATCTACCATAGAATTCTCCACCTCTGATCGGATCTTACACATTTTATTTTCCTACTGTTTTCAACTCAACAAAGACCTTAAAGGATTTGAAAGCATCTAGGGAACTAGACTTTTCTTGAAGAAGATCTATCCATCCATATCTCGAGAAATCATCTAGAAGGTAATGAAATACCCATATCCACCCATGGCGAGTGGGTGTAATAGGTCCACACAGGTCGGTGTGAATCAACTGTAGCACATCGTCACACCTATTTGCGCCTTTATTCCTAACCTTGGCATAGAATTTGCCCTTGATGCAATCAACATATGTATCAAAATCGGAGAAGTCTAGATCTTGGAGAATACCTTCCTTGACTAGCCTCTCAATACGGGGCCTAGAAATATGCCCCAAACGTCGATGCCATAACATAGAAGAATGTTCATTAATCCTCTGCGTTTGTTTCCAATAGCGAGAATGTGAGAACATGTCATGTAGATCTAACATATAAAGGCCATCACGTAAAACTCCTCGAACCAACGGAAACGAGAATCGAATAAACAATCAATTTCCCACTACCAAACTTAAAAGTGTAACCACATTTATCCAAAGCGAAACAGAAATCAAGTTCCTTCTCATAGAAGGTGCATACACAAACATCTCTTAAAAGCAAATTATGTCCAGAAGGCAAAAGTAAAGAAACAATTCCAATGTCAATAACGGAAACTCCAGCTCCATCTCCCATAATAATCTTGGACTCAAGCATCACTTGGTTTCCTCGGGCTTGTGAACCCCCAAGGAATTCACAACATGAATGGTTGCACTGAATCTAACCACCAAGTATTTGGAGGAACATCAATGACATTGGATTCAAAGCATGTTAAAGCCGAGGAATATACCTTGCTTCTCTTGTTTCTTTTTCAAGAAATAGCAATCCTCTACCTTGTGGCCATACTTCTTACAATATTTGCAGTTACCCTTGAAGAAACTTTTCTTAGCTGCGAGATCTTTGCTTTGCATTTTTCTTCTTTCCCTTTTGATCTTTCTTCACAAATCTTGAACTCGACTTAGAAGTTTGATTTGGATCGAGATGCAACAAAATGAGCAACTGTGAGATTTGCCCTTTCTAATGGAATCTTCTTCTTGTGTAACAATGGCAATCATCTCATCCACTGTCCATTCAAATTCTTCCGTGTATTGTAAGAGGTCTTCATTACATCGAATTGTGAAGGAAGAGATTCAAGAACCCGGTAGATTAAAGTACTTTCGCCAATTTCCACTTTAAGAGATCTCAGTTTGTTGTAATAGTGCATCAGCTTCATGATATGCTCACGCACACCACTCGACCCCATCATATTTGGTCTTGTCAAACAAGGAAAGATATCGACTTTTCTCGAGCCTTCTCAAAAGTCATAAATTTCTCCCCAACAGCTTTATGATATTCTTTAGCATTATTGGTCTCTGTGATACTCTGCCTGATGGATTTTTCCATAGTATACTTCATCACTTTCAGGCACACTCTATTAGAGTGTTCCCATTTCTCATAAGCAATCCTCCGTGCTGCAGTAGATTCATCGGTGAGAGCTGCTGGCTTGTCTTCCCTTAAGGCCGATCCAAGTCGGCAATAGTTAAGTAGAGATCTAGAGACTCTTTCCAGTCCTCATAGTTTGTCCCATTCAGAGTTTTGACAGAATTTGGGAAGGAGGCTGATATAAAACAGGGAATAAGGAATCATTAAGAGTTGAAGGCAATATGATTCCATATATATATATATATGTTCAGCCAATCTTGCCCATAATACAAATTTCTTATTCATTATAATTCCGCCTAAGGGTCCCGAATCATAATAAATAAGAAATACAATAAGAAGAATAATACAATGTACTGAACTTACATCACCAAAATTTCTAATACCGATAGGGTACTTGAAACCATAATTGACATAAGCTTAAGACAACAGTACAATGTATAATAACGAATTACATTAATAATAGTACACCGATAGGGTATAATTATTATTAATATAATACCATACACATTAGAATAATTAATTGTTTAACAACACAAATTTTGTATAATTATACCCACGATAGGTGAGTTCATAACTATACAAAATATCAATAGTCATGCTACAATTATACATTAGAAAAAATATATTGTATGACAAATGCAGCATAGAACACACAACTTAATTCACATAAAATATTCGCAAGGCGAGAGGTATCTCGCGAGGCGAATCTTGTGAAAAGTCGGCAACGTTTGGTCTTCTCGCGGGTACTTGCGAGGCGAGTAAAGTGTTCGCGAGGCGACCCTGAAACCTTTGATTTTCCTAGAACAGTCAGCCTTCGGGGTCGCGAGGTGAGGAGCATGTTCGCGAGGCGACCCAGAGACCTTTCCTTTTCCTAGAACAGTCAGCCTTCGGGGTCGTGGGGCGAGAAACGTAATCGCGGGGCGACCCAGAGAGGATGACAATTTCACTGTTCTTCTGGCTTTCAGGTTCGCGAGGCGAGAATAATCTCGCGAGGCGAATCTGGAATTCCAACTGTTGCTGATACCCAGAATCGCGAGGCGAGCAAAACTCGCGGGGCGATTGAACCAGTTTCACGCAAAAGGGAAACGAAAAAACATCGATTTCTCACGTTTTATTCAATGAAATCCAACGATTTTCAAGTATGTTACTCGAATAACATGTGAGAAGAAAAGCCCTTAAACAATTTTCGAAATCATTGGCCAGAATCATAGTTTCGAATTTTGAAGAACAAGGCATGAAAACGAAAGTTGCTGAAGGGGAAAAATTCCGGGCAAGCAAAAAATTTTACAATATTGATATAACATGATATGAAAATCCCTAACAAATTTTGTATCTTGATTGAAAAACATAAATTAGGGTTCATATAATTTTCAGAACAGCTATAACATGTATCTATCCTTGGCTCTGATACCAATTGAAGGAAAACATATAATTCTAAATACCATACAGATACAAAT
The DNA here is from genome assembly GCA_030762895.1 of Sophora flavescens. Classification (NCBI taxonomy): domain Eukaryota; kingdom Viridiplantae; phylum Streptophyta; class Magnoliopsida; order Fabales; family Fabaceae; genus Sophora; species Sophora flavescens. The sequence goes on from CM061063.1 coordinate 88,459,600, forward strand.
CATAGCATGTGATTCATGTTAATCAAAGCAAAAAAAGAAGAATTTCATAACTTTGAGATTCGCAGATTCAATCACAGCAAATCAAAGGGTGAGAAGGAGATGAACAAAGTGATCGAAATGTTGGAGAAGGTGAGAGGGTTACTCCTCTCTTTCTCGGTTGGTTTTGGTTTTGTGTTTGTCTGCTTAGAATGCCTAATGGGAGGCTATTCTTATAACCTACCAAAGAGAGGGACCTCTCAACGGGTTAACATCAGAATGACCCATCCCATCATAGGGTCACTCTTTAGTAAATACCCAACAACAATTTCACCAATTGGTTACGTAATTAAGAATTAATTTTATAACTGATATATTAATAATTTAATTATAATTTAATAACCAATTAATGCTAATCCACACATTAAAATTTAACAGCAGATCCCTCCAAGCGAGGTACAGTGGTAGTCTTGTTGCAAGACATGTTAGAAGTGTTTACTTGTGATATGATGGTGAATGAGATCAGGTTGGTTAACTTAGTTGCTCTGGACTTGGAATATAGTAATGCTTGTGGCTCTTTCATTAGAATTAATAATGTTTGCTTTTTCAAAATGTGATGTTCATCAGCGAACTGGCTGAACTTAATCAAAGTAGCAAAGACACTGGAAGGCAACTTTTTGCTGGTAATGATGCAAAACCAGCTGTTGTGTTCCCTCCCGTGGTTACAGCACAATGGGAGGAACAGGTAACTAGTAATATTAGTATGGATTACAATAGTTACTCTTTTTAGCTTATATTATTATTAACTATCCAGATGCTTCTATTATCGTTGTTTCAGATTAGACGTCTTCATTTACTCTTGACGGTGAGGGAATCTGCTATTGAGGTTCCAACAAACCTTGAAGCACGCAGAAGGATTGCATTCTTTACCAATTCATTGTTCATGGATATGCCACGTGCTCCACGAGTGAGTTCGTAAAATGCTCTCATTCAGGTCTGGTGCTTGTTTCTTGTACAGAACTCATGGCCGTGAAGATATATTCCAATGTCATGCTTTGCATAATAAACTTCAGGAATGTCATCCTTTTGTTATGGACATCAAACTAATTCATCATCACAGAGCTAATAAAAGCTATAACCATCAGGGTTATATGGTGTTTTCCTTAAACTGTGAATATTACTATCTTTCTTTGCAAATCTAAGGTCTTATATATTAGAAAGTTTATTTCTAAAGCAATTTGTGATGCATATATAGAAGTTGAAATCTGATGTATTCTGAAATTGTCCAGCGCCTACATATATATAACATTCTGCTTCTTATTTGCAGTGTCCTAACCCCATACTACAGTGAAGAGACCGTGTATTCTGAGAATGACCTTGAGGTTGAAAACGAAGATGGTGTATCAATCATATATTACCTGCAGAAGATCTTCCCTGGTTTGTAATAGCTAACATTGTGCAGCTTGAATGTATTTTGCTGATAAAGGACTGGCTAAAATGTAGTAATTTTGCCAGATGAGTGGAATAACTTGATGGAGCGACTTGATTGTAAGAAAGATAGTGAGGTATGGGAGAAAGAGGAGAATATATTGCAGTGCAGCTACGTCACTGGGCTTCATTACGAGGACAAACTCTTAGCAGGACAGGTAAATGATCACTTCCTCTCTCTCCATCCCCACAGGCACGGTTTGGTTGATTAACATTTACCCTCTTGTACTTATAAATTACTGCAGTTAGGGGAACGATGTACTACCGGAGGGCTCTTAAACTCCAGGCTTTTCTTGATATGGCTAATGAAAAGGGTAAGAATGATTTTCTTTTATTCTGTGCTATTTAGCTGAATCTTGTTAGTACTGTGGCAGGGGTGTGATTTATAGCTTTTTCAAATCTTGGGTGTTGGCCTTTTATTATCTACAAATAACTGTCACTTTTATGCAATTTCATTATGCATAATAAAAAATGACTTTTCATTTCTGATTGTATTGTTTTCTTCTATCTTGTGGGCAGAGATACTTGATGGCTATTACCGTTCCATCTGACGAGGATAAAAAGAGTCATAGATCCCTATATGCCAGTTTAGAGGCTATAGCTGACATGAAATTCACATATGTTGCTACCTATCAGAACTATGGGAATCAGAAACACAGCGGAGACCGCCGTGCAACAGACATCCTGAATTTGATGGTCAAGTATGTTCTCCAATTGATAAATTAAATTCAGTTCGAGCACAATATATTTGGCTTTAGCTTCTGAAATTCTTTTGATTTAAGATTATAATTCCTGGTTCTTCATTTTCAGCAATCCTACGCTCCGTGTGGCATTGGCATATATTGATGAAGTTGAAGAAAGAGAAGGCGGAAAAGTACAGAAAGTTTATTATTCTGTATTGGTCAAAGCTGTGGACAATCTTGACCAGGTAAATGCATATTGATGTCAGAAAATAAGTTAACTTACTCATGGTTACCTTAGAACTTATGGTTTTGTTATTTTCTCTGAAGGAAATATATCGAATAAAACTGTCGGGTCCAGCAAAGTTAGGAGAAGGGAAGCCTCTGAATCAAAATCATGCCATCATTTTTACTAGAGGGGAAGCTCTTCAGACTATTGACATGAACCAGGTAAAATATTATAAACTTTGAAATAATAACAGCTTCACACCGGGTGTCAGTGCCTATTAAGATGGTCTATTTGCAAATTCTTCTAGGATAATTACTTGGAAGAAGCTTTCAAAATGCGCAACCTTCTGGAAGAATTTAGCGAGGATCATGGGGTGCGCCGACCTACTATATATAGGTGTTCGTGAGCATATCTTTACTGGCAGGTCTGATGAATTTTATTCCACATACATTGAACACTTTCTCATGTTAAGTTCCCATTTTACTTAATTCTGTTGCTTGTTACAGTGTCTCTTCCTTGGCTTGGTTTATGTCGAATCAAGAGACAAGCTTTGTTACAATTGGTCAAAGAGTTCTTGCAAGACCCCTGAAGTAAGTTTTCCTCTAGTGATGCCATTACATGGTTGGCTTAATGGCTTATAGTTGTTTAACATTTTTTTTTTTAAAAGGCAAAAACAAATCTATTAATAATAAAGCAACTAAACAGAGCACAAGACAAGCCCAAAAATTAGTCACCAGACAAATAAGAAACATATTAATAACTTGTTTAACATATGTGATAAATCAGGAACCTCCAGGCAAATAAGGTGCTAATACAAGAACTCGCCCAAAGTTAAAGAAGCGATTTAATTTAAAAGTGAAATGCTTGCAATGCATATAGAACTACTTTCAAAGGTTAACATATTATTGAAACGATACTAATCTGAGTTTTCCTTACTGATGAATTTTCTGCTTTCTCCTTCCCTCTTATTTGCTTTTCTTGTTGGAGTGTCATCTCCCATGCTATTTTGGAGTGAACTACTGAATTTTCTTTTCCCTCTCCTGCCACTGTTGCAAGAAATAAATTATTAGAATGGATATAATGAAGAATAACATTTTTGTCTTATGATGCCTTTGTTCAATTCTAGGGTACGATTCCACTATGGTCATCCAGATGTTTTTGATAGAATTTTTCACATTACCCGTGGAGGAATTAGCAAGGCTTCTCGTGGCATCAATCTGAGTGAGGATATTTTTGCTGGTAACATTCTTGAAACATCTTTCTATGCAGTGGTTTTTATATATTTCTTCCTCTTGCATCATATTCTTTTGCCTATACAGGATTCAATTCGACACTAAGACGCGGGAATATTACTCATCATGAATATATCCAAGTTGGAAAGGGTAGAGATGTTGGTCTCAATCAAATCTCACTTTTTGAAGCCAAAGTGGCTGGTGGTAATGGAGAGCAGACAATAAGCAGGGATATCTACCGGCTTGGGCACCATTTTGACTTTTTCCGCATGTTATCATTTTATTTTACGACTGTTGGATTTTATATCAGCTCAATGGTAATGGTTATGCATTTAAGATATAGCAAAACAATAGTGAATGTCTTTAATAGAAATGCTATACTTTTTCTCTCTCAAAACTTTGTTATTACAATTAAACTAATGGTGTGTTTAAAAAACAAATTAATCCAAATATGAGTAAAGGATATGGATCAATTTCTTATATCACATGAACACTTAAACCATTTAATTCTTAGGGAGCTATATAATTTGTGTCGGATAAATATCTATTTAAATTTGATTGTTTCTTTTCTTTAAGTGTTAATCCTGCATATAGTGATAACTCTTTCTTCTGCTGCTTCACAGATTGTGGTGCTCACGGTTTATGCATTCCTATATGGAAAACTTTACATGTCATTGAGTGGACTTGAGAGTACAATAATCAAGTTAGCTAAGAGAAAGGGAGATGAAACACTACGGGCAGCAATGGCTTCGCAATCCGTTGTTCAAATAGGACTTCTAATGACTTTGCCCATGGTCATGGAAATTGGACTAGAGAGAGGGTTCAGAAGTGCTTTAGGTGACCTCATTATATTGCAGTTGCAGCTAGCACCTGTTTTCTTCACTATCCAACTAGGGTCGAAGATGCACTATTTTGGGCGCACTCTCCTTCATGGAGGTGCAAAGTATAGAGCAACTGGGCGTGGTTTTGTAGTTCGGCATGAGAAGCTTGCTGAAAATTACAGGCTGTACTCTAGGAGTCACTTTGTAAAAGGGATTGAGCTCACAATCTTGCTCATATGTTATAAGATTTATGGAGCATCAACACCTGATTCAACATCATATGGTTTTCTCTCATGGTCAATGTGGTTTATGGTTGTTTCTTGGTTGTTTTCTCCTTTCCTTTTTAATCCATCAGGATTTGAGTGGCAGAAGATAGTTGAGGACTGGGATGATTGGCAAAAATGGATAAGTAATCGAGGCGGTATTGGTGTTCCTTCAAACAAGAGCTGGGAGTCATGGTGGGATGAGGAACAGGAGCATCTGCAGCATACTGGCTTTTTGGGGCGAGTTTGTGAGGTTATTCTTGCCTTGCGTTTCATCATCTATCAGTATGGGATTGTGTATCATCTCCATGTAGCCAGAGGTGACAAGAGCATCATGGTAATTATGCTTTGCTAATTTTATTTTATTTTATGTTGTCATTTCTGTTAAGATATAAGGAAAATATTGCATAATATTGTCACCTATACCAATGGGTATCTTAGATGATCCCTTAGGATTTATTTCCTATTTATATTTCCTTATTTGTTCTAGTATATAAGTATTAGTATAATATGATGTTGATATATAATCTGATGTGATGATGATATGGATATAAAAGACAAACCCAACATTACTATCTATATGTTAATACTAAACTCTTACTCCTGATTAAATAGTGAAAAACAATTCAGGAAATACAAATACGAAATATATCCTAAGAGATCTTTTAGGATAATCTAAAATATTCTAAAAAGCAGTAACAATATTATGAGATATTTTTCATATATTCTAACAATGTCAAACATTAGATTTTGCACGTCATGGTTCAACTTCTTTAACACCTTTGTTATTACTATTCTTTAAAGTTCATAGCAACAGAAAACATACTTTTCACTCTAGTAATTGGAAGTGAGTGAAATGTTGTTAAAATAGGGATTAGACTAAGTAGTTCCTTGGACATAGGAGAATTTAGTCATTTCCTTTTCCAAATGCCATCCATGATCTCTGAGATGACTCCCCTTCCCCGAACAAACAATGTAAAAAAAAAGATGAAAGAATGAGATTATATGTAGAGAAGATTTTTCTGACATGCATTCTTTCTCCAGGTTTATGGTCTGTCCTGGATAGTGATAGTAGCTGTCATGGTTATCTTGAAGGTTGGTATTCAATGATATAAGAGTTCCTTCTTAATAAAGTTCTCTCTTCTTGAGCTTGATAATGCCTTTATGAATTGGTGGCATCTGAACTGCAGATTGTGTCCATGGGTAGAAAGAAATTCAGTGCAGATTTCCAGTTGATGTTTCGTCTTCTCAAATTGTTTGTTTATTGGAGCCGTTGTTGCTCTGGGCTTAATGTTTACACTGCTTAGTCTCACAATTGGAGACATCTTTGCCAGCCTTCTAGCCTTTTCGCCAACAGCATGGGCACTTGTACAGGTACTTGTTTAGTTTTGATGGATATTTGTCTCATTTGAGCATGCTGATTTGTGTACCGAGCACATTTGACGTTAACACGTATATTAGGCCCGAGAAGGTCTTACATGGACACGTTGCCTATTAGACACAACCAATCAGATTTCCAATAGTCGCTAAAATAACAATTCAACAAAGACAGCAAAACCCTCGCTAAATTATTTTAAAGTTATCTTTCGATTTTGATTGGTTATGCCCAATGGACATGTGCCCATCACCTTCAGGCTTAATCAATAGTTAAATGTCATACTCTCTAAATATCAGATTACAAGTGATAGTCATTTCTCTTGATATATCATTAGACAAGTTTCCCTTATGATTCATGTTGTTACAGTGATTGTAAAATCACTTGTGTCTGATTGATGTGGTGTTGTAATATGCACAGATAGCACAAGCATGCAGGCCATTTGTGAAGGGTATTGGAATGTGGGGGTCTGTCAAAGCTTTAGCAAGGGGCTATGAATACTTGATGGGAGTGGTAATCTTTACACCAGTGGCCATACTGGCTTGGTTCCCATTTGTTTCAGAATTCCAAACTAGGCTGCTATTCAACCAAGCATTCAGCAGAGGGCTTCAAATCCAGCGCATTCTGGCTGGTGGCAAGAAGCATAAGAAGGCTGAATAGTATACCCTTTGCAGCATATTGTTAAGAGTACAGACACACAGCACATACTGCATCTGGTATCACTATTTTGTTAGTCCTAACTCTAGCTCTGCAACTTACTGTGTAACAAAGAGCGATTTGTTTATGTTAGGGGATGGGTTCTTCGAGTCAGTGTTGATAAATTATTGAATACTGATGAGAGAACTACATCCAAATGCAAGTGTGTTATAAAAATGTATAAACTGACCTCATCATTTTTATTCTCCTTCCTTCACGTAGAAGCTGGAGAACTTAATATAAAATTCTTTTATTATTGTTTACCACTGTTGAGGGTAATACTGAAAACTTCATGCACCTTCCCCTCTATCTCTGCTTCACACATCTCCCATGCATCCTTTTTTTTTTTTTTTGCAATAATTTTTGAAAATGATTAGAGTGCACAACTACACGATAGTAATGACAATTGATAACCACAGTTATATTATTAACAATGGATAGGTGGCGAACGGTCATGCTCCTCCAAATAGAACTATTTGAAGAATATGCTGCAAAAAATATTCAACACGATTAATCTCAAATGTAAAAAAAACAAAATGTTGAAGTAGATTAAAGAACAATTACCAGCATAATCAGATTCAAATTAATCAATCAATAAAATACTTCATAAGTTCTAAATGAAGAATTTAGGTCCCACAAATTAATCTTAAGTGAACAATTGGGACCTAGCTTTCAACATTATCAGTCGACATCGTGTTAACTTATTCCAGAAATGAATATTGAAATAAACAAACTTCGTGCCCTGATGTGTAATCTTCAAAAGGAAAATGAGAAGACAATCTATAGCTTTTCCAATTCACATTAGTTACGGCTATAGTTCTATCAATTTTCTGTCGATACTTGCTCAATTTTAAACCTTATTCATCTTGGCTCCCACTACCATCACGTTTAGTCTGCCAGAACAATGGCGCCTCCAAGTCAATCAACTCCAATGGGGATGTGCACCATTGATTTTCTTGGGCATTATTTTGTTCGTTTTTACAATGCGCCATGTGCGAGCCTGATCAGCTTGAAACGAAACAGAAAGTTGTGGGATCTCCGGAGATTAGGTATCAAGATAGAGTTGAATATTGAAGTGTCATGCATTCTTTTTATAAAACTGATTGTTCGGGTTTGAGACCCTTTGATATAACACTGTTATGTTATGTATATGCATGATTTAAAATGCTTATATGATTATGTGATGTATGTATCATGTGTATGGTTGTTGTGTGATATATCCATTTGTCGGTATCTCACCCTTACAAACATTTCAGGATTTTTCTAAGTTCGATATTGTACCCTGGGTACTCTATCACAGATGGTGCAGAGGAGTCTTTCTAAGTCACTCAGAGACTTAGATGTAGTTGCTTGATGAGGTATTACTTGCAGAATAACTTTTAGAACGACCAGCTTAGGGTTGAGACTTAGATTATTTTGATGGTATGTATGAGTTTGGCTCAGAGAGCCTTTATTTTAAAATGGAATGTCTATAGCTCGGAGAGCTTATCTTTTGAATGAAAAATCTAAGCTATTTCTTTTAGTTTTGTAAAGCTTATGGCTATAACTATTATTTGTATGTATTGATGCCTGGTTGAATTTGGTGTAACTGGAATTCTGGAGAGAAATTGTAAATATTTTAACAGGTGTTATTTTACCCTGGGATGTCCGAATTACAGAGGAGACTCTGTCGAAATTTTGGTAAAACTACTATCTTGTATTTAAGTATATCCTTTAAATTAAATAGGCTTGTCAAGCTATGATAGTAAGTTTGTGTGCCGATCAAGGCTTAGAAGTCGTGACAAAATTTGTATACCCAATTTCAGACACTTATGTACTTACTTAAATTATTTTCCGAAAGCACCAGCAAATTATCTTTTAATTTTATTTCCGCACGTGTTACGTAAGTAATGCTCCAAGGGGGGGTGTTACAAAAATCAAATTAATATAACTTTTAAAAATTTAATTTGAGTTGTGACATCTTGTAAAAAAAAGTTATTTTTAGTTATCATATCAAATCAATTAGAAAGGAATATATGAATCATAGAATTTTATTTAGAGTTTTTTAGGAAAAAATGGCACAAACAATAATCAAAAAGAGTTTGACACCATGCCAAACATCTATCATAAAGATTAATAATATATATGGCATATATGGTTACTATATATGGCATATAGGAATATATAAAAGGATATATATATATATATATATATATATATATATATATATATATATATAATTTTTTTTAGAGGTAAAAGGATATAATTTGAATCAGTCAAAAAAAATATAGAAAATTAAAAGCTTTCTTCGAAGATAATTTACGACACTATAATCACAGATTATCCATAGAAAATGACACAATTAAAGCAAAAAGTGAGTCCAAAAAAAAACTCAACCAAAAGGTAACCTAAAGTCAGTAAAAACAATAAGGAATATTGAAAAAATTAAGCAATACTTTTTGTTGAAAGAAAAAAATGTAGCAATACTTGAGTGCTCGACATTTCTATAAAAAAATAAATAAATGATGAAACATATTGTTTAGGTTCTGTATTAAAGGGGTAAGTTGGGTCAACATAGGTAGCCCATTGTCTAATAAACTAATACAATTTTTAAAAAATAAAAATAAAAGTAAAGAAGGGTTCCTGTCAAAGATGAAGGAGAGTTGTGGTGGTTGTCATTTGAAATAACCACGGCGGATCTTGGTTTATTGTAGATCGGGGGCTTTAAATTCGTCGACATGTGATGGTCACGGTGGCTGTCCAGTTCGGCGATCGTGGCTTCGACGGTTCCGGTGTTGCAGTGGGAGGGTGAGGAATTGATCTGACAAAAAATCATTAAAATGTAAGTATGTAATGAATAAGAAAAAGAAAAAGAAAAAGAAAAAGGAATGTGAAATGAAAATTGAATATTATGTTTTTTCAGATGGGTTGGAAAACAGAAAAAGGGGAAGGGGAGGCCTTACTGAAACTATATGCCTATCCTCAATTTCATCATCCATCTAAATTCCCAATCTAAGTGGTTAGGGAGGGAAGACTTGTACATTAGTACATCACAAATATTAGATCACAGGAAGTTAATTTATACGCATAACATGATCATTTCTCAACAACTATTCATTAGTAAAAAAAGGCATCTCAAAAGGTTCATCACACCCAAATTAAGAATACTAAAAATATTTGGATGACATGATGCAAATGGGGTATCACCTAAATTGGCAAAGAAGGAACTTACATTGACTTAAAAAATAGAGTGCAAAACAATGCAAAATATATTACTCTATCAGAATGAGTCCATTACTCCAAAATCAAAACAATTGTTAACACAAAATGGCATTCGTGAAGAGTATACCAAATCCAAAGCATAAACACTGCTTGATCCTTCTCAACGGTTTTTATCATTTTGGTCAGATATTTCGCCGCCACGGCAACACAAACGTTGCTCTCGTATCTACACCCAAATTCAAATTCACACCACAACAGTAATTTGTTAAACATAAAATCTAAATTAAAATATTAATCTACGATAGGGGAAAAAAATTAAAAAAAACTATCGAACTTTCAATTCCCAACATCACATCCAGATCTGCAACCAAAAGGTCAAAACCCGTTTTATTCTGAATCGTAAACTTCAGAAGAAGAAAGTAACAGATATAAAACTAACCAAAATCGCAGATGCAAGGATCCTTTGGGTCAGAAATGGAGTCACATAGGGAAGTTCTTTGAGAAAGAGAATGGAAACAAAGAAAGTAAAAATGTGGAAATGATAGAAAATATGCATATATACTCGTGGATGATAAAGAAAAATGAACTCTGGAGAATAATAAAAAACAATCACGGGAGGTTCATTGGGAAAGAAATGAAGAAAAAGAATGGTGACCAAAGAGATCAAATGAAGTAAGACAATAGCTTTTGTTAGAAGGGTTGGGACAAGTGAAGAAATGGGAGATAAAAAAGCTTCTCCTGGGAGGCTAGTAAAAAATGAGAACAAAGGTCATTAAAGAGAAATTAAAGAGAGAAAAAAGACAGAATTTGGGGTGTTGCGGTAGAATTTGGTAACTGCTTAATCCTATTTAGTGTATTAGTATAGAAGAAGATATATAGTTGGAGGGGTATATTTGTAAGATATAAAAGTGGACACAAAAAAACTGCTTTTTTTGCTACTCTTGCATTATATTATTGTATAATGGGAGATTTGGCAATTCCATACTAATAGATAATGGGAGAGGTTAAAAAAAGACAATTTTTTGGTGTCATTTTTTTAATATTACAATATTAACCCTACTAACTTTACAATAGAACGCAGTTTTACGAAAATTCCAAAAATGACTCAAATAAAAATTATACTGTAGGTTATCACAAAATCAAAAATTCAAATTGAAAGTTATACATAATAGGAAACTACCCCGACTCAAAAATGATAACCAATTCAAAATATAACAACTGTAAAGAGATAATGGGTAAGCCTTTTTTTTCCTTCTATATATTCAACCAGACTTACCAATCTCTCAACCTCCCATTCAATCATTCACCCTGACGAAATTGGATTAAAAATCTCAATTCTAGACTTTCTCAACCCAACACTTTCTCCATCAAAACATTACTTTCTGTCATTTGATCATTTTGGTATGCAATTTTTTAGGACCTCGATCTTCCCATTTGATCTATTCACATCTATACTAATTTTTTTCCCTCTATTTGGAGAGACGCTAAGAAGAACGTACACCACACACAGAAGTCAGAAGTGCCCCATCTATACTTAAATATATCACTTCACATTTGCTCATGAAAAAATTTGAAATCTTTTTGGGTTTATTATTTTTCATATCTATGCTTATATTTCATTCATTATTTTTCAGATCATATATAGGCCAGAACGATTCCACTTAACCATTCCGCTACCACCGCCGTCGTCGTCGAGACGCTGTCAGTTTTTTTGGCAACACAAACCAGAATCGAACTCCACCAAAGGCGACTTCAATCATGACAGAACATTGTCAATTGCATCCTCACTTTCAACCCAAACCTCTCCATCAACTACCACACCACCATCAGCAACATTCTTTTCAAATCTGGTGTTCCTTTAACCCAAATCTGTTGTCTTTCTTTCTTTTTCTTTATTGATTTCATTTTTAGGAATTGTATACATCGGCTGATTTACATGGCCCATTAATTCCAAAATTCATATGTATACTTATTTCATCTTTAGGGTTTGTGCATGGGCTGATTTACATGGCCCATTTATTCCAAAAATTCATATATACTAATAATTATATTATCTATACTAATCGATAATGGGAGAGGTTAAAAAAAGACAGTTTTTTGGTGTCAATTTTTTAATATTACAATATTAACCCTACTAACTTTACAATATAAGGCAGTTTTACGAAAATTCCAAAAATGACTCAAATAAAAATTATACCGTAGGTTATCACAAAATCAAAAATTCAAGTTGAAAGTTATACATAATAGGAAACTACCTCCACTCAAAAATGATAACCAATTCAAAATATAACAACCGCAAAGAGATAATGGGTAAGCCTTTTTTTCTCCAATATATTCAACCAGACTTACCAATCTCTCAACCTCCCATTCAGTCACTCACCCCTGACGAAATTGGATTAAAAATCTCAATTCTGGACTTTCTCAACCCAACACTTTCTCCATCAAAACAACACTTTCTGTCATTTGATCATTTTGGTATGCAATTTTTTAGGACCTCGATCTTCCCATTTGATCTATTCACATCTATACTAATTTTTTCCCCTCTATTTGCAGAGACACTCAAAGAACGTACACCACACACAGAAGTCAGAAGTTCCCCATCTATACTTAAATATATCTCTTCACATTTGCTCATGAAAAAATTTGAAATCTTTTTGGGTTTATTATTTTTCATATCTATGCTTATCTTTCATTCATTATTTTTCAGATCATATATAGGCCATAACGATTCCCCTTGACCATTCCACTACCATCGCCGTCGTCGTCGGGACGCCGTCAATTTTTTTGGCAACGGAAACTAGAACCGAACTCCACCAAAGGCGACTTCAATCACGACAGAACATTGTCAATTGCATCCTCACTTTCAACCCAAACCTCTCCATCAACCACCACACCCACCATCAGCAACATTCTTTTCAAATTTGGTGTTCCTTTAACCCAAATCTGTTGTCTTTCTTTCTTTTTCTTTATTGATTTCATTTTTAGGAATTGTATACATCGGCTGATTTACATGGCCCATTAATTTCAAAATTCATATGTATACTTATTTCATCTTTAGGGTTTGTGCATGGGCTGATTTACATGGCCCATTTATTCCAAAAATTCATATATACTAATAATTATATTATAAAAAGATAATAAAAAAAAATTACAACAAATCCTATAATTTTTTGTTCAACAAAGTAAATATATGAGAATACATGTAAGATACGATACATCCATACCTGTGTTGAAATAATTGTTAATACCAATCGTGCTTATTTAATATATTAGTATTAGTATAAAGGGATCACCTTTTAACTTTTGATATATATTTTTTTTCACCATTTCTTCTATTTTTAATATCTATTTTTCCTCACAATTTCTATTGATTAAATGGGATATTCACTACAATGGGATATGTTAAGGATATTCGTATTCACATTTAATATCTATTAACCCATTGTCCTTTATCATGGCCTCTGACTAACCTGTTTTACATCAAACATTCATGGTTTTAAGGGATTAGATTACATGATTTTTAAGGTGACAAAATATTTCAACTTAAATAATATATTTATCTTTGATTCAATTAATAAGATCATTAAAAAGATTGGCAAAATAAAAAAAAATCTTTAATAAGATTTTGTCAAAAAAAAAACTTTAATAAGATCTTACAAATATTTGAAGTTAAAAAATATAATTATCTTTAATTCATTTAAATATTAACTTATTCTAATTTTTAAGACCGAATATTGAAATTGAATAGTGCGAATTTTAAATAACCAAATCGTAACCCTAGATTATAGCAATAAAAATGGGACACTTCTTTGTTCAAAACATCAAATAAAAATAGAACGCTTAACACTCGAATTTTAAAGGTAGAAACACTTACAACTTTTTTTTTTTATAAAAAGAACACTTAAAACTTTTTTATTTTGACAAAAGAACACTTAAAACTTAACCCCATTAATAAGGTCATAAAACATTTTAAACTTATATTATTCAGGAATTTAATTTACCGAATTGTAAGCCTAAATTGTAGCAATAAAAAATCCTAAATTGTAGCAATAAAAATATTACACTTAAAATCATAAATACGATAAAAACAAAGCTTAAAACTAATATTAAGTCAAATATATCAATATCATGGTTCGGACTAACAATATATAATAATGACTACAAATATCAATTATTAGTTTTTGTCAAAAAATTATCAAGTTTTGGTTTCAATTTTTTTTTTACAAATATTATTAGTTTTAACTGTTACAAATGATTTCTGTCCAAAAAACAATTGTTACAAATGATATGTGTAAAAAAAAAAATTCCCTGTTGCAAAGATTTTTCATTTTTATTCAGAGAATATATATATGTGTAGAAAAAGATTTTTCAAACATAACATTAAAAAATATTAAAATCTTGAATAATTTGTTTGTTAAAATTTTTTAATATACAAGATAGCATAATTACTTAAAAAAATTACCATAAAAAAATTAACAAAAATATTACAATTATTTACTTATGTGTTTATGTTCTTGGTGATCGAGTCTCACTTTTGGAGATTTAATCTACATCCTGATCAATTGTTAATATATTAATTTGGTGGTATTCTATATGATTGGTTCATAGGTACTTAAACTTGTCCTCATGGTGTTCTTTAAGTTTGTAGAACATATACATGCTGTGAAAAAATGTAATACTGAGAGAGAGAGGCCTGAAGTTGGTGTCGATATTAATGGCGGCTTTAAGAACACCAAGAAAGGTTTGGTTTTTATCTTTCACTCCCTCTTCCTTGCAACTTTTTCAATTTTCATATGGCCCACTTTTTTTTTCTTTGTCCCTTGGAACAAACTGCAACGGGTAGATATGGACACATTTTTTATATCCACTTTTATTTTTGCTTTTATTTGTGAAATCTTTCTTTATTTTAGATGGTATCATATTTCAGGCAGCTAAAGAGAATGCTACTGAGGAAGAAAGATTGGCTCAGGAAAGAGAGGTATCTCTTTATGTTCCTTTTTTGTTATTTATTCTATTTCTTTGAACTCCCAATCGTATCATGTATTTTTTTCTTATTTCAAATATTTTTCAATGTTTCCTATATTTATTTTTAAAGACTTATTATTATAGAAGGTACACGATGCAGGTCCTTGCTAATACCATTAACTCACTCGGTTATTCTTTTATTATTGTTTCAGGTGAAAGAACGTTTGGAGTGGTTACAAAACTTGAGATAAAGGAACCAATGTTGATTTAGGATTTCTCTTACATTGCATGGTTATATTATGTTTTGATGTTCAATAACTTCAATTCATTTCCATGTTATTAAGTGTGAACTTATAATCAGAGAGTAAAATGATCGATGTTCTTTCGGTGAATCTAGGAATGTGGTCTTATAGGCTACAACATCTATGAGTTGTAATTGTGAACCGTTCACAAGCTGATATTAATAAAAATGTATACATGATTGTTGCACGGGTATAAATTCTTATTATGATTCTATTGTATCAAAAAAAAAATCTTATTACGGTTATTGATTTTGTTTGTTAAATTAAGAGGTATCCTTTTACCTTAATTTGTTTTTTAATGCAGCAATTATCAAGAGGACTTGATTACTTCTAATAGTAAATGTGAATTATTTTCCCTTACACAAGGGTGTCAATTCAGATACTTTGCACCTCTTTGTATGGTATCAAAATTTAACTTCAAATTTGATTAAAAAAAAAGTAAAATAGCTAGATTTTCTAGATCAAAAAATATTTAGAATTTAATTTATAAGAATTTTCAGTGTAAAATTTTTAATACTGATAACTAATTACAAATCATGGTATTAATGACTTTTTGATGAAATAAAATTGAATGCTGTTTGAGATTAGACAAAAAAACACACACATAGTGAAAAAACAAAAATATACAAACATACAAGCATTGTATAATAGAAATGCAGACAGACAAGTTAGTATTTAAATTTACTTATATTATTACAGCCATATAGAGTTATTTTCCAATTTACTTATAATAGAAATTTGCACAGGTGAGTACTAATATCCATATACAATGCATTATTAATTATACTAAATGTTGAAGTTTTTTTTTTCGGTGTCCTAAATGTTGAAGTTTTAATGGGAGATTTCAATTTTTGGTTACCACTTTTAAATATTATAAAATTACCCCTGAAAACTATACAATATATAGCAGTT
Organism: Sophora flavescens; assembly: GCA_030762895.1. NCBI lineage: Eukaryota > Viridiplantae > Streptophyta > Magnoliopsida > Fabales > Fabaceae > Sophora > Sophora flavescens. The sequence continues at coordinate 88,475,740 of CM061063.1, forward strand.
TGTTTATTATATCTTGCGCAAAAATAATTAGCTTGGAACCGTTTCTAGAAAACCCTTTTTCATAACTACCCAATGAAAAACTGTTTCATACCGGTCCAAAAAAAAATTTTGAAAACTGTTTCATAACCATAACTGCTTTAAAAAATTCAAAATTAAAAATTCTGGAGTTATTTTACCCCTCATCCACACTCCTTTTAACTGCTTAATAATTCAAAATTCATAATTTTTAATTGCATATCATTAATCATTAACGTAGTAATGACTCTAGAGAAAGTAATGAGGCTGTGGTCTCTTGAAGAGAATGGGGCGGCAATTGGAGCCCTAAAATTCTAAATTGAAGGCTGTGAAACAGAGGAAGAGCAACGCAAATGGCAACAAGAGAGAGAGACATGAGAGGAGGATATAAAGAGGAAGATAAGGGAGATGGTACCGTGTCGCGGAGAGGTAACCTTGAGAGAAGAAGACAAAGAGTGAAGGGAGGCGGCGATGGAAGGGTCTGGTGCGGATCTGTTTGGTTGGCGGTGTGCGGCGACAAACGGAGGATCTAGAAGCCGACGGAGACTGAGTTTGAATTTAAGGTTCGTATTCACTCTCTCAATTTTTGATTTTTTCTTTCCCCCATTTTCTGAATGGCACCAATTTCTGCAATTTTAAAAATGAAACAAACATCACCGTGACAAAGACGGATGGGGAGGTTACCATTTCAAGACAGAACCTCAGCGGTTAGATTTATTTAATTTGACTTTGATTTTCTTCCTTTTCTGGTGATGAAAAAAACCATGAAAACAGTAAGGTGGATTCTGCCCCTAAAAAATTAACGACCAGCATGCATCGAAAGGATATATATGTTTGGGATATTTTAAGAATACAAGCACAAACTAAGCCAGCGAAAAGAGAGAAAGCAGAAAACAGAAAACACCATGGATTCTTTGGCATGGGATGTTGTGACACGTGCAAATGTCAATGAAATTGCTGATGCAATCAAAGAACGGGGAATAACATGCTTGCTGATCGTATTCAGGTATAATCACACCTCCATGAAATACTATTTGTTAGTCCATTTTATGGAAAGAGAAAACCCTTCAAATTCAATGCACCTTATGTTACATTACTATGCAGAATTTCCTGAATCGAATAAGTAAGGCTGACGAGGATCTCAAGTCACTTATAACACAAATAGATTTGCACACTCACACAATCTGTTAGACCTAATTCATGCAATAATACATGTATTGTTTTTACAAGAACAATGATACAGCTATGCTTATCATTTATACAGCAAACTAACATGGTGATTTAGGGGAGTTTTTTTTTAGCATATTTAGAGGATTATTTATTATGACAAGGAACGGGTTATCCATTATTCAAACATAATTGTGTTGCCCCAAAATATGTTCTTGCAGGCCTTGCAGTATGTGCAGGAGAACTCAGGTGAGGTACGCCCTACTGGGAGGAATCCCCATTAGAAGTCAAGTCCTTGAATAGCCACACCATAAACTTAGCAAAGAGTAGTTTATAGCAGTGTAGTGAGGGATATTTGTTGAGAGTAGTTGTTGCTTTCTCTATATCAATTAGTGGCGTAAAAGGATATTTATACTTTTTTTTGAAATATGAATCCTTTTAAATCTTAAGCCACTGGGAGCAACTCACACTTACACTCTCAATCCTTACTTTATTTTGGGTTTTTGTTATTTCTACTCAATTTAGGACCAATAAAAGAGATAAAAAGGTAGGAAAAGAAAATCAAAAATTAGTAACAATACACACTCATCTTGGTCTCAATCCCAAATAGAATGTTATTTTAAGATTGTTATTTTTTAAATATTTTTGTAACTTCGAGAATGTTAACGAAGTTATCACACTGTATGATAGAATATCTACATTTTTCTATTCTATTTTAACAACAGTAAATTTGAATGAATTGATTTAATTAGTTAAAGTATATTGGTAAATTATGAATTGAATAAATGAATAAAATCTTAAAGAATGTTTTTAAATAACACCAAATTTGAAATAGAAGATAAAGAAAATGTGGAAATTTAAAACTATTGAAATCTTGGTATTTTGTTGGATTGCTCCCTTCTCGTATAGTCAATATATTTTCATCTACAATACATAGGTTGATATGGCTGTGGCAGCATCTTTGATGGTGAAGGATTTCCCTCCTATAAAAGGTCCATCAATTATTATCTTATAGCTCCAAATCTTCCAAGGATGCAGTTGTTGGAATCTAGAGCTGATAATGAGAAAATAGCTGCAGCAGCATTGCTTCTTGTTTGAATGGTTGCACCACTTCCAGATTTCAAGGAATAAATAAGAAGAGAGATGACACTTTCATTCTCAGCACACACACTCTTTTTATCATCATGAATTGAGAGATTTTGAGCATTTGTGATCAAATCCTCATGGAGCTCGAGATCATAAGCTTTGCAACATTAAGACGTGAATTTAGGAATACAACACTGAGTGAAACCCCCTAAACTTTATCTTCTAAATCAATTTTGGTCTTTATTATTTTACTAAGAAAGTTTTTGTTGTTTTGGTGCTGATTGTTAGGCATATAATAATAGTCTAATATGGATCCTTAAGGTGTTCATTCATAAAGTAATTTGAATCATGCAATGAACACATTATAATGGTGCATCCTTAAAGTAATGAATTCCTTCTTATTTTACTAAGAGATTAAAGGGATAGTTTGTAAGAGAATGAATGGATCAACAGCATGCCAAAACAAATAGCTGATGATAAAAACATGCCATACGAATGACTTTTGCTCAAATCTAGAAAAAGAGCCGACATATTAAAGTATTTATGTGATACTATTCTAAGCTATGTCATTTGCATATCCATCAGTAATTTGATAAAACTAAACTATGTCTACATACCAACTCATTTTTTTCATTACATTTGTATCATGTTACAAAATATGGCCTTCAAAATAGTTCAAACCAAAGATCCCAGTACATAACATCATCCACGATGCATTTTGTCAACACTTTGCAAACAAAACTTCTAGATTTTCACGATCGTTTATCACTCACCCACATAAGTCAATTCCAACAAAGAACATTAGAATGAGACACAATGTAATAATGCTATACCTGTCAGATCCATAAATTCAATGCAATTCAACTGAGATTCAATAATACTGAAAATAAAAAGATTAGGATAAACAGATTCAACACAATTCAATTTATATGTGGTTTCTATTTTTCCTTCTATGGGAAAAAAAGCCGTTTCAAATAAAGGGAATGCAGAATTGGGGAAGCTGATTAGACAATTAGAAGAAAAGAAACAAATAAAACACTAACAAAAGAAGATGGTTTCGCTAGTTCAAACCTAAACTAAATTTACTTTATTTTTCTAGTTCAAAAGAAACCATACAGCATGAATGTTCATTTAAATTATCAGTCAGTGAAACACAAATTTTCTAAAATAAGATTTAATGATGTCCCAACATGAAGATACGAATTAGCAGAGTGGGTGCTATAGTTTACCAGACCAAATCTTAAAACGCCATCACTTCACTTGTATATTAGAAAGATCACCATTTGAAAAGCAAAATAAGCTTTTGAACAAAAGACCATTTAAAAATACAGTTATGTAACTAACTCCTACACCGTAGATTCCACATTACTCATACCATGACTAAAGGGTATGAATCAATTAACTCACAGTAATTTATAGCATTGATAATGTCTAAATCTTGGAGAACCTAATGAAGTTTTAAGAATAGAGACCAAGTATAAAGGAAAATGTGTAAGATACAGGACTTAAAAAATATAGTTTAATCTCTGAAAATGTAACCAAAAGCAAGCATGCAATAATGGGAAGGAACAATGATACTTACTTCAACCACATGAGCAGGGGATGTTCACCTGCCATTTCCAACATTTGCTTCAATCATTTCATGAGAAAGAATTGGAGGAAAAGAACAGTTAGAATTTTAAAAAATAAAAATTAGAAAGAATGTAATGAAAATTTGAAAAGGGTGTGCAAGAGTGTGGACAACATAAGTGGCTGAGAAGGGATTTCGGTGCGGCCCCTCTTCAATGGCCTTATGTTCTCTTTGAAAGTTTCCTACTTGTTCCCATTCTTTCTCTTCGATGCCAGAAACTCTGTCTATGGATACACCTTTTAAATCTCTCAGTCCGCCATTGTTGTTGAAGTGAAACCATCTTCTTAAAAAAAAGAGAGATCATAAGAAGAAGAAGGTTATGACAGTCTGTATTTACAAACAACACAAAAAAATGCTAATTAATTCATTTGAAAAAATGAATAAAATCTTTTTGATAGAACAGAGTCAAGAAACAGAAAACTAAATAGTATCAATGCTCTCGGATAAATCCTTCTTCATCTCCGCCGCTGAACAATGGCGGTTCTTCCATCTATCCGTGCTCCAGCGGTTGCTACGCCTGCACCCAACGTCAATTATTCCTCTCACACACGAACTCTCTCTGTTCTAAAAATGGCGTAGACGAAACAAAATCTTCCCTCTTTGTTTCCATTAAATAAGGGTAAATTTTGGATTATGCTCTTAACCTCTGTTCTTTTTTTTCAAGTGTTTACAACCATTTTCGAACCCTCAAATCCACGTTATTTTCCCTATCCATTCTCCATTGCAGTTCTGATATTGGGATTGAGTCAGTTTTATCACTTTGGCAGTTTGGGTAAGATAAGGAACTGCCGCACTGTGTTTAAAAAAAATGGAACTGCCGCATATTCTAAAGTTTCCAAGGGCAAATTAGGCAATATCAAAAAGCTGACACCAAAAACTGATTTTTTTTCAACTCTGCCATTATCTATTAGTATAGATTCCATTGCATGTCAGCATTGTATTTATTAATAAAAATTTAATGACTTGCCTCAACAGGATTAGTTCCATTATCCATAAGATCAATGTTTGTCAAATCTCCAAATGTACATTCCCCTGAAAAGTTGAAATCAAATTAAATAACAATATAATTAAAACACCAACAGACCATTTGCTTTGAACTGTTCAACTCAATAAATTTGTTCAATTGTTAGAATCTTTGTGAGATTTTTTGGTAACACTGATTCTTGGGGAACATAATTATTCTTATATTGCTATGCAATCTTTTCAAAGTATCTTACCAGATAAATTGAGAGATGAAAGGTATTGTAAATTCCTCCCAAGGCCAGCAAGAAGTTTAAGTAACTCTTTCCATGGTAGTCTATTATTTTCTTAATTCAGAGAAACACGGCTTAAGGCTTAAATGAACCAGAGAATTGTTTATCAATAAATAAAAAAAGAACCAGAGAATTCCATACTTCTTTTATCGTCAGAATTAGAATACATATTTGAATACATGTATATTTTGGTTTTTCCAGAAGTCATAATGGAAACTCCTTGAATAAATCCAATCAAAAGCATCATCAAACAGAAAACACCAAAGGCGTCATCTTTCAACACTTTTGAGTGACATGCATGCTTCAAATTTGGTTCAAGTGACCAAACCATCATTTCCATCAACTTAGAAACTTATTATTAAGCATGCAAACAGAATCTAACAGAGCTTAGGTCTCTAGAACCATGAGACAGTTGAAATTCACATTCATGCCATGCCAAGATATAGCATCAATCAAACATGCATGTAAAAATCCATATACCAATGGAGTTCTAAGGCTAATAGAAACAAAAAACAAAATACACACCAATTACACCACAAAAATAAATGAAAATTTTCTATCTTTGCTTCTATATAGCATAAATTTTGTCCTGAATCAAGTAAAAATACTGTAATAGAGTACCAAAATTGAAAGGATCACACAAAAGGGCAAAAAATCTTTAACTCGAATGAAGTGGCATAAATTACACAGCATGTTCTATAAGTGGTAGTTCTAAAGAAGTCTTTTCCACATGCTTCAGAGAGTAAAAGAAAAACCGGATGAAACTGCTTGACAATGTCAATTCCTATTTTTAAGCCTAACCCTCTTTCATTGTATAAACCTATACAAAAACAATTCCAAATGTTAAGCCTATACCAAAGGCCATTCGCAATGTTACCTTTGTTCCAGTATATAAAGCCTATACCAAAGCAAATTCTAATTGTTAACCTCACAAATACATTAAACTCAAGAATCATATCCCCTTCATAACATTACAACCATTTCTGGCAAGCTCAAGCTCCAAACTTCACTAAATTTTCAAAATGCATTCAGCATATTCTTTCAATAAAATGTATTGTACACAAAATCAAACAATTTTAATAACTTGTCGACATTCCATGCTACAGGGTCCACGGCTTTTCTGAATTATACTTGTCGACAAAATGACCTCTTTGCTGAAATCATAATCATCTAGAGTCTAGGCTCGGAAATTAGAATCGTGTGGTATCAAGAGAGGTGGGTCAAAAAAAGAATTTTCACCATATGCCTTTAAAAACTGAAAAAGGAGAAGATATTTTGCTCTGCTTTGATAACTGCAAGTAGTAGTGCAATTAATATTTGTTTATTTTATTTAGTTATTTTATTGTTTGAAAAAGGTGACGTATATTATTTGTTCAGACAAAGTTTTGTGTCATTGGCAAAAACTGCGAGGAGTTTTATTCCATAAGAATCCAAAGGCAGAGAGAAGAGAAAAGAGAAAATAGGAGACACAGACACAAAGGAAATGAAAATAAAACAAAAATAAAAATATCAATTATAAAATTGCATCATGAATTCAAGAATCGAAAAATGCAACATCTAAAGCATAGCTAAAGGTCCTTTGTAAGTTTATACAGGCAATGCATCCTTTGCCACTATGATATAACAGAAAAGTAAATATTCAAACATTTCTGCAAAGAGAAACTCAAAATTCTAAGGACAACATCATTTTCCCTGATGTGGAAACCAGAGAAGTTTCTAATGCATGTCCTATAATAAAATTATCAGCACAAAGGATGCATGGAAAAAAAAAACCCAACTAAAACAACCACATACCCATCTTTAAATTAAAATTTGTGTCAAAAAATCTTTAAATTAAAATTAACACAGAACTTGAACCAAGCTATCCATGATTGTTCCATCCAAAGGCTATGTAATTTCCATCCTCTATAACAACCACTGTATGGTTCCTCCCTGCTCCAGCCTTGACAATCTTGTATCTTCAACTAAAGTTACTGTCAACGAAATTGAGCACTTCAAGAATTAATGATAGAAACAAAAACACTAAAGTTGGCAATAAAAAAATAACCTTTAAATTGAAAATGAGTAAGACCAACACAAAACTTAGCATTTGATTAAAGAGTAAAAATGGTATTAAGATTTGGGGAAACTGTGAGAGGTTAAATTGTGAGATTGTTTGATACCCCAAAATGGTACTAAGATTTGGGGAATATGGAGAAAGAATGATATAGAGAGAAACCCAGAATTTGATTGAAGTGTAATATCAAAGTGAACAAAAAATTGGGAAAGTGAAACTACCTTTGGAATCATCAAACGCTAACCAAGGCAGTTTCACAATCAACAAATTCTTCCATTCCATTGCTTTGGTTCCTAACCAGAAACGGAAGAAAATCAAAGTCAAACTAAATCAATCTATCCGCTTGAAATGTTAACCTATTCATCCATCTTTGCCACAGTGCCGTTTGATTCATGGGGGGAAATTGGAGAAATTGGTGCCATTCAGAAAATGGGGGGAAGAAAAGATAAATTGAGCGAGTGAATATGAACCTTAAAAGGAAACCCAGTCACCGCTGGCCTTCAGCTACTCCGTTTGCCACCGCGCACTGCCAACCAAACAGATCCACAACAGACCCTCCCACCGTCGCCTCCCTTCTGCTGCTCTCCACTCTGATCATTCTCCATCATCCAGACGCATGCCCAGGCATCACCAATCCATCGTACACCAGACGTGAGCGAGGACGCTTCACATTGCCAATCAAACGCCACAGTATATCCACCTCGCCTCCCTCTGAGCCACCATCTTCCGGCTTCTGTGCCCTTCCCACTCTCCTCTGTGCCACCGTCTTCCGGTTTAACGTTCATTCGCATAATTGGAAAAACGGTGGAGGAGATAGTGGAAGAAGAGGGTTACCGAGTGCTTAATTGGAAAAAGGAGCAGTTATGCCAATTTTAAAATATAAAATTTATGTTAAACAGTTTTGGTCGGGTTTTTTTTTCTTCTTGTTATCTGCTAGGGTCAATTTTGGCATTGTAAAAACAATATCAACTAAGGTTTTAAGGGAAAATTAGTAATATTAAAAGTAGGACACCAAAACTTCAACTTTGCCATTCCACTTCCTTATAATAAACTGATAACAAATTTAACAACCATCATACATTTCCATATATTTATGTAGCCACTCAATAGCCCAGAAATGTTGATCGTGCCTTTGCCATAGCCACCCTCCTTTTATGGATGGTATGTACAACAACAAAACATCCAAAAAGAAAAACATAAAAAAGCAGAGAAAGAGAGAGAGAAAGAAGGGCTATAGGAGTTGAGGTGTGGAGATACCTTGGATTTGGGGTGGGTACCTTCTTCTACTTCCCCATTGTCTTCGTAATTCAATATTCCAATTTATCAGTCCTCATTGTTTATCAGCAACCGTCCCCTCGTGGATAATTTGGACAGATTGACAAATAGAAACACAAAACAACCTCTTTTGATTTTTCCTCTTCACAGTTGCTGCAATCTTATGTGCTGTCACTTTGGGTCCATCCAAAATTTGTGTGGAAGTTGATCTCAAACGCAGAAAAAGTAAGAAAAAAAATGAAAAAAAAAATTAATGAACAAACACAAAAACCGTTGAATACCTCCAACAGAATAAACAGTCAAACTCAGATCTGCATCCTCTGCTCACAGTCCCGATTTAGATCCACAGCACCGGTGTCATACGCCGTTCTCCATGACTCACGTAGATCTACTGTGGCTACGCCAAGCGACGCCGTCTGACCCATCATCGACACCATTATGGTTCCTCCTAAAAAAACAAAACAGAACTTGAAAAACTATCAAAACTTCTTTGCAAACAAGAGAATAAAAAATATTGAAATTCTAGAAAGTGGGGTTTTAAGAAAAATGACGACGAAGAAGAAGAGGAAATGAGAAGGGGAAATGAGAATGTATGTGAACCTAGAGGAATGCATCCATCAATTATCTTTCTTCTTTAACTCATTTATTTTAAATTTTAAAAGAATATTAACTGCCGATATATAAGAAGGAGAGGTTTCATCCTAAAACTGCCACTTTTTTATTTAAAATGAACAAATCAGTTGTATCGATGTCATATATTATAAAGTTTTCAGGGATAATTTGGTAATATAAAAAAGTTGACACTAAAAACTGACTTTTTTTGAAGTTTGCCATTATCTTTTAGCATAGATTATTATTATTATTATTATTATTATTATTATTATTGTTGTTGTTGTTGTTGTTGTTGTTGTTGTTGTTGTATTTTTTTCCTTTTTTTACATCATCTCATTACTGAGTGTGATACTAAGCCTCATTAATAACAATAAAAATGATTCAAACCCAATGTTTTAAAAAATTGTCCGAGTGGATGGGTTCAAGCTGTTAGATCATTAATCGAATGTCTCCCTAATCCTAATTGATCTAAAAAATCAAAGAAAAAGATTTATCGTGTAAAAACTGGTTAAATCAGCATTATTTACGGTGATCTTTGTTTAGTCATCAAATCCGACAACAAATGAGAGAAAATTCAGGTAGACGTGAGTTTTGAGTTATGCGGTAATCTCGTCAAGGATAGTAACAAAAGATTTGTGTATGGAAACAAAAATTATATTGTAGGTTATCACAAAATCAAAAATTCAAGTTGAAAGTTATACATAATAGGAAACTACCTCGACTCAAAAATGATAACCAATTCAAAATATAACAACTGCAAAGAGATAATGGGTAAGCCTTTTTTTTTCTTCTATATATTCAACCAGACTTACCAATCTCTCAACCTCCCATTCAGTCACTCACCCTGACGAAATTGGATTAAAAATCTCAATTCTAGACTTTCTCAACCCAACACTTTCTCCATCAAAACAACACTTTCTGTCATTTGATCATTTTGGTATGCAATTTTTTAGGATCTCGATCTTCCCATTTGATCTATTCACATCTATACTAATTTTTTTCCCTCTATTTGGAGAGACACTGAGAAGAACGTACACCACACACAGAAGTCAGAAGTGCCCCATCTATACTTAAATATATCACTTCACATTTGCTCATGAAAAAATTTGAAATCTTTTTGGGTTTATTATTTTTCATATCTATGCTTATCTTTCATTCATTATTTTTCAGATCATATATAGGCCATAACGATTCCCCTTGACCATTCCGCTACCATCGCCGTCATCGTCGGGACGCCGTCAGTTTTTTTGGCAACGGAAACTAGAACCGAACTCCACCAAAGGCGACTTCAATCACGACAGAACATTGTCAATTGCATCCTCACTTTCAACCTAAACCTCTCCATCAACCACCACACCACCATCAGCAACATTCTTTTCAAATCTGGTGTTCCTTTAACCCAAATATGTTGTCTTTCTTTCTTTTTCTTTATTGATTTCATTTTTAGGAATTGTATACATCGGCTGATTTACATGGCCCATTAATTCCAAAATTCATATGTATACTTATTTCATCTTTAGGGTTTGTGCATGGGCTGATTTACATGGCCCATTTATTCCAAAAATTCATATATACTAATAATTATATTATCTACACTAATCGATAATGGGAGAGGTTAAAAAAAGACAGTTTTTTGGTGTCAATTTTTTAATATTACAATATTAACCCTACTAACTTTACAATAGAAGGCAGTTTTACGAAAATTCCAAAAATGACTCAAATAAAAATTATACCGTAGGTTATCACAAAATCAAAAATTCAAGTTGAAAGTTATACATAATAGGAAACTACCTCCACTCAAAAATGATAACCAATTCAAAATATAACAACCGCAAAGAGATAATGGGTAAGCCTTTTTTTTCTCCAATATATTCAACCAGAATTACCAATCTCTCAACCTCCCATTCAGTCACTCACCCCTGACGAAATTGGATTAAAAATCTCAATTCTGGACTTTCTCAACCCAACACTTTCACCATCAAAACAACCCTTTCTGTCATTTGATCATTTTGGTATACAATTTTTTAGGACCTCGATCTTCCCATTTGATCTATTCACATCTATACTAATTTTTTCCCCTCTATTTGCAGAGACACTCAGAAGAACGTACACCACACACAGAAGTCAGAAGTGCCCCATCTATACTTAAATATATTGCACCAGCATTTTTTAAACCGAAAGGCATTACTCGGTAGCAGTAGTTTGCCCCATCGGTCATAAATGCCGTTTTTTCTTCATCGGGTGGATACATCCTTATCTGATTGTAACCTGAGTATGCGTCCAAGAATGACAAAATTTTGTACCCTGAAGCTTCGTCTACCAATCTGTTAATGTTGGAAAGTGTATAAGAATCCTTTGGACATGCTTTGTTGAGATCAGTGTAGTCGGTACACATTCTCCACTTACCATTGGCCTTTCTAACTAACACCACATTGGCTAGCCAAGTAGTTTATTTCACCTCTCTGATGAAATTTGCTTTGACCAGCTTGGCAGTCTCCTCGGCTACAGCCTGGCGCCTTTATTCGCCAAGCTTTCTTTTTCTGAGCTACAGGCCTGGCTTCGGGACATATAGATAGCTTATGGAACAGAAAATTAGGGTCTATGCCAGGCATATCCGATGTCTTCCAAGCAAACAAGTCGGCATTCTTCTTTAGAACAGCTTGAATCTGTTGTTTGAGCAAGGGGTCGAGCTGACTGCCAACCTTGGTGCATTGTTCAGCTTGGGCTCCCAGTTGGAACTTCTCTAAAGACTCTGTTGGTTCGGCTCTGGACTCATACATCTCCATCATTGGATCTAGTTCAAACATACTGACCGAGCTTGCTGAGCTCACCGAACTGACCGAGCTTACCACCTCTGTTTTATCATCTTTGGCATTTTTTGCGATGTTTTGATCTCGGGTCACCTTCAAACTATCCACATAGCATTGCCTGGCCATCCTTTGGTCAGCTCGGACGGCGACTATCTCTCCGGACTCGGCTGGGAACTTCATTGTGAGGTGTGGGGTAGAGACAACCGCGCTGAGTTCATTCAACGTCGGTCTTCCAATAAGGATGTTGTACGACCTGCTAGCATCTACGATAACATACCCGACTAATACGGTCCAGGAGGGCTTTCCCTCTCCAAACTTTGTCAAGAGGTCTATGTAACCTCGGGTTTTTACTTGCTCTCCAGCGAACCCTACTAGCTTGTCTTCCTGCTCTTTTATCAGCTTTTTCTGGAATTCCAAGCTTTTTGAAAGTCGCCAGGTATAAAATATCAGTCAAGCTTCCCTGATCAACAAGTGTTCATTTGACCGAGTAGTTGGCTAATTCAACCGTTATCACCAATGGGTTGTCTTAATTAGGATCCAGCCCTTGGAAGTCATGATCTGAGAAAGTTATGGGAGGTCTTGGTCTTGTAGGTTTTCCAGACACCGTGTTGATATATTGGATGGCTTTTATATGATTCCGCCGAGCTGAACTTGTCATTCCTCCACCTGCAAAACCTCCTGAGATTGTATTGATGACCCCTCTGACTCCTCCTTCTGCTTCATCATTAGGAGCCCTCTGATTGTTCACCCGATCACCGTTCTAATTGTTCCCTTGCTGATTCGCATCTCGGTTACGATTGCCATAACCGCGTCTCCCTCATCGTTGACTAGCTTGTCCGTCTCTATTATCATCTCGGTGAACGAACCGGTCAAGACGGCCTGCTTGTACCAAGTCCTTAATTTTTTCCTGGGCTGTTTTACAGTCTTCAGTGGAGTGGCCGTAGTTTTGATGTCACTTACACTCTTTACTTCTGTCAACATGGGCCAGAGTCTTAGATGGTCGAGGTAAGGTGAGTAACTCGAAGTTGCAAACCTCCTAGAGAATAGTTGCACGGGATCGGCTTAGTGATGTATAGGACTGGTACCTGGGTTGCCTCTCTGAGAACCCCCTTTCATTGCTCTTTTGGACCCTTTGTGGATTGGCTCATATGTCTCTTTCTTTTCTCGGGACCGAGCTTTTGCCCTCAAAGCTTCTTTCCCTCTTTTTGGATTCTACCATATCTTCCGAGTTCATGAAACTTGTGGCTTTTTCCTAGAATTCTTCAAAGTCTCTCGATGGTTCCCGAGATAAGTACTCAAAGAAAGACCCCGACTTCAAACCGCCCATGACGGTATGGAGACAGAGTTTGAGCTCATAGTGGGAATTAAAATTTGTTTGGCATTAAAATGAGCCATATAATCTCTAAGTGAATCATTCTTTTCTTGTTTAAAATTCACCAGCGAGATCGAGTGCCTTTTATGCTTTCGGCTCGCTGCGAATTGTACAGTGAACTTAGTTACAAGCACATCAAAGGAATCAGTTGACCGAGGTGGAAGATTCGTAAGATAGGTTAAGGCAGGGCCTTGCAAAGTAGTTGGAAAATTTTTGCACATGACGGCTTCCGAATCGGTCACCAAGTAAACAGAAGAAATAAAGGATTCTATGTGCTCGGTTGGGTCAGTGGTGCCATTGAATTTATCAATGTTAAGAGGCTTAAAATGTCTAGGCATGATTACCTCATCGATGTCATCCGTGAACGGCAACCTCGGTCATCGGTCTGTTACCCTTTCTTTCTGGACAGTCCTTTCTGCACGAGATTTAACTCCTGAACCCTCTGGGCGAGGTTTGGTCTTGGATGGTCGGCTCGTATCATGATAAGAAGGTATGTACGATGGATCCTTTTGGCTACCCTCGGGTGAGGATTGTCACGGTTCTGGCTCGTGTTCGAAGCCTCATGATCTACATGGTTCGTGCTGTTCGCCCCTCCCCTCGGTCCATTCCGTGTAGTCACCATCAAGCTTTCTTATGGAATCGGGGAAAGTTTTTCCTCGGTCCCATGATGGGCGCCAAATGTTCCCGCCGAGATCCGACTTGCCGGAATCTCGTCGTAAAATGTCAAACCAAGAGTGAACAATGGGGGTTGTTTTAGATTATGGCTTGATAGAATATTGTACTCTGGTCCTACATATCCCAGTGGGAATCAAAGTCAGACGTAGTTCTTAGTTTAACACTTGGTCATATAGTGATCTCAATCCATTAATCTTGTATCTGATGAATACTAGAGAGCAAGGACTCTTCAATAGTCTCTTGGTCAAGCTGGTTCCTCTAATACGCTTAAGGGAGATTCACCTAGGTTAGTGAAAAGTGAGTCTCTCTTTTGGGTTCTCCTCTTTTTATAATAGGATCCCCATATCTTTAAGAGATCTTGATTTATCTCCCTTTATCTCTTAAATCTTATTTGAGATATGATTTCCTTAATTTGAGAGATTTTATCTCTTCTAACCAGATAAGGTTATTTGAGATAATATCATGATTATTAAAGATAATATCAATATCTTATCATTCCCACCTTTATTGGATCGGGTATCCAAGCTCGGTAGCCGGGTTTTACTCCTCGGCTAGTACAATGTTGTTCATGTTTAATTTAACAATTTTTTAAAAATTTGTTTTATTTAAATTTATTAATTTAATTTTTTTAAGATTTTTTTTATAGAAAAAGTTTTTTATTTTACTATTCTTTTTAAAAATATTTTTGTATTAAATTATTTTCTTTCAAAATTTTTTAATAATATTTTTTTATTTAATTTTTTTTGAATTCTTTAAAAATGTTTTTTATTTTAAAAAATGAATTTTAATTTAACAATTTTTTTTATAAAAATACTTTTTTATTTAGTTTTTTTTAAAATTACTATTTTTAAATATAATAAATAATTATATTGGGATAATTATATGATTAAGTATTAATAAAAAATTTAAAAAAACTTAACAAAAAAAATTAAAACCCACTTACGGAAACTGGATTTTCCGCAAGTGAGAAAAATTTAACGCTTGCAGAAAACCAGTGTCTATGATTTAAATTAATAAAAAATTAACTATATTTATTTTATTAATAATATGATTAATTAAAAAATATATATTATTAATATAAAAAATTAATAAATAAGTAGTACATTTGTTATAATTATATTGGTATAATTATATGATTAGGTATTGATAAAAAATAAAAAAATGAAAAATAAAATAAAATACACTTATGGAAACTGTATTTTCGGCAAGTGAGAAAAATTTAATACTTGGGGAAAACCAGTATCCATAATTTAAATTAATAAAAAATTAACTATAATTATATTATTAATAATATGATTAATAAAAAATAATTATATTATTAACAGAAATTAATAAATAATTGTACATGTATTAATAAAATTAAAAAAAAACTTAATAAAAAAAAGTAGACTTACGGAAATTGTAATTTTCGCAATTGAGAAAAAATAATTATATTATTAATAATATAAAAAACTTAATAAAAAAAAGTAGACTTACGGAAATTTTAATTTCCGCAAGTGAGAAAAAATAATTATATTATTAATAACATGTAGTACACTTACGTTAATAATGTTTATATTATTAATAAATAACATAATCAATAAAAATTATTATATTATTAATATAATTATATTATTAATAAAAATTAGTAAATATCCTTAAAAAATTAATAAATAATTATATTATTAATATAATTAATAATTGGTGGGCTAATTATATCATTAGGTATTATTAATTCCGCAAGTGAGAAAAAATAATTATATTATTAATAATATGTAGTACACTTACGTTAACAATATTTATATTATTAATAAATAACATAATCAATAAAAATAATTATATTATTAATATAATTATATTATTAATAAAAATTAGTAAATATCCTTAAAAAAATTTAAGAAATAATTATATTATTAATATAATTAATAATTGGTGGGCTAATTATATCATTAGGTATTTAAAAAAATAAAAAAAACGAACACACTTACTGAAACATATGTATTGTGAATTTGGGTGAGTCATATTTTATGACCACAAGATAGTGCCATTGAATGAATCCAAATTTCAATTGAATTTGTTTACGTATTCTTATAAAGAAAGGTGTTGGCAAAGTAAGGTGATCAAAATATTATGTGTGTGTGATCCTTATAGATTAATATGGAACAATTAATGAGTCCTCTTGGTTTTTTTAGCTTTTCATGCATGATTGGTAATATATTTTATTAGTCTAAAATCTCTCAATTCGGAGAACTAAAAAAATGAATTGAGGGATAACTTTGAAGAGTTATGTAAGGCAAATTTGATTTTTTATAATACTCTTATAATAAAAATATTAGCTATAAGGAGAAAAAAAAAGAGGTTTGTTATTGTGAATTTGAAGGAAAAGTTGAGATCAAAATATGAAATAAATAAAGAAATTTGATATAATGAATTTAATTTGGGATAAAGAAAAAAAAAAGGATTTACCTTAATGTATGTGAGCTTTACCTAATGAACTTGGGCCAAAATAATGTTTATATTTTTCATTCAATTACAATTTTTTTTTTTTGGTTACAAAATAAAAACAATACATATATACACTTATACCACTTCTTAAATAATTAGTTACATTATAATGAAATGCCCGCGCAATTAACACTAGTTATATGGAAAAGACTCATGAACTTATTACGAGTACTTTATAAGTCAACTCACTTTTTTGACAAAAAAAAAATTGTAAAGCTGTTTGGTGTGAGAGATTTTTAGATAAATAAATAATTTATAGCAATAAGTTAGGAATTGCACATTTTTTATTTTATTTTTATATATTGCCCATGTCAATTTCCACTAATGACAATATTTTACCCTCTAATTATACGCTTATTTTAAGTTTTTATGTCAAATAATCATAAAAGTAATATGGATCCTCCTCTCTTATTAATAATAATAATAATAATAATAATAATAGTAAAAAAAGTTTTATTATTCAGTTCTTGAACTATTTGAAATTTTTCTAGTACATCCCTAAACTAAGATTTAATTGAATCCTTGAACTTATGTTCAATCAGATCCCTAAAGTAGAAAATCCATTAGTGACTCATTAAATTGGATGGAAACATTTTGGTCATCTAGTTTAACATTTTGGTGATTTGATCTCCCGCAACTTTAAACACTAATTTGGAAAAAGAATCTAGATTCCTCGTTAGCAAGCTTAATGATCTCTTTATAAAACTTTACCTCAATGACCCAATTGAATTTTTTTATAATTTCAGGGCCTCAAATGATTTTTTTTTTAAAGTTAAGGGATCTAACCAATTTTTTTATCGCTGAAGGACTTGTGTAAAAACTTTTAAATATCCCATGCACTAACAAAATAATTTGGGAAAAGAAAGGACAGAGGTGTTTTACAAGAAACTGGTTTAGGATTACTTAATTACATAAATACCCCTCTCTCAAAAATCACTCTCCCAAACATCATCCCCTTTCCAAGAACCCGTGCCTCTCTATAGGACTTTGTTTGCCGTATCAAAACAGGTTTGCTAATTTGACACAAAATGCCGGACAACAATACATACATCGTATGAAGCAGAACAGTCTTGTGATCATGGCAAGATCAGTAGATGACTGTATCTTGACAGCCGTAGCACAGTTTTTTTTTTTTTTTTTTAAATTTTAAATTTTTTTTAAATAAATTTTTTGATTAAGTATGGGCATTCACCACATATTTGAAGGCATTCACCAGATAATTGAACTACGTTCACCAGATAATCTAAGGCATCCACAAGCTAATTTAGTATAGGCATTCACCACATATTCGAAGGCATTCACCAGATAAGTGAACTACGTTCACCAGATAATCTAAGGCATCCAAAACTCGGTTTTAGTATGGGCATTCACCAGATATTCGAAGGCATTCACCATATAATTGAACTACGTTCACCAGATACTCTAAGGCATCCAAAACTTGGTTTTAGTATGAGCATTCACCAGATAATTGAACTACGTTCACCAGATAATCTAAGGCATCCAAAACTTGGTTTTATTATGGGCATTCACCAGATATTTGTACCCGTTCACCGGATATTGATACATACTTAATCAAAAAATTTATTTACAAAAAAAATTAAATTTAAAAAAATAAAAATAAAAAATGTTACAGTGCCACACAGTTCATACGATGTATGTATTGTGTCGCAAAATCTTCGTCAAAAAATCATTTCCGTATCAAAATGGGTTCTCTGCAATGTAACACTTCTGAATCTAATCTAATACTTTAGATAGAAGAACTGAAAAAAGTGATGGTTCAAGACACACAATGCTTGGACAACAATACATACATCGTATGAACAGTCTTACAATGCGGCATCAGATGATGACTGTATCTTGATCAGAGTAGCACGCTTTTTTTTTTTTTTTTTAATTTAAATTTTTTTAAATAAATTTTTTGATTAAGTATGGGCATTCACCACATATTTGAAGGCATTCACCAGATAATTGAACTACGTTCACCAGATAATCTAAGGCATCCACAAGCTAATTTAGTATAGGCATTCACCACATATTCGAAGGCATTCACCAGATAAGTGAACTACGTTCACCAGATAATCTAAGGCATCCAAAACTCGGTTTTAGTATGGGCATTCACCAGATATTCGAAGGCATTCACCATATAATTGAACTACGTTCACCAGATACTCTAAGGCATCCAAAACTTGGTTTTAGTATGAGCATTCACCAGATAATTGAACTACGTTCACCAGATAATCTAAGGCATCCAAAACTTGGTTTTATTATGGGCATTCACCAGATATTTGTACCCCGTTCACCGGATATTGATACATACTTAATCAAAAAATTTATTTACAAAAAAAATTAAATTTAAAAAAATAAAAATAAAAAATGTTACAGTGCCACACAGTTCATACGATGTATGTATTGTGTCGCAAAATCTTCGTCAAAAAATCATTTCCGTATCAAAATGGGTTCTCTGCAATGTAACACTTCTGAATCTAATCTAATACTTTAGATAGAAGAACTGAAAAAAGTGATGGTTCAAGACACAAAATGCCGGACAACAATACATACATCGTATGAACAAATCGCACAAACATGATCGAGATGCATCTGCAGATCAGAGCACGATTTTTTTTTTTTTTTTTAAATTTAAATTTTTTTTTAAATAAATTTTTTGATTAAGTATGGGCATTCACCACATATTTGAAGGCATTCACCAGATAATTGAACTACGTTCACCAGATAATCTAAGGCATCCACAAGCTAATTTAGTATAGGCATTCACCACATATTCGAAGGCATTCACTGATAAGTGAACTACGTTCACCGAGATAATCTAAGGCATCCAAAACTCGGTTTTAGTATGGGCATTCACCGGATATTCGAAGGCATTCACTATATAATTGAACTACGTTCACCCGATACTCTAAGGCATCCAAAACTTGGTTTTAGTATGAGCATTCACCAGATAATTGAACTACGTTCACCAGATAATCTAAGGCATCCAAAACTTGGTTTTATTATGGGCATTCACCAGATATTTGTACCCCGTTCACCGGATATTGATACATACTTAATCAAAAAATTTATTTACAAAAAAAATTAAATTTAAAAAAATAAAAATAAAAAATGTTACAGTCTTACACACGGTTAAATACGATGTATGTATTGTGTCGCAAAATCTTCGTCAAAAAATCATTTCCGTATCAAAATGGGTTCTCTGCAATGTAACACTTCTGAATCTAATCTAATACTTTAGATAGAAGAACTGAAAAAAGTGATGGTTCAAGAGGCTAGGCTCACTGGGCATTGAGGGCTGGTGCTGCAGCAGCCTGTAATCCCTCCACCGTTGGAAGCCGGAGGTGGTCGCTGCTCTGTGAAACCAGCCTCACGCGGTGCCCTCCTGTCTAGGACACATGAACCCTATGCCTTCGCTCAAGGTCCATGTATCAACTCTCAACTTGGAGCGGGCAGGCCAGCTCAATTGCAACACTCTGCCCAACCCAGCCAAGCCAAAGCACTGTTCCATCACATTGATGCCCCCACTAGGGTCACAAGCTGACGTTACCCAGCTCGGCGAACTGACAACCTTGTCAGAGGCTTATAAAGTGTAAGTTGTGTCATTTTCTGGTCAATGTGGGACTGTCAAATGAAAAGACAGATTGCATTAACAAGCTATAGATTTATATGCCTATGTTTTCCTTTCTGTAAGAAGCAAAGGATAAGTCAATTCATTTTGGCATTGCAGAATAGTAGTTTGTAGTTTTGGTTTTGATATAATAATGTGGTTAGACGTTGATTGTCTGCTCCCAGGGAAATGAAAACAACACAGAGAAATGGGCACTGTCTGTAAGAAGAAGGGACAGTTTCTGACGATCACGACTTTAGTTTAATTAGATTCTGGTATATAAACTATCTAATTTGTGAAATGGTGATTCTTCATCTGCTTCTTTTAAGATAGCATTTGTTTGAGTAACGGAAAATGTTTATGACACTTAAACCCACTTACAGGCTTTGCCAAAAGAAATTTTGCAGGTCATGTAGAACTTTTGCTCTTGGCTATGGCAGAATGTTATCTCTTTTTTAAAAAATTTAACATGCAAGTTTGCAGTTGCTCTCATAACCACTACTTTAGCATTTAATTCTCCAAAATGAAAGCAGCACTGCAGCCGGTTAATAAAGCTCCCAATTTGCACTCATCACATACAAACACTCTCCCTACCCCTTGCAAGAAAGCAAGTGCACAAAGCCACAAACTACTGAGCAAGTGCAATTAATAAATGGAAAATGCATTGTGTACGATTTCGTGTTCAACAAAGGAACGGATAATTAAGGATGCCATTGTTATCTAATAGTACCGGTTGCCACTCTATTATTATGTTAACTATTGTATATTTTTTAAATAAAAGAAAAGGAACTGGGGCTGTGAGAAACTTGGTTTCTTATAGGCTGGCTCCTACAAGGGTATAACATAACCACTAAAACAAGTCTAAATCGTGGCACACTGGCATTTACGTGAAATAAAAACCGATACTTGTCTCCTATGGAACATCGGATAACATGCTAATGGATATAGTAACACATTCATGATTGATCCTATATATCTGTTGTAGTCCTTAGCCATGCTGGCAAATGCATAACATAGTGTTGATGATAAGGAACATGCTAATGGATATACATCAGATAGCATGCTAATGGATATACATTGATGGTTGATCCTATATAGATGTTACAGTCCACAGCCACATTCACAAATTTGTAACATGGTGATTGATACTTGATAAGGAACATGCTAATTTATATACATTGATGATTGATCCTATCATCCTATATACATGTTACAGTCGTCAGCCATGTTGACAAATTCATAACATTCTGATTGATAGGAACATGTAGTTCCAGTAGTAAAACATGTAATACAGCCTTTTTTAGGGGTGAGTTGTTGCACAAAAACTTGTAACAACTGATGCTATTGCTAGCTCATTCTAAATCTCTGCAATTCAATTGAGTAAAGTTGTGGCAACAGTGATTAAACTTTTCTTCAGACATAATTTCAGATAGATGTTAGACCCTGGACAGCATTTAGTGATATATATATATATATATATATATGAGTAGGGATCCACTTACTCCAGGTGTAAGTTTAAAACACTTACTCCAAATCCTCACCATTCAATTCATTCTAATCTAATGGTGTATGTTAATTCATTAAAGAACTCATTTAACTCCCATTGGATTAACAAAAGTTGAAGGGTGAAGATTTGGAGTAAGTGTTTTAAACTTGTACTCTTGGAGTAAGTGGATCCCTACCATATATATATATATATATATATGTATGTATGTATGTTCCCTTCTTTGCTTTCTTTTGAGATAATCAAGTGTTTGTTTGGCTTGAGCTTTATGGTTTTGTGGCGTTTTTCTTGTAGTTTCTCGGATTGTTGCACGAAGTGAGAAGTGTGACGTGAACATGCTTTTATATGTAAATACAGAGTTTTATCTTATGAACAAGAATGAAAGGTTCTTGATGGTTCTGTCTCCCTCACTTAGTTCTATTTTCGCTTATGATTCCCTGCTTTTCCTTATAAACAAAATAATCCGATTCTTATATGAACGTTTATGTCTGATTTTAATTACCTGCTTTATCATTGATGGACCTATGTTGATTGAGCCTAAAAGTCATGCTTTCAGTTGGTGCTAACTGAACATTTCTTATCTTTGAGATACTATTGGTACATTGGGTTTGGAAATTGGAGTAACTCTTACTGAAAGGTATATTTCATATTTAGGAAGATGGCTGCAATGTAAAAGGATTTTATGGTCCATGCTTTGAACATAAAGAAAAATAGACAAAGCACTGTTCAAATTTTTAGTTAACTCCATTATATTGAATTAGGAATTCCTATACCTCATGATCATGGTGAGGTTGCTGTCTTATAACCTGATGTTCACAAGTTCTCCCCAGACCACCATTCTGAATCTCTGAGGTACAACTAGTAAAATCATGGGAAAAAAATCTAGAATAAAATAGAGAAGAACATGTCATTGTCATTGTCATTATTAGGAGGTAGTTACTCTAGTTAGAACGACTTTTATTTGTCTTAGAAAAAGCTAATATTGCATTTCCATCAAATTGATTTCCTTTCTAGGATGGCTCAGTGTCAATTCAAGACAAGTTTGAATACATCATGCAAGGAACGCTATATAACATTACAAATGGTGGAGGGTTCAAAGATAGGACTTGAAGTGTATGCAAACATTTCACATGTTATATTTCTACTTTGTTCCTTTTCCGATTCATCAGTAAATTTTCCTAGTACTTTAACTCAAAACTGAGTTCTTTATCAAAATTTGAGCTCATCACTTTTACTGCATTTGCAACTATACTATTTTTGTACTCTTACTTCATTGAATTAGGTGAGATTATAGTCTGCTCTTTGCTACAAGGAATCACACGTCTGCAAATATAATAATTGGATTGCATGCAACCTAATGTAGTACAGATGGGAGGACTAGGGTGCACGGATAAATAACCTATATGCAATTTCCGCCTCATTGACATCCCTAACCCGGAGCCCTATTTCCATCACATTGATGGACTCCACTCGGGTCACAAGCTGACGCTACCCAGCTCGGTGAACTGACATGCTTGTCAGAGGCTTATAAAGTGTAAGTTATGTTATTTTCTGTCCTATGTGGGACTTTCAAATGAAAAGACATAGTTTGGATTAACAAGCTATATATACTCCAATTTCCTTTCTGTAAGAAGCAAAAGGATAAGTGAATTCACTTTGACATTCAAAATAGTAATTTGAAGTTTTGGTTTTAATATATTGATTAATGTGGTGAGACGTTGTTGAAATGAAAACAATAGAGAAATGGGCAATGAGAAGGGATAGTTTCTCATGATCATGACTATAGTTTAATTAGAATCTGGTATATAAGCTATTTAATTTGTGATGGTGATTCTTCATATGCTGGTTTTCTATCTTGTAAGATAGCATTTGTTTCAGGAATTGAAAATGTTTATTATCACACTTACACTCACTCGCAGAAACAAAGGCTGTGCCAAAGGAGAATTCTTTAAAAAGCTCAAAAGAAAATTTGCAGACCATATAGGACTTTTGCTTTTAGCTCCGGGCCTTTAGCAGAATATTATCTCTTTCTTTAAAATTTAATATGCAGGTTTACAATTCTTCATAACCACTGCTTTAGTATTTAATTCTCCAAAATAGAAGTAGCACTGCAGCAAGCTGCTAAAAATCCCAATTTGCACTCATCACATTCAGATACAATCACTCTCCCCCATCTCTTATATAATGTTGGGCTTGGCTCCTTTGAAGCAATAAATGGAAAATGCATTGTAAACGATTTTGTTTCAACAAAGGAATGCATAATTAAGGATGTCGTTGTTATCTTATAGTACTAGTTACAGCTTTATTATTATGTTAACTATTGATTATTATTTTTAACAAAAGCAGCTGGGGGTGTGAGAAACTTTTAGTTTCGTATATATGCTGCCCCCCATATAAGTCTATAACATGACCACTAAAACAAGTCTAGATCTATGGAACACTGACGTTTATGTGAAATAAAATGTGGTGGCAATCCCAAAATCGATCTCCTATGGAAGATCGGATAACATGCTAATGGATATACTGATATATTGATGATTGATCCTATATAGATATGTCATAGTCCTCAGCCATGTTGACAAATGCACAACATAGTGTTGATACTTGATAAGAAACATGCTAAGGGATATATATCAGATAAATTCTAATGGATATACATTGATGATTCATCCTATATATGTTGCATTCATCAGCCATGTTGATGGACTTGCAAAGAGCTTATTGTCATGGGTTGTCGCACTATTAAAATTCAAGCGGTTTGCACATCATGCAAGAAAGAAAATGGTTTATGTGGGACTTTCGAATGCAAAGCATAGATTGCTTTAACAAGCTATACATTTATATGCCTCCATTTTCTTTCTCTAAGATGCACAGGACAAGTCAATTTGACAATTCATTTTGGCATTGCAAATTGTAAATTGTAGTTTTAGTTTTGATATAATAATAATAACAATCTGGTAAGACTTTGTTTGTCTTCCCCGAGGGAAATCAAAATAACACAGAGAAATAGGCACTGTCTATAAGAACATGGGATCGTTTTTTATGATCATTTTTTTTTTGATAAATTAAATAGTATATTGATTAAGAGTATAAGGATACTATAACCCGTATTCAAGGATGAATAAGAGTACAAGGGTACTTTAACCCGTGTGTTGAACCAAAAAGGTAACTACTCTTCTTCTTAGTTTTAGGTTTTATTGTTATTGTTATTGCACTCTTGTAATCTTGTTTTGGGTTTCTTGCTAGTGTTTTAGGTTATTTGATTGTTTTATCCGACAATGTTTAGATTTGTACACTTGTTGTTTGTTTGATTTTGATCTAAGAATTCGCTATGGTTACTGTTATATTTTGTTCTTACGTAGCAAATGATTTGTCGCCGTCCTCGTCTGCCTCTTCAACCACCCCCTTGCTTGTGCTGCTTCCTCTTCACCACTATCGTTATCTCTGTTCATGAACCCTGTCTTTGTTTATGGATGGTTTCATCTGTCGTTATTGTAATCTTTCTCCTATAGAGTGATTCACAATATTTCTCTAATCCTTTCTTTTAGTAGTATGATCCCCCCCCCCCCAAAAAAAAATGTTTCATTTTATACACTTGTCTCTAGAGCTGCTATTTCATACTACTAGTTTTCCTTTTTTTTTAACATCATTTTATCATGCGTACTAGAGAGCTCCGTTGAACTTCTTATTGCTTCTATTGAAATCGGAGGTGTTGTTTCTCAGTGTACCAAGATCGTGTGTACAAGTTTATGAGAAGACCCACATTTAGGTGGCGTTTGGAAGAGTTTATTTAAGCTCCTTTTGACTTATCTGATGACATAAGCTCTTATGCAGTGTGTTTGGCAGAGCTTATAAAAATAACTTATGTCATCCCATAAGGAGTTTTTGACTTATTTTCATTAAGTCACTGGGAGAAGCTTATGGAATTATCATAAGAGCTTATGCACTAAACACCATCTCCGTGTTTTTCACTATTCGAATCCTCTCATGCCCCTTTCGTTCTTTTTCTTTCTTTAAGCACTTATGGCATAAGCTCTCATGCGGTCTTATGTGATAAGCTCTTAAGTAAGTTGTTTACCCAAACGCACCCTTAATCCTAAAGGTTATCTACAAGTTCATTCCACTAAGCATTGCTCTGGGTACACTGAAGATAATCCTTAAGGACTGTGTCTGACACAAGTCATGGTGTATATGTGACACATTCTATCCCGTATGTATTTTTAAAGCAATAACATAGAAGGAAATCATTTAATTTTTCGAAATAAGATAAACACATGCTTGTTCTTTACAAAAGAAAACCAACGGGTAAAGGATACCACATTATAACAAGGTCTCAACGAGGAAAATAAATCATGTTTAAGAAGAAAGACATAACATGAACGTAAACATAAACAAAAGGTATAAACGAACCCAACCCCGATGTCACATTACAGAGCTGATATAACCAATCCGATAAACAACTCGGATAAACAACTAAACTAAATATAAACTAAACTACGAGTAGCGACTCCTCGGAGTCACTCCTCAGCAAGCTGCTCACCGTCCTCTGCATAACCAAAGGATACATGCAAAGCAAATAACGAAAGACGGAGAGTAAGAACCATATATATAAACACAACGGCAACAGGATAGTTGGCAAGATGAACATACAACACATAGCAATCAACATAGTCATCATACCAACACAAAAAGCATATCACAATATAACATCAATCATACAATGCAATGCAAAACACTACTCCGAATGCATGTGGATCCATCTACACCATGCGTACGACTCCAGATTATATCTCCACATTGGTCAATAAGCACCAACGCTGGGGCAGTTCACCTTACCATAGGTGGACCCCTAGGTTAGCCGACGCACCTTATTCTCATATGCACCACCACGGGAGTACATGATCCCCTTAGTTTCGGATAAATCACCATGGATGTCCAGATCGTCTTACAGGTGGAACACCCCCCCCCCCCCCCCCCCGGTTAACTATCGTACATCCCCCCTAAAATTTCATGCATGATGCATGCACACAACAAACAGTCGTTATCCACCACCTCCATCAACACCATTTATTATGGCTTAACCTCTTTGACCAACAAGCACCAAAGGTAACATCATCTTTAATCTTTTAACTTTAAACGTTAAACAACACTCTGACCAAAAAGCACTAGAGCTCAACACCCCCCCTTGCCCACTAGGCTACCAAGGTACAACATCAACAACACCTTGACCATTAAGCATCAAGACTCAACATCATCTTTTAACATCTTAATATCATTGTTGGCATTAACATCCTCAACAATCAACACTCAATAAGAGCACAACATCAAACAACAGCCAATAACCATTATAACTCATTACAACATGGCATCAACATTCAACATGTTCATAACAAACAACATTCAATAACAAGAACATTCATACCAACATAAATCAATTAATAACAGTCATGCCAATATCATCATCACAACAATTAACATCATATAACAATTAGAAATAGAGGCATATAAACATGTTATCATACAAACAATCATATAAGCATTTAATCAAACACCAGGGTCATAGGTTAACCCTTCATCTTACGCTACCCCATAGCCTACATGTTCATACTAGCCCTTCTCCCCATACCCGGTATGAAGATTCCCAAAACGATAACGTTACAAACTAGACACGTTCCCTCGAGCGGCTCGACGAGTTCCTCAAGCCTTGGCCAAACAAGAAGGGAAGAGAACAACCAATTAATCCCCAATTCAAAAGAAAGGGAAAAGGAGATTAAGGAGGGATGACTACGTTACCTTAAACGATGCTAACACGCGTAACTTCTCTCCCAAACGGACTCACAAACTCCAAGAACTTCAAGGGGTTCAAGGGAAAACTAAGGAAGATGAAGAGAGGCAGCTATTCTGAGGTTAACAATGTGAGAAATAGGGTTTAGGTCGAGTCTTATGGTATAAATACAAGCTAGGGCAGGCTCCTATTTCAACCCAAACTGTATACATATCGGTATTTTGACCATAACTTGAGCTACAAGTTTCCGATTGAGGTGTTCTTGATGTCGTTAGAAACCTCAGAGAAATATCTACAAATTAATATCTAATGATAGAATCCTAAATCGGACTCTAAGATAATCAAAAGTTCAATGGAAGTTTAACGATATATTTGATAGTTATTCAATGATAGGATCCTTAGGAGATTATGATAAGATCTTAAGAGGTAATCAAAAATAGGATTATCCTTTATTAATAATGACTCAAATCTGATTGGTTGAGGAGCTAAAATCTAAGAATTACACTATCTCTATTTAAATACTAAATCACACGATATCTCATCATATCATTCTTAATCACTTATTATTAATAAAATCACATATCATATATTAACATATAAAATCACGTACAAAATCATATATTCATATAAGATCACACATTAAGAGACACAATCTCATATTAATGCAAATAATCATATATTAAAATATATATTATCACATTTAATAATACACACACATATATATATACACGTATAAAAATACTACAATACTAATAACAATTACATTATCAATTATATAAATAACAGTATTAACTTCACTATAATAATTATTATTATTATTATTAATAACAACAACAACTATCATTCAAAGTAACATAATCCCTTATACGAAAATCGGGGTGTTACAATATACACAACATATTTCAATTCATCTATTGGGAATTACAAGTATAAGATGCAATTAAAAAAATCATATGGAAAACAATCGTGAACTTATTCGTTACCATACCTTATGGGTTGTTTCTGGAAAGGCATCAAACTAATTTATAAATTAGTAAACTAACCTTTTTTATTAAAAAAAAAAAAGGTCACTAAAGCGCTATTTGGTAAGTGAGCTTTTCTATAAAAAAAAAATAGAAAATCTTAGTTGATATGCTAATATAGGTAACTTATAGAAATAAACTAAGTGGCCCATTTAATACATATTTATCTATATGGCTTTTTGGACTCCTCTGCCTTCCTAGTTCTTCCTCATTTCTGTTGTTAATGCTTTGTTTTTGTTGATTTTAATTTTAATTATAAACAGGAGCTGAAATGTTAGTAACAGATATCATTTTAAGGATAAAAGAATAACAAATTAGACCCCTCTATTTGCAAAAAATAAAAAATAAAAAAA
Organism: Sophora flavescens; assembly: GCA_030762895.1. Classification (NCBI taxonomy): domain Eukaryota; kingdom Viridiplantae; phylum Streptophyta; class Magnoliopsida; order Fabales; family Fabaceae; genus Sophora; species Sophora flavescens. The sequence continues at coordinate 88,504,455 of CM061063.1, forward strand.
ATCAGACCCCTCTCCCAAATACAACTGCCACCCCACCGTTACCGTACCACCTCTTCCCCCTTCTCAATCCAAACCCACATCAATAACCTATTCAAAACTTGCCTCACGCTGTGTCCTCCAATCTAGGACATATGACCTCTGTGCCTTTGCTCAGAGCCCATGTATCAACTCTCAACTTGGAGTGGGCGTGCCAGCCCAATTGCACAGAGCAGCCCAATCCAGCGAAGCCAGAGCACTGTCCCATCACATTGTTGCCCCCACTTGGGTCACAAGCTGATGCTACCCAGCTCGGCAAACCGACAACCTTGTCGGAGTTTTATAAACAGTAAGTTGTGCCATTTTCTGGCCTATGTGGGACTTTCAAATGCAAAGCATAGATTGCGTTAACAAGCTATACATTTATATGCCTCCATTTTCTTTCTCTAAGAAGCAAAGGACAAGTCAATTTGACAATTCATTTCGGCATTGCAAATTGTAAATTGTAGTTTTGGTTTTGGTATAATAATCTGGTTAGACATTGTTTGTCTTCCCCAAGGGAAATCAAAACAACACAGAGAAATGGGCACCGTCTATAAGAACATGGGATAGTTTCTGATGATCATGATTTTAGTTTAATTAGATTCTGGTATATAAGCTATTTAATTTGTGAATTGGTGATTCTTCATCTGCTGCTTTTCTTTCTTTTAAGATAGCATCTATGTCAGTAATGAAAAATGTTTATGACACTTCAACCCAGTTGCAGAAGCACAAAGGTTGTACCAATTAGTTAAAAAGCTCAAAATAAAATTTGCAGGCTAAATAGGACTTTTGCTCTTGACTTTGGCAGAATGTCATCTCCTTTTCTAAAATTTAATATGCAACTTTGAAATTGTTCTCATAACCACTACTTTAGTATCAATTAATTAATTCTCCAAAGTAGAAGTAGAACTGTAGCCGGCTGCTAAAGCTCCCCAATTTGCATTCATCACATACAAGCACTCTCCCTTCCCTTACAAAAGAAAGCACTTGCACAAACTACCGAGCATAATGTGTTGGATCCTCTGGAGTAATAAATGGAAAATGCATTGTATATGATTTCATGTTCAACAAAGGAACACATAATTTAGGATGTCATTGTTATCTAATGGTACTAGTTATGCCTGTATTATCATGTTAACTATTGATTTTTTAGTAAAAGAGGAACTAGAGCAGTGAGAAACTTTTAGTTTCTTATAATGCTGCCTCCTACGAGTCTATAACATAACCACTAAAACAAGTGTAAATCCATGGCACACTGGCACTTAGGTGATGAAATAAAAATTGGTGCCAATGGATATACATTGATTGATCTTACATATAAGTTGCAGTCCTCAGCCATGTTGACAAATGCATAACATAGTGTTGATACTTGATAAGGAACATACTAATGGTTATACATTGATGATTGATCAATATATGATGCAGTCCTTAGCCATATTGACAAATTTATAACTTAGTGGTTGATACTTGACGAGGAACATGCTAATGGATATGCATTGATGATTGGTCTTGGTCTTATATACATGTTACAACCCTCAGCCATGTTGACAAATTCATAACATAGTCATTGATGCTTGATAAGGAACATGTAGTTCCAGTAGTAAAACATATAATACAGATTTTAATATGATTATCTAACGATGCACGATTTTTCAATGCAAGGCCTTGTGAACCAGAGTTGTATCGAATAGCTGCTATGTTAAGCCAGTGTGAGCAGAGGAACTCTTCATCTACTCCGCATACATGGCCAAACTCAAGACGCACCTACTAGCATTGCATAAATTCTCATGCCTTCTGTGCTCGCAGAGAGTTTTCTTTCCTTTTTCTTTGGATTTTTTCTCTTTAGAATTTGTTTTAATGACCATTATTATTGCTATAATAAGTATTATTATTACTACTATTATTAGAGTAGTGTCCATTTTAATTCTTTAAAGATGCATGTGAATCACATTGATCCTTCATTTATAGAAAATATTAAATTTATCTTTTAGTGTAAAAATAAAAAAATTGATACTTATTAGGCAATAAATAATTTAATGAATTTTTAAATAGAGAACAAACTTGATCACCCGTATATATATTTAAAGAACTAGAACAAATATTCACTCTTATAATTATGAGAGATTATATTTATGAATATAAAAAATCTTTAAGGCATTGCATCTAAGGGTATTTGCGGACTGGATTGGATCGATTTTGAGCTAAAAAGTCATTCGATCCAATGATGAACGTGGTTTGGATTGGATTGGTTGGCTTCCTTAAAAAATCCGATCCAATCAAATGCGGTTTTATTTAATAGTGGACAAAAGATAATTTTCATTTAAATGAGCTAGTTTAGAATGCCTAATACTTATTTTAACATCTCTTTATATTATAACAGTAGAACCTTTGGGAAAGGTAGCAACTATTTGTTCCTTATTAACCATTATTTGATCTGATGATGGGTGAAAAAAGTTCTAGAGAATTCTTGACAAAATTTTAATTTGGGAGTTTAAGAAAAGATAATTATTGATTTTTTTAACACGTTATTTTATGTTAAATATTCTTTTATGCTAATTCTCTATATCTACTCTCACTTATCCTATCTTTCCCCCTTGAATCGACTATAAAGAAATTATAGCTAATTATTTTTCAAATTTACATAATTGATTTCCTATTTTTCATGTTTACTCAATCAAGTATATATATGTTATGCATCAAAACTTTTAGTAAAATATTGCTTCAAGACGTTATTATTTATTCTAAATAGTCTCTTAAGTATGAGTAATAATATAATTTCAAAAATAATAATATATGTATATAATAGATCAGTTTGGATTGGATTGTATTTCACCATGAGATCCAAAATCCAATCCAATCATAAAAAACGGTTTTTCAGTTTTCAGTTTTTTCGATTTTGGGTTGGTTCGGGTTTTGGTTTTTTGGTTCGGTTTTTACGGTTTAAATCGGTTTGGATCGATTGATGGACACCCCTAACTGTATCTTTACATTATTTTAATTTTTCCTCAAAACCAATTTTTTTTGTAATAAAGTTATTCTTTACAGTATCTGAATTATGATTATTTTAAATACAAAACGAATTAATTTTAAAAGGTATATGAAAGTTTCATTTTTTTTTTCTTGGGTTAAGAAAAAGTTTCAAACTTTTGTTGTGACAATTCTTTCATTTATAATATATTTTCAACAAGTTAGCCAAAATCATATGCAATTTATCCTCACATCCTTTAAGTTCAATATTAATAATAAAAACATTTCATAAATTTTAACAACTTGCACAAACTTCATGGTTTTTAAATGCTTTCTTTTTCTCACACTTCTTCTCGTAATATATTTTGTTGTGTAAAAAGTAAAAACGTTGTGTAAGTTCTCTAAATAGAAGACATGTGAGTTATAAGTACAAAATTTAATAGAAGTTGGAGTACAGGTATTCTTGACTCTTACATATCACTAATTTTCTATTTTATTAACATGTACATTCTGAGGAAGGGAAGGTATCTTTTGCAATCAACATTTTTTTTTTAACAAACTTTTGCAATCAACATTAAAAAATCTAAAACTTTACTTTTTAGTAAGTTTAGTTTTGATGAACCATGCTAAGTATTAACATTGTCAAGCTAGATAAACACAGTCGTTCAACATATTCTAAGCACATTTCAACATCGGTATTAAAAAAAATCAATAATGTATATCAATTACATGTAACTTGTCTTTGAATATAAATCACTTTGGTAATTTGGATCATGCATTTTTATTTTTGCTGTATATAGTTGTTTGTATATACAAAAATCATAAATAATTATACAAACAAAATTATATTAATTTAATTTTTGGTTTCCCATAATTCTCTCACCTTCTAAGTGAGAACTAATATCCCAAAAAACAAAACACACCATAAGATGTCTAAGCAGATCACTCTCAACACATACTAATTTCAACTAATAATATTTATATATCAAAACTAACACAGATGTCTAACTAAAATTATTAGCTATTGGGTGAACCATTGATAAATGGAATTCTCACACTTTTTTTTTTCACATCCCTTTTTTTAATCTATTTTATAATCATTGATAAAAAAATGTCGTTTTGAAAATAATGATAAATAAATGATCAATAATCATAAAATATATGTAAAAAAGAGTGAAGAAAAAAATTGTGAAAATATTATTACACACATTATCTTATTAAGACCTATAGTTTTTTTTAATCTTTGATCGAATATCCATATATATAAAGTTGTGAGACTAACATTTATACAATCATTCTCAGAATGACGATTATAATATTCAAATATCTGATCTTACAGTTAAAGTTTATCTAGGATATAATTTACTTCCAATGCGACTGATCATCGTCTCATATAAGACTCATAGTTTAATACTTATTTAAACCTAATTTTTTTTTCCAAACAAAAAATGTGTGCACATATCATAATTTAAAACGATATACACGTTTTTACACGACAAAAATAATTTCACATTTGCGATACCTATAATCAGATTAATTTATTCATGTGTCACTTTTTCCTTTCCCATCATCTGTCTTATTATTGTTAATTATTATTAATTAATTTCCCCTCCTTTTTGGTTTCAGCTGAGAAACAAAAGAAAGGAAAAACAACATAGTACTATGCTCGGTTACTTGCTGTTATATGCAATTTGTGTGAAAAATCAAAATCCACAGATAAGCACGGTTTAATCTCCCTACTACCATGGCGGCAGATCCCAAATACGCCACCACCACTGCAACCACCACCGTCGCCGCCGCATCAAGACTACTTCACACACCACAACCCATCATTCATCATGACCCACCTTCTTTGCTATACCCAGTTTCATCTTCTGGGCGTGGCTTCATCCCCAAACCCATTGACCCACCTTCTTCTCCTCTTCTCGCATATTCTCGTGGTGGCGTTCCTCTTCCTCACTTTGAATATCTCAACCACACCACCACGCACCACCACTACCCTCATCTTCCCATTAAGCCTCTTCCTCTTTCACCACACCCAATCCCCAAGGTATGTACATGTTTTTGTCTTTTCTTCCTAACAATTTTCAATTGTGTGAAATCAGAATATTTATGGATTTAGATACTATACTGTTTTTTTGTCCAATGGAGGCTTACAAGAGGCCTTACATGTTGGAGGGGAAAGGGGATAAGGGAATGAGAAAGGGGTGGAGCACATTGCGGGATTTTGAACTCATGTTTTCACAATTTACGTTTCATAGCTTAAACAACTCCGTCTTAGAGAGAAAGACACGTTTTTTATTGAAATGGAATTAGCCGACCCTACAGCCAATTACTGTGGATTCTTATGTGATAAAAAGAGATAGAAACTCGCGATTTTTTTCTTTGGGGTTTAAGCCAACAAATCTATTCCAATTTGAATGATTGTATACCTCTACTCAAGCTACATATAGCATTGTTGATTGTTCACTGAAGCATAAAAGAAGAAGGAGGAGATAGATTTATATGCTTTTCTGCTTGTTTTGTTGAGACTCCAAGCATATTTCAATCTTATTGGCTTGGATGTTTTGGTGAAGCCAAGTTGGATACTATGCTTTGAATGTTTATCTTCTTGATGTTCTTTACCATCAATATCACAAGCTTGTTTTAGTTTGACATTTGGTTATGCATTTCAAAGTGTTGTAAATAGCAGTTAAGGACTAAAAGAATGAGAGATTTGAGCTTTTCTGCTTGTTTCGAGTGTCCAAATCTACTCCAATCTAATAATTGTTCAACTGTACTCAGGGATTGAATAATGTGGTGAAGTCCAGTAGGATACTATGCTTTGATTGTATATCTTCTTGTTGTTCATTACCACCAACATCGCAAGCTTCTTTAAGACTGATATTTGGTGATGTGTTTCATAGTTTTCCTTTCCCTTCTATTTTCCATTTGTTTTCGGCTTCTCCTGGATCTGCAGTTTCAGATAGCATTAGCAATGGCTATAAAGATACTAGTGGAAGGTGGTTTTTTCAAATGATGTGTCATGGATTTAATTGAGAAAGCACCCGATGGAATTAGGAATCACATTGGAGTGTGTGTGTGGGTTGGGTTGTCTTGGGTGCTTGTCGAGTTAACGGAAGCTTGAACCTTGTTAGGAGAGTTGCAGAAGATTTGTTTGAGTTAGAACCTTAAAATATGGCTAAATATGTTATGCTGTCAAATATTTACGCTACATTTGGCAGATTGGATGATGTCAATAGAGTTAGATAACCATCAATTTACATGATAATAGAAATTGTAGAAACTGTATAAACCAAACTAGAAACTGCAAAAATCGTTTGCAGAAAGCTAAACCAGTCCAGACATGATGATAGGGTGGACGGAAATTTAGGGGTTTTGTTGAATGCAGTAAGGTGGGTGGCTGTGAGGGGAAAAATGGTTGTGGGAAGGAAATTAGATTTCTTTATTAATAGGTATTGATGAGTTGGATGCCACGTCATTTTTGGTCTTGATGAGTTGGACGCCATGTCATTTTTAATGCTACACATCACATTGGAGTTAACACTATTAAGTTGACATGGGTGGTGGGATGAAAATTTAGGAATTTTAAGTTTGTGGGATTAAATTGATAAAAATTATTTCTAAGAACTAATTTGATAAGAAGTCATCGATTAATTATTAAGGACTAAAGTGAGATTTTACTAAAAAAATTATGCTTTTGTTCGTTTGTTGTAAGGCTTCAAATATAGTGCAACCTAAATAAACAGCAGTTAAGCATCAAAAGGTTGAGAGATTTATGCAGTTTTTTTTTTGTTTTGTGTTTTGGGACTCCAATTATATTCCAATCTAATAATTGTACAACATACTTAGGGATAGGATATTGTGGTGAAGCCAAGTAGAATTCTATGCTTTGAATTGATCGTATATCTTGTTCTTTACCCTTTATGCTGACATTTGGTGATGCTGTACTGAAAATATTATACTGTGTTTTAAATTGATCCTTTCCACCTTTTTCTTTGTTTTAGGTTGCTCTTGGATCTGCAGTTTCTGATAGCAATGGCTATAAAGATGCAAGTACAAGGTGGCTTTTTCAAATGAATTGTCGTGTATTCAATTTCTTGTTGGAGCAAAATTAATATCTTTGGTGTGTTTCTTAGGGATAGTAGCAGAGATGATTCTTATTATATCATCAGAGATAGAAAAGTGAGTCCATGTTCTCTCATTTTAAATGCAATTCATTATAAATGTCTTAGAGAAGAAAGATTGTAATAATCTCCTAAAAAATTCTCCTAAGAAAAGTGGTTGTGTATACTATTATTACAGCAATTTGAATTGTTACTTTGAGCTAATATCTTAGTTGTCTGTACTTGTCGTCTTCATTTTTTGTGTTAATTATATTATTTTTCAAATGTTTAGGTCAGAATAACAAAGGATGCTTCTCTATATGCACTTTGTAGATCATGGTTGAGAAATGGTGTAAATGAAGAAAACCAGGTTTGAGTTATACTTCTTTTTTAGAATTTGGCTTTGATAATTATAAAACAGGATCAACTATTGCCAAACTTTTGCTATAGTTGAACTGCCATTTAGTTCTTATGCAATCAAAATTATAAATGTTGTACAAGAGTCAAGTCAAGAGATCACTGCTAAAACCTTTAAGTTTGAATTGATGAGACTTGATATATGTATTTCAGTTGTATCCAATCCTTTTATACAGAAAATATTGGATTTGATACTAACTGAAATTGATGCCTCACTGAAGTGATACTTTATTTGCATGAATTAAATTAATGTCTCGATACTTAAAAGCTGTACAAAATAATTGATGTATGTGTGTGCACAAGTAAATAAGCAACTTAGTCCCTGGAATTAATCTCTGCTCGTAGTTTAGTCTCTGAATTAAATTATATGTACACGTTAGTTCTTGAATTTATAAGGCTTGTATCACACTTGTCCTTCTTATATTTCACTTTAGTCCCTGAAAAGGACTAACTTGATAAGAGGCCAGAATCATTGTAGTATGCCACAGTTACAAGGCCAGAAATTCGCTACAATATGGATGCGCTAGAAATTTGCTACAGTGAGTAAGGTTTGTAAATTCCTAGCACAGCCCCTTGAGGACCACTGGAAGCCTATCAAACGGATCGTATGGTAGCTTAGACACATGGTCTTCTACTGCAGCCAGCAATCCACCCAAAACACTCACTCTGCAAGTCTTTTGTGATGGTAATTGGGCATCCGGCGGCCGGCGCTGATTATCCCTGGTCTACTCCAGGGTCATGCATCTTTCTAGGACCTAATCTGGTTTCTTGGTGGTGAAAGAAAGCCATCATTGGCTAGATCCACCGCTGAAGCTGAATATAGTAGAGTTTAGCCAATACTACTGCTTAAATTATCTGACTCCACTCCTTACTAAAGGAACTCAGATTGTCAGTCACTACTCCTATTTGTACTGTGGTAAACCTAGCAGTCTCCTTCTTCGCAGTCCAGTATTGCACTCAAGGACTAAGCACATGGAATTGGATTTGTTCTTTAGTTTAGTCATAGAAAAAGTCACTGACAAAAGCCTCACTGTTTCACATGCCTGCTCAAGACCAGATTGCAGACATTCTCACCAAGTCTGTCTAATCTCATTTTGTCCAATAAGAGACTAACGTTAGCTTATGCCAGCTGTATGATGCAGTTAGAGTAGTTAATTAGTTATGCCAGCTGTACTATACAGTTAGTTACTGTTTTAGATAGTTCCTCATGTAGAATCTGTTATATGTATCAGAACTCGAGAGTTTAGATTCAGTTAATTCAGTTTTCAGTTTCAGACTCATTCTCTCTCTACATTCTCTCTGTTTTCTCTCTCTCATTTTTCTTCAGTTTTAATCACTTTCTCGGTGCTATCAAATTCTAAAATGGTATTCTAAAATGTGCTGTTTATCATCTTATATTTCACTGTACTTGGCAGCCACAGAAGAAAGATGTAATGAAGGCACTTCCCAAACCATTGCTAGCTTCTATGGTGGCTAGTTGTATGTCAAGAAATAAAGAAGATGAAAAACACGACAATGAACATGAAGAGGTTGGAACTTTCTGTAACTGCCTATATTTAAGCAATCAAATCATTTGTGGAAATGAATGCTTTATTTATATGCAAGATAACCATTTCTTTAACACAACTTGTTTTTTTGAATGACTTTTTTAAGGATAATGCAGTTTTTTTGCAGTTTTGAGTGGTGCTTCTGTTGAGAATAGATTTCTTTTACTTCAAGACTTTGATCTTATTAATCCTTATCTTTTGATTTTACGCATCTCTGCTTTCAGAACGAGGAGTCTGTTGAGCATTTATCACCACAAGATCTATTGAAGAAACATATTAAACGTGCTAGAAAGGTTAGAGCACGGTAAGTCTTGTTTATTTTATTCTGTTTGTAAGTTCACCTTCTGGTTTATTTATTCATCATGTATTCATTATTTGTAGTCTGTCAGTAATTGGTGACTTGAGTTCACCTTAGAATTTTATTTATTTATACATGCACTTATTATTATTATTTATTTTATTATTATTTGGTATATGCTTTGGCCCTTGAAAATTTTTAATTTCTTTAGCAATTTAATATGGGGGCTCTGCCCATTTTGAGTATTTATTAATCTTTAGGTAGCATTTGGTAGACATGTCAAGATATATGGGTTTTACTGTATGTTTGGTGTATTTTACAAATAGAACAAAACAAGAAATGAGAATAAAAAGTGGAAAATTTTGGTTCCATTAAAAGGGGTAAAACCAAAAGAAAATAGAATAGAAGATCCCATTCTATCATGTTTTGTCCACGGGTGCACCAAATGCCACCTTAGGCTGCTATTCCTGTTAGCGGGTCAAATTCTGCTGGTAAATATGAACCAAATGGGAGAAAGTCTAAGGCTCCTCTAAAGTGTGATTAGTTTGTTAAGTAAGGAACAAGGGTGTATCTACCACTCAATCAATTAATGAATTAAGATGATAATGCACCTTAGATTAAATCAAAGAGAGGGAGATATCTTTACTTGCTGATTTTACAAACAAGTGCAATTTAAAGGACTCTGAAGCATGGGTACTCAGACGTACCCGTATCAGGTACGTACTGGGTACCGATACATATTATGTACTCACGGGTACTTTTATCAGACACATACCGATTTATTATTATTTTTTTAATATAGGTATGCGAATTAGGTATGGTCAGATACACTCTGGGTGTGGATTGTTCAAAATCTACATCATTTTGGGCTAGAAACTTAGGGACGTTTCTTTTTTATTTCTAATCACACCATGATGTTGAATTTGTTAATCATATTATAATCAGTCTCTCATTGGCACTTCTCAACCGATTTTGGGTCTCAACCTCTCATCTTGAGACACTCGCATCCTCTGCCTTTGGTGACAGCTACTACTCTGTACCTTCCTTATACATATATTTCAAAAAATTTATTGACGTACCCGTAGCTTAGATGTTTGGAAAACCCTTACCTCGTATCCTTACCGGGTACCAGTATCCATGCAATACCAAGTACAGAGTACAGTTAACTCCTCAGGAGGGCTTCTCTGATCGCTTCACTTTTGATCATGCACTAGAGTAATGACTGATACTTTTATGTTACAGTTAGAGCGTTCAGTTTGTACCTTTGGGTAGAGTGCAGATCCCAAATAAATGGTGCTTTAGGGATCACTAGTGGAAAATATACATTAGACGGTAAAGGTTTACGTCAGTTAATCAAAAACTAAACGTTAAAAAGGGGGCGGTGACAGTTTTGTAAATAATTAATTCACTGTTAACGTCAGTTGTTTTAAGGACTGACGTTAAAAGTGAGGCGGTGGCAGTTTTGTAAATATAAAATCACTATTTGCGTCAGTTGTTTAATGAACTGACGTTAAAAGTGTTTTGGAAGAAATTATTAAAACTTTTAACGTCAGTTGTTTATAAACCTGACGTTATAAGTGTGATTTTTACTTCAGTTAAATAAATAACTGACGTAAATAATCAACTCATTCCTATCTTTCTTTCGTTGTCATCTCAGGGTTGTCACTCTTAACGCAGATCATCACTCCATATAGTGCAGTTTATTTCTAATCTTTTTTTTAAAAAGTTTATTTTTAATCTTAATTAATTAGCTTGAATTAGTAAATTAACAAATTCTTGTGCAAATTAAAATAAATAAACACTTAACATAAAACAAGTTATATATGTATAATCAAATCGTATCTCATTGAAGCGATTCATAAGTTACAATTACATGTTTAAAAGATAAAAAATTTCCGTAAGATATATAGCACTAAAATTAAAAAAGTTTCTACTTCAACATCATTTTCTTCTCGATCTGTGCTTGATCAAAATCTCCAACATTGATTCTTCTCATTGAAGCGATTCATAAGTTACAATTACATGTTTAAAAGATAAAAAATTTCCATAAGATATATAACACTAAAATATAAAAAAGTTTCGCTTCAACATCATTTTCTTCTCGACCCCGTGCTCGAGAATATCCAACATTGAATGCATCCCCTCCTCATTTGAAGTCGATGCTCCATCCGAATCCACAGATCACTTTGGAGCCGTGGCGAGTGAATGGTGCACTCGATCTGTTTCAAAGAATATTCTTGGAACACCACTTGGTTCCAAAGCCGAAGTTTTGGAACCGTAGTCGCGATTCTCCGGAAGGATGATGGTGTGTGCAAATCACATTACGTGATTCACCCAACCTTACCATCCATGTTACGTGATTCACACAACCTCAGAAGTTGTTTTGACCATTAAGACAGAGACCTTTAAGTCTAGGTATAGGAAGAAAGAGTGAAGTTAATCTCCATGGCAGAGCCATATTGTGAAGCAGAAAAATTAAAGGAAGGAAGGAAGCTATTTATAGGAGTAGGGGATGAAGTTACTAGGCGTCGTAACTTGCTAAAAAATTAAATTGATCATTAAGAGCAATAGGTTCCAAGGCGCATTGGGAGTTGGCCTGGCAGTCATATATTATAAACGTGCAGAAAAGAAAACGTCCGAAGGAATAGGAAGATACACTTTTAACGTCAGTTGTTGAATAAAACTGACGTTAAAAGAGTTTATAAAATAAAAAATATTTATTTTTAACGTCGGTTGTTTATACAACCGACGTTAAAAGTGTGATTTTTACTTCAGTTAAATAAACAGCTGACGTAAATAATCCTATATCCCTATCTCAAATGCCCCGTTGTCACACAGTGCCGTTAACGCTCGATTGTTGAATAAAACTGAAGTTAAAAGTGTTTTTAAAATAAAAAATATTTATTTTTAACGCCTCATTGTTTATACAATTGACGTTAAAAGTGTGATTTTTACTTGATTAAATAAATAGACGCAAATATTCCTATATCCCTAGCTATCCGAAATGCCCCTTGTCACTCAATTAACACAGTCTCGGAGCCATTTTGTGAAGGAATAGAAATATAGAGGAAAAGAAGAGGCGATACAGATCGTTTTTGAAGAATGATACTTTAACACTTTTAACTTCAATTGCATTAAACAACGGACGTTAAAAGTGTTTTTTAAAAAAATATTAATATGTAAAGACAGTTTGTTAATAAAACTGACTTTAAAAAATTTATTTTAACGCCGCTTGTTTAATACAACCGACGTTAAATGTTGTTTTATGTTTACACCCGCGCTTTTCCGCACTTCGCTCTGTAGACGTGCGTCTCTTTTCTCTTTTCATCACGCTCAACCCTAAATCACTCTCACACCTCACTCTCAATCTCACCCAGAACAGAAACCTTATCGAGAGCTCATCTCCAACGCAACCACCTCGAGGGATTCTTCGCCACCACCGTGAGGTACACTATTAACCCTAACTCTGTCTTTCCATTCATTCTTTGCAATAACTTGACGTACATCTCTCTTTCCCCTTCCCGTGCACTAACTCTCCTTGTCCCTCTGCTCTCAGGAACCACATCGAACGTTGGCCACCACTCGAGCTCCCCTCCCCACCACCACGCGAGCACCTATTTCTCGGTGAGTATTTAGGGCACATTTTTGTATTTTTGGTTTTGAGTGTATGTTGAAACCGTAGTCTCGGTGAGTTGAAACTTGAAACCGTGAGTTTGAGTTGTTTGGAATGTACGTCTCTTTTTTGGTTTTGAGTGCATGTTGCTCTGCTGGTTGATCTGTCACGGCAGTGATGCTAATCACGGCTAGGCGTGATCGATTCTGCCTGTGATGGCATGGTTCTGCTCGGCTTGGCACGTTACGGTAGTGATGGACATCACTGCCAGGCCGTGACTGCTTGCTTGGCAATTAATCTTTAAAAACTATAGTTTTCAATCTCTCGTATTGTCCTTATATTGGATATATATATGTTTTGTATATCTACAGGACCTATCTAGTTATGGATCGTAGTTGGATGGTTTGTAAGCGTACTAGTGCTGAGTATTTGAAGGGGGTGGGAGAATTTATAGAATTTGCTCAAAGGAATGTTCCTAATAGTAATGGAATGTTCTGTTGTCATTGTGTCAAGTGTTTGAATACGAGGAAATGTACGGTGAATGATATACGTACTCATTTGATTTGTGAAGGGATTTGCTTAAGTTATACAAGATGGATATGGCATGGTGATATGTTGTTGAGTAGTAATACGGCGAGTGTCTCCCAAAGTGAGGACGTTGACGTAGATATGGAGGATGATCGAGTAGAGGACATGATCCGTGATATTGGACAAGAATCTTTTCATCGAGCGCATGTGTATGATAGGTTGTGCGGTGATGCGGATAAGCCTTTATATCCAGGGTGTACTACTCATACACGGTTGTCGGCGGTGCTAAAATTGGTTTGTGTGAAGGCGAGAAATGGTTGGAGCGATAAAAGCTTCACGGAATTGCTTGAAGTGTTGAAAGATTTGCTTCCGGAGGACAACACATTGCCTGACCGTAACTATGAGGCCAAGAAGGTATTGTGTCCTATGGGTATGGAGTATAAGAAGATACACGCATGCCCCAATGATTGCATATTGTACACCGGTGTTCATGAAGACAAACACGATTGTCCCAAATGTGGGTTATCACGATACAAAGTGAAGGGTGGTGATGATGATGATGATGTTGATGATGTGAGAAAAAAGGATCCTCCTGCGAAGGTGTTGTGGTATCTTCCAATAATTCCAAGGTTCAAGCGATTGTTTGCCAATGCGAAAGATGCGAAGAATCTTAGATGGCATAATGATGAGAGGAAACGTGATGGAAAGGTTCGCCATCCTGCTGATTCTATTCAATGGAAGAATATCGATACTATGTTTCCGGATTTCGCCGATGAGCCAAGAAACCTAAGGCTTGGACTTGCTACGGATGGAATGAATCCTTATGGTAACATGAGTAGTATTCATAGTTCATGGCCTGTTCTGTTGGTGATTTACAACATGCCCCCTTGGTTGTGCATGAAGCGCAAATACATGACGTTGTCTCTGATGATTTCGGGCCCAAAGCAACCGGGAAATGACTTAGATGTTTATCTAGGTCCCTTGATTGAAGACTTGAAAACGTTGTGGGTGGAAGGTGTTGATGTAGTTGATGGGTATTCTCATGAGACTTTCAAGCTTCGTGCTATGTTATTTTGCACCATCAACTACTTTCCAAAGATACGGTAACTTGTCCTAATGCAGTGTCAAGGGGCATAAAGCATGCCCTATATGTGAAGAAGGCACATGCTACACTCAGTTGCATCATGGAGAGAAGACGGTTTACCTTGGGCATCGGAGATTTCTTAGACGTGATCACCCATATCGTAAGATGAAAAAAGCTTTTAATGGATGCCAAGAGACGGAAGAAGCGCCGTGCCTTAATTGGAGAGAAGGTTTATTCGATGGTAAAGGACATCGATGTTATATTCGGCAAGTCCAAAAAGAAAGGTAAAGCTGTTGAGAAAAACATATGGAAGAAGAGGTCGATATTCTTTGATATTCCATACTGGCGCAAGCTTGATGTCAGACACTGCATTGATGTGATGCATGTGGAGAAAAATGTGTGTGATAGTGTGATCGGGACGCTTCTCAACATTCAGGGCAAGACAAAGGATGGTGTGAATGCTCGTCTCGACCTCGTTGCTATGGGTATACGAGAGCGATTAGCTCCGAGTTGTTGAGGATGGTAAGCGGACTTATTTGCCGCCAAGATGTCATACTTTGTCAAAAAAAGAGAGAGACAAAGTTTCTGCGGGTGTCTTCAGGGCATCAAAGTTCCACATGGTTACTCTTCAAATATGAAGAGGCTTGTCTCTAGTGATCTTAAATTGGTTGGCTTGAAGTCTCATGATTGTCACATCTTGATGCAACAACTTCTGCCAGTTGCTATTCGTGGTATTGCTACAAAAAATGTGAGACATGCCATTACTCGGTTGTGCTCATTCTTCAATTCTATATGTAGCAAAGTCGTTGACCCCGTATGTTGGATGACTTGGAAGTTGAGGTCGCTACAATCTTGTGCCAATTGGAGATGTATTTTCCTCCTTCCTTTTTTGACATAATGGTTCACTTAATTGTTCATTTGGTGAGGAGATTAGATTATGTGGGCGGTTTTTCCGAGATGGATGTACCCAATTGAGCGCTACATGAAGATCTTGAAAGGGTACGTGAAGAATCCTCATCGTCCGGAAGCATCTATTGTTCAAAGGTATGTTGCGAGAAAAAGCTATTGAGTTTTGTTCGGACTACCTTCATAACACGGATCCTATAGGGGTTCCTAAGCCTCGGCATGATGAGGTCGATGTCAAGGTAAGGGTACACATGGCTTAAGAATTAATAGGAAGGATCGGGAGGAAGTGCTTCAAGCACATTTGTATGTATTGAACAACATCGAATGTGTTCAACCTTTTCTTATTTGAACATAAAAGAAAAGTCAATCAAGAAAACCCTCGAATGAGCGAAAGGTGGTTGTTGAACAAGCATAACAAGACTTTCTTACCATGGTTCAAGGAAGAAATGCTTAAGGATGGTAGTACTCGCTTCTCGATGACGTAAAATGGCTAGCACGTGGGCCTAACTTCAACGTCATATGTTGGAGCGGATACGACATAAATAACTTTTCCTTTTATACAAAGGAACAAGATAACAAGAGTACCATGCAAAATAGTGGGGTTATGATCGTGGGTCGAAGCAATGCACTTCTCTAGTGCAAAGGACACAAAACTCGTTCTAAAGACCGACACCTTACTTTGGATATATTGAAGATATTTGGGTGCTCGATTACACTAAACTTACGGTGCTGGTATTTAAATGTAAGTGGGTTGATAGTAACGGTGGTGTACAAACCGACGAATTGGGGTTCACATTGGTAGACCTCAACAAGTTAGGTCATATAAATGAGCCTTTCATAATGGCTTCCCAAGCAAAACAAGTGTTTTACATCACTGATCCTTCTAACAAAAGGTTGTCCGTGGTTCTCCAAGGAAAAAGCATGTATAATGGTAGTGATGAAAATGAAGATTCAAATCTTGATATTCCTGAGACTCCTTCTTTTTCAACAAACATGCCTACTATAATCGAGGAGACACGGGTGGACGATGTACATGCCACTCGTGATGATCATCACGAAGGGATATTGATATAGGTAGTTTAAACTTAGTATACATTTATAACCTATGTTAATAAATTAATATATATTGTTTTGAACAGGCATACATTATATGGATCATTGTTCCATTTTTCCTTTGCAATTCTGTAATGTGTGTGATATTGTGTTACTGGGATATTTACTGAATGCAGGGATGGCTTAGGGGAGTGATATTTTAAAACTGAATTTAAAAAAAAAAAATACTATTAACATCAGTTGTATCATACAACTGACGTTAAAAGTATTTTATAAAAATATACGATGCACTATTAACGCTCGATTGTTTACTACAATCGACGTTAAAATTAAGACCTTTAACGTCAGTTCTTTATAACAAATGACGTTAGTTTTAACAAAATTTACGTCGGTTATGTTAAAGAACTGACGTTAATTTTGACAAAATTAACGTCAGTTGTGTTAAAGAACCGACGTTAATAGTGTTATATTTAACTGACGTTAAAAGTGTAACTTTTAACGTCAGCTGTATTTACGTCAGTCAGTATTCTGACGTAAAAAATCAATTTTAATTGACGTAAAAAGCACTTATTGCACCAGTGGATGTTTCTTCCAGCAAGTCTTAAAACTTTATGGTTTTGTAAAACATATAGACTTAGAATAAAGCATAATTCAAGATTGAATGAATTATCAGAGTAATACTAACAATGTCATACTTACCGACCTTCGTTGCTTGTAGATTGAGGGAAGAACGGTTACAACGGATCACAAGGTACAGTAGTAGGCTTAGGCTTTTGCTTCCCCCTCCTGTTGAACCATTTAGAAATGACACAGCTGCTGGGAACTGAACTTGCGGACTCTACAGAAATCAAGGTGTGGATTACTCTTTTAACAGTTGGCTTGCTTAATTTAATTTTATATTTTTGTGGTTCAAGAGTGAAGACCATAAATTGGTGGTGCAGCTGATGAATCTGTTACAAGTTGATGATTATTTACTGTAGGGGAAATTTGGTTCTCTACATTTTACTCCAACAAGATATAAAAGCCTATAGCAGCAAATTTATGCAAAAGTCTGTATGAAAATGGATGTAGATTTTTTAGCTTTTCCTTTGAATTTTTACTTTGGTTGGACCTTGACCAGTAGATTAGTACCAACTAGGGTTTGTATGAATAGCAGTGGATCAGAAATCACTGGCTAGTTAGAGCAATATTTTTTATTCATAAGAACTGAAAAGATGAGGTAGACCAACTCAGAGAGATAGGATATGTCTATTTCTCCAAGGATCTTGCAAAGGAAAGAAAAATAAATTGGATCAATAAGACTCAGATATTTCTATAGGTTCAGATAGTTTGACTTGTCTATAAGACTAATCTTCACTTGGCTACAAGAGCACGAGGGTCATGGAGTGTTTTTTACAAAATTTGTGTTGCTTTTAGATCATTAAATTTTTATCAATTTAGTTATGATGGCCATTACTTTTTCACTATATATGGTGATGGATCAATTTGTAAAAGGATAGGTATGTGTAGAGAATCAAAGCTAGAAAAGCAGGAAGTTTCATCAGACAAAGAGACAGCAAAAACACACCACCACCAAAATTCCCATCTAATATTAATCAATAGTCTCATGCTTTGGTCATGATAGACATAATTATTATACTTTTTTTACAAGTAAACATAATTATTACACTAATCATATGCATGATGAGGCCGTCAACATCCAACCACTACCATTTGAATTTTGATTATCCTACTTATTTATGTCTGCTCCAATCTAAATTCCACTATAAATCATTGTTTTTCTTTACCCCTCCGATGTTTTCCTCTTAGATTGAGATTTGAAAGGTGTGTCTGAGTCAAAAAGGATTTTATTTTACATAGTCCATAAATTTCATATGATTGCTATTTGCGTGTTGAAGATGGCAGCCACACCACGCCATGGAGTATGGTACCACAAAATACACGCGTTTATCACGTCATTTGTTTTTGGTTCTAAGATATTAACATTTAATTGACTATTAAGATAGTCCAAAAGCATTTGGATACAAAGTATAGCTGACCAATAGCCTTGTAACACGCCCATGAGTTTCAAAACACTGGTTTCATCACTTGATGGCAGTTGGGAGTAGTACATTTAAAAAAAAAAATCCAAATCAATTAGGTTATTTAGGAAAAGCCAAATTAATACCAACATGTGGTTGGTCTAAAAGGTGAGGGATTTGGACACCTTAAGCAAGTTGTCGGGGGTTCAAATCCTGACTCATGTGTATGGAGAAAACTTTTCCCACCTCGTGTGTCCTACGGGTATCCGACGGAGATTAGTCATTACTAACGGGTACCTGTAACATTGGTTATCAAAAAAAACAGAAAAAGCCAAACTAATGAAATAAAATTAAGGAGTCTCTTTTGGGACAAGATTACTTGTTCAATTTCCAACTAATTTGTTGGAAGTCTTTTTTACTAGAGACCCATGTGTTTTAGTCTTTCCATTATATGCTTGTGGAAAGATTGGATTTATTAATATCTTGAGGTGCATTGGATGGCACTCTCAATTGTAAGTCACATGAATTCAGTGTAGCATGTGAAATATTTTACACCAAAATCGTTATCGAATTGGTTTCACAAATGAAGATGGGTAGCTAGCCACCACACACGTTGTGGTTTCACTTTTCATGAAACCTTAAAGCTTATCCAAAATCAAGAAGCATCGGAATAGAATCATATATTTGCCTTTTATGGACACTACGAGAAGAGTGGAAGAAAACAAAAATATGGGATTCCTGACGGAGATTGGTCATTGTTAATGGTGATGGATATTTCGTACCTATGTTATGGTTATAAAAAAAAAATATGGAAAAACTTTGGAAGGGGCAAAAAGCAAGCACAAATATGCAAAAGGTGCTTTTGAATTATTTGGTAGGTTATTCCTTCGTTAACAAGCTTATGAAACCAAAAATTGCCATGGTGACAAGTTGCAAAAATATTTACCACCAAAGATCTAGGATGTCCAGCAGCATGTGAAAGACATTCACATGGGATAGGGCATGTCTAGGGATATCTTGTATAATAAGTTATGTCGAATTTTAATCAGATTATCCACTTTACCATGTTAAGTCATTCGTGCCCCTTAAGGCTGTTTCCCACATGCAATGCAATACGGTAAAACTGGTGACCTTTTATTTTTAATCTTGGTCATGCTAACTCCTTAGGGTACTTTTTAAGGAACCAAGAAAACCAATTTTTCATTGGAAAACCAAACATTTTATATTTTCAAATGTTAAATACACAAATTCTTTATGTAATCTTTTTTTTCTTGAAAAACCAAACATTTTATATTTTCAAATGTTAAATACACAAATTCTTTATATAATCTTTCTTTTCTTGGTTCCTTAACAATATCCTTAGTATACTTGTTAGTATTTTCCTTGAATATTTTGGTCGCACCATTCACTACCCAACAATACGCGAATCACAATCTCTCAAATGGTTGAAAATTGAAAAGTTGATTCTCCCTTCTTCTGTTCTTCAACGCCTGCATGCCTTGTGGTTCTTCTGGACCTCCCACGCGTAGGAATTAAACTCTTACACGCACGCCATTCCCCTCTTGTGCCAATTAATTACAAGGTTAAGATTATCGTACAATACCACCTCATTTGTCCATCAGTATCTCTGAATTAAAAAAAGGAAAGCTATCAAATAAAATAATTTTAAGAAATTTAAGAAATTATAATGATAATTTTAAATGTATAATAAAAGCTAGAAAAATCATTTTTAATCTCATTAATTATTCCTTTTTAAATATGCATATAATCATATTAAATTTCATGTTTACAAGGGAAGCTTATAATAGGTCCTACACGGGGTCGTGTATTAGTAAAACAATTAAAGCAGTTGTCTTGGACCTCACATTCACCGTTGATGCTTTATAATTTTATACTATTGTAAAGGCCGAAAAATCTAATATATAATATATACATCAAACATAACAAAGGCGAAAAGATTTGATTTTTCCAAAATGTATGCATTGCTTATAGAAATGTTAAAGAATTACTTGAATATAAAACTTTGATAAATGATTTTGCAACTCAAAAGACCAGAAGGATAATATAATAAATAATAATAATTTAAATTGTATTCAGTTTCTCTAATAGTTTTGTCTTAGACCCCAAAATATCTGGACATCGCCCTAGTCTTACATGGAGGAAAGAGAGAGTGGACGGGAATGAGAAAGAGATAGAGCATATCGAGGATTTGAACTCGCATACTTACTTTACAATTTAACCAACTGAACTGATTCAAACTCAAGGAACTAGATATTATTTCTTTAATATTATATTTTTATTATTATTTAGAAAAGAGGCATGTTTCGGGGGGAAAAAACACAAATTGAATTATAGGGAACTCCTTGAAATAGGAGACCAGACCGGCGAAGACTTAAATAAAGTAGTTAGCTAAGTGCCTCATGGATGAAGCTTCAAATAGTAATGTGAAATTTCAATTTTATCCCTACTCTCATTAACAATTTCCCTATGCTTCACTACCACCCCACTGACCACTCCATCCGACCAACCACCATCACTACCACCCCACCGGCCACCCAACATTAACATCTTCATTTGATGGAAGGGGAGGGAGGTGCCATTGCCAACATCCCTTCATAACCACCATGCTTCGCCATCGAGTCAGTTGTTTCAATTTCTTACAAATGGGTACGCAATCAATGAAATGTAATTGTTGTGGTGAGGGTGGTGGTCGGTGGTGTTGGTGGGTGGTGGTCAGGGACGGAGGTGTGATATGCCTTAGGAGGTGTCTGAGTTTGGGCGGAGGAACACGGGAGTTGAGTTTGGGAGAATAATTGGATGGGAGGGGAAGGAGAAAAGGGTCATTTTCATTTTTTTTAGATAAATAAATCTGGACCGTTAAATATTATATTATTATATCTAATGGTAAAAAAAGTTGCCTCATTCACGAGGTACCTAGTTAGATACTTCATGCTAGCCTTGACCGACCTGACCAAGTACCTTATGTCTCACAAAGACCCCCACCTCTTATTAAAGCACACACTATACGAAGTATCTCAAACTTCATGTATGTCAATTTTTATGTGCCTACACATTTTTTTTGCTTTGAAATTTGACTTGAGCATTGGAATATCATTATAAATATCCCATCAAGTCCATCCTAGCCGATCTACGTGAAGCTCTAGTGTCATCAAACAGTCCAAACACCACCCCAGGTACAGGGAGGAACAAAAATGAATATTATTGGAAGGTTCCCGCCCTAAAGCAGTATATACTTTTAATGTAAACAAATTTATATAGACATCCACTAATATTTTAATATATATATCTTTATTTTAAAAATTAAGAAAGAAAAATAATCCATATAAAGATCTTTGGCACGGAGG
This sequence comes from Sophora flavescens, assembly GCA_030762895.1. Taxonomy (NCBI): domain Eukaryota; kingdom Viridiplantae; phylum Streptophyta; class Magnoliopsida; order Fabales; family Fabaceae; genus Sophora; species Sophora flavescens. The sequence goes on from CM061063.1 coordinate 88,526,378, forward strand.
ATAAAAAAAATTAAACTCTTGTTATTTAACATAAGAGGAATTGTTCCTTAAAGTAGATATGAAGTTGATAAGCACTCGTTTAAAAGTTGCTTTGTCTTTCTGAAAAGCGACCTTGGAACATTGGGGCTCAGTAACCGAAAACTTCTAGTTAGAGAGATATTATATTATTTTATGTGTCTAAATCTCTCCGACCGAAAGTTTCCACTTACCGGAGATTGCCTCTCCTGAGTCCGTCCTTATGACCTAGGAGGGCTAGGACCATATACGTACGTACCTAAGTATTAATTAATTGGTTCAATTTTGTTGTAAATTATATGTGACAACAAAAATGATAATAGAATTAGGAGAGAAATTTTCTATCACAACCGGTATCATTTCCATTTCTCTTTGATTTCCATCCTCACTGTAACATTTTCTTCAACGTTCTTTCTGATTTTAGTAGTATCATATATAATGAAAAACTCAGAAACAAGGTAAGAGCAGTGAGATTAAAACTAGAAAAACAAAACCCAACTAACATATATTTCCTCATGAAAACAAAAATCTCAGTCTCTCAAAACTTCCCTATATACAAACCAAATCAATAATTCAAAATTCAAGATGCTGTGGACTGGTGGGGATGTGTTTGGGTGTGAAGAAATGGATAAAAACTGGGTTTGCCAAATCCAATGACTTTGGAGGTTGGTTCATTGATGTCTTTGACAGTGGCAGTGGATGTGGAATTGGTGGCAACACGCTCACATGATGGGCACATGGTCAAGGTAGTGGCTGGTAACTGCATGTAGAATGGGTTGGGAGTCTTCAAAGCCCTCAATTCTTGAAGCTCCTTGTGAAGCCTCTTATTCTCTTCCGTAAGTGTCTCACAGCATCTCTTTAAGTACTCATAGTCCACCTCTGTCTGCTTCAACTTGGTCCTTCATGCATCAATATTTGTCATGTATATAATTTCTTCAATAATAAAAAAATAGAGTTATGTTCCTTGAACACAAATTTTGAATACCGTATATGTTTATATTTACCTCTCACTTATTTTTTATCTCCTTTGTATACACGCTTCTAAAAAATACACCCAAAAAACAAATGGGACACCATTCCCATTTTGATATACAAAAATCATTCCTCTGAAAATGCTGCTCAATTAGTCGAACCAGAGATTTATCCCATATTGGGCCCGAAGAGTCTAAGCTGTAGGATATTCTGGTCTACCGACTCGGTCCAAAGGACTAATTAGGATGGATTCCGAACCAATTTTTTTTATCATAATCAATTATAATGGTGATTGAACTAGTAACTTAATATATAGGTTTATGCATGTCAGTGATAGATATTAGGTGTGGATCTTAATCGTTGAATTTCATTTAAATAATTAATATTAAAATATGCACGTAACTTTTTTAAATAGTTACATAATTATATGATCAAGATTCACACTTTTCACCATCTTGCAATAAAAACTATAATATGAAATTTGCTTTCAAGAATATCTGGAATGGTAAAAACAGTGAAAGATTAATGAGTAATTGAGTATCGTAGTATATGTAGTGTACCTTGCTCTTCGATTTTGAAACCATACTTCTACTTGGCGAGGGCGAAGATGGAGTTGTTTTGCAAGAGCAAGCTTTTGTTTCTACACCATAAAAGTTTTGTTAACCAATTAATGTTACTAAAGTGGGGTGGCTATTTATACACCACCCACGTTTTACACCACCTACTACATCATCCATATGGTAAATTTTGGGTCAATCAAATTGTCACATTGGTTGGTCAAAATTTTAAACTTTCTAGTTGTATTATACTGTAGTCCAACTATATGAATACAGTATATTGTAGTATAATATATGTATTTTTTGTATTTACAAATTTAACTCATTAAAATAATATTTTTTATTAAAAAAAATTGATTATATTTTAAAATATTATTGACAACGAATATTATTTTAATTCATATTAAAATATTATTTTGTAATATAATCAGTTTTTTTAATCAAAAAATATTATTTTAATATGGGTTAAATTTGTGAATACAGATGGTACATATACTATACTACACTATATTGTATTCATATATTCGACTAGAGTAGAAATACAATTAGAAAGTTTGAAATTTGATTGATCCAAAATTTATGATATATGAGTGGTGTAGTGGGTGATGCAAAATATGGAAACGTGAAAGCCATTTAATGTTTTATTGTATAAGCATATTTCTTGTCTGAACACTCACAGGGTTAAGAGTGTTGTGCTCTTTGAAGCTCTCTTCAAGAGAAATAGATTGCTCCTTTGAGAGCCTGAGCTTCTTCCTGGTGCTCCCACGGTAGTTCTCATCTTCATCACTTGCTCTGGAAGAACAACCCCTTTGATCATAACCTTCACCATTCACACTCCCTCCTCTACCGTATATGAAAAGATCCAGTTGAAACGATGATGCTGCGCTGTTGGGGGATGATGACAGTGCCGCCACGTCCTCTGCCTCATCCTCCGCCTCCACGGCCACCGCGGCCGGCATCCTGTTTACGTCCAAGCCCCTTGAACAACTCCCACCAGCTGCACCATGTCAACAAGCTAGAAATTATTGTATGTTGCAGAAGCCATCGCTTTTTTTTATATGCAAACCTTAGTGTTAAAGTTAACATTTTGTTACTGGGTGTGGTGGTCTCCTTGTCACTCAACTCCTTAACTCCCATACCCTAACCATTAAGCCAACAATCTGTGAAACAACGATAAATGGATGTTGGAGGAAGATTTTCACTCTCATTTTTAAGTATGGTCATATGAATGGATTTGCATCTTTTTTTTTATATATTTTCTCTCATGTTACGAGAGAGAACAAGGATGAAAATAAGTTTTAATGGATCGTGCATACAAAAATATTGTCACTTTTGTATCTTTCTAGCAAAATCTCACTAATCACTTGAGCAAAGAGTGAAAGAGAGGGGATCAAGAGGAACGAATTAAAGTATACCCTTCAGTGTGAAAAGAGGGACTTTACCGTTTTCCAGAGGTGGATGCCATGGGAAAGAGAGGTTGATAGGAGTAATGGCTGCAGGTGTGTGAGGAAGAAGATCAAGCTGCAGAAGTGCGTTATTATTGGCTTTGAAAGGAGGACTAATATGGTATTCATTTGTATCTTCATGATCTTCTAATTCAGTAGTGCTGTGACTATTGTCTTTGTGCTTTTGCTTTGCTCTTTCTTCTTCTTGTTTTTGTTGTTGTTGATCACTTTGATTAATATTGATAACTGGACCAGTTGATAAGATGGTGTTGAAGCCTAACTCCAATTGGTTGGAAGCTTCATGTGGCTTTTCTGTGAACCCAAAAGGCCTTGAAGCGTCTCCTAAGCTCAAACCAAGTTCCATGGTCTCTTGATCTCTTGCTCTACACAGGCAAGGCAGAGAGAAAAGGCAGGTAGAATAGAAGAAGGGTAAATGGTTTGGAGTGAATGAGTGATATTGGAGGAGGCCCTTCAAAGAAAAGTCTTTATGAGAGTCTAAAATGATCGAAGTCAGACCCAAATGATCACTTTTAATTAATTATTTGAGTCATTTTCTTTTGAAGAATATATTTATATATAATTTTGTTATTCACACACTAAAATATGCATGCATAATAGGTAGGGATGTAAATGGGGATAGGGTGGATATGGGTAGTAGCCTTCCACTACCTGTCTCATTGGATAAATTTTATATTCATCCTCACCTCATATCTATATGGGTATCCATCTTGCGGGTTTTAAATAGATTTATCAATATTTGTAGGTATCCATGGATATCCGTGGATATTCAAACACATCACAAAATTATTGAATATGAGACTAAAACTTTTATTCAAATCCCCTGTCTCGATATCATTCACACATAAGCAATAATCCATAACACAATATTTGAACAAATTAAAAGCAATAATACGTAACAATGATCCATGGGGTTTGGGTATGATGGGGTTTGGGTGTTACGGCCGCCATATTTCATATACAAAATAAGGATAGTGAAAAAAATAGGGCATTTGATTTATATATGTAAAGATGTTATAGTAATTTCACCTTAGCGGGTACCTGCGGGTATGGATACTACAATATTTGCCCATATCCCATTAATAAGCGGGTAGAGAAAATATCCATTTAATTTATCTATGGATACCCATTAAGGTATCCATTTTCTACCCGTTGCGGATATTATCCACAGATATCCGTGGATACGGGTAAAATTTATATCCCTAATATAATAAGGTGATGATTATTATGTAATACACTAATCACCACATAATAAACGTTGATTATTAATTATTTGGATGCTGATTAATAATATAAATAGTGTGGGAGTTATAAGGTGGCTTGGTGGTTTGGGGAGGGAGATAGGATTTGAAATGATGAGCTGGAGGTCATGGGTTCAACTCCTCCTATTAACATCACAAATACTAACAATCTAACATTTGCCTATAAAAAAAAATATAAATAGTGTGCAAAATTTAGTATACAAATAACTTTTCACTAAAATTTCCTTTTGAAATTTTAATATGAAGATTAAAAAAGAGTAATGTTATTTGTACAACTGGATTTTGACAATCGGGGCGACAACTACAATATCTGGTTAATACGGTTCAAATATGTGGTCAATTACGTTTAGTAATTGGTTAATGAGTTGTGACACCTTGTTACATCCATTAACCATTCATTGAACATGATTAACCACATATTTGAATAGTATTAACCACGATTTTCAGGTGTTCAAATATATTGGTCAAATATACATGGGGTCATATGTATTTGAATAGCTGAAAATTATGATTAATACAATTTAAATATATGATTAATAAATATAACAAAATATTATAACTCATTAACCAATTACTAAATATAATTAATTATATATTTAAACTATATTAATCAGATATTACAATTGACAGCTCGATTCTTAAAATTCAGTTGTATAAATAATATTTAATTTTAAAAAAAGGTATTTGCACCAGAAAAGGTGTTTGACCGACAAAGCTTACCCAGGTTGAAAAACGTACCCGTGAAACGCAAGTTTGATATGCATATGCGACAGCCTCATACTCGAGGATAGTAGATAGGAATAGATATCCCTGTTAAGAGATAAAACTCTAAAACACACGTATCAAAAACATATATTGAAATAAATTATTTATAATTAATATTTATATAAATTTATAAAATTATCTTTTTCTAATAATTAATGAACAATCCTATTTATATTAAAAATTATATTATCTCATAAATATAAATCTTATTATAAATAAGAATAAAATTAAAAATAAATATTTAATATTTATCAAAATACATATTTCTTATCTTTTGAATAAAAAAAATTAATTATTTATCTTTTATAATAAAAATGGAAGGGAGTAGTATTTATTTTGGTAGGGGTAGCAGTAGTAGATAACTAGGATCGGAAACATTCTCCAATCTCCCTTGAAAGAATCATATGCTTGACGCGTGACCATACAAGTCTGGTTGAGCACATATATCGGCAACGGCTCCACCACTAAATCGTTGGTTGGTCAGAATAGTAAAGAATCCAGGGTTTTTAAAAAAGTAATTAAGGATTCGACTCCAAGGGTATGTTTGGATTGGTGGGAGATGTAATGGAATGAAACGGAACATAATGGAAGGGAGTGGAGTTGAATGGAATGGAATAAAAACTTCATTCCATTGTTTGGATGTTTTATAATGAAAGGAAAAATGGAGTGCATTATAACTTTTTTATTCCATTATTATCCTTACTTATCTTTTTTTTTTTTTTGGTAACCCACCTCTTCCAACACAAATTGCCAAAACATATCAGTACCTTCGCATCGCAAGTGCCTGCGTTTTACTTTTACAACTCAATCTCTCTCTCACTACCCAGCATCAGTTCTGATTACTCAGTATGAAATTGCTTAAATTCTTCAATCCCAAACCCTTACACCGAACAATTTTCTCCCAATCCCATCCCTATTCGTCTTCAATCCCTGAACCCTGAACACTCCCTTTCTCCATTCCCATCACCGAATCCACACTGCTTAATTCAATCCATTCTTCTCAGTGGCATTTCATCGAACACCATGCCCCTCACCTCATGGCCATGGGAGGTAGAACTCTACGGTCATGTTTATCTTCCTAGAATATTAAAAAAAAAATCAACATGTGCAAAAACATATTCTGGGCAAAGTTCAGTGAAGTCGTCACAACATTAGATTGGGTTTAGTAGGAGGAAGAAGAGTGGGTTTAGATTTAAAGGGTTAAATTGTAATTTAATAGGATAACAATAAAAAATAAACTGATCCCATCACTTACCCCCAATTTGGGAGGGAACAAAAAGAGGGGGATGGATGGAATGGGACGGAATGCATTCCATCATATTCCATTCCATTCCATTATAAACTAGACAATCCAAACAATGGAGCATGGTTCCATTCCATTCCACCACATTCCATTACTTACCACCAATCCAAACATAGCCTAAGGGTCCGTTTGATTTGTTATTTTTTAAGGGACAGTACAGTACAAATCATTTTGTTACATGTTTGATTTTTAATTTGGTTTATGGACAGGACAAAAACAACATGATGGACTAGACAAAAGTTTAAAGTTTTGTTACCCACTTAATCAAGGGACAAAAACTTGTCCTGTGCACAAAATAAATGAAATGCCAAATTTATCCTCCAACCCCTCACTGGTCACGTCTTCCTCCCAGTAACCCACCTCGAGCATTTTTCTCCCCTGCACGAGATTTTTTCTCCTCTCGCATTTCTCCACAAAGACGAGCTTTTTCTCCACTGCCCACATCCCCTTCAAATGTGGAACATTCTCTTCACAAGTACCCATCCCTCTTCTCCATTGTTCCAATCTCACTCTCTGAACAAATATGTGAAAATAGAGGCACAAGCTCTGTCCCTGTCCCCGTCACCACAAGCATTTCCGTCGTTCTCTGTCGTTCTCACCACAATCTCACTCCGCCGCTGCTCTGTCCCTGTCCCCTCGTCACCACAAGCTCTGGATCTGTCGTTCTCCCTGCTCCATCGTTGCGTCGTCGCTGATCCGTCCCTGTCACCTCGTCACCACTAGCTCTAGATCTGTCGTTCTCCCTGCTCCGTCGTTGCGCCGTCGCTGCTCCGTCCTCGTCACCTCTAGCTCGCGATCTGTCGTTCTCTCGGCTCCGTCGTTGCGCCGTCGCTGATCCCACCTCGTCACCTCGTCACCACTAGGTCTCGATCTGTCGTTCTCCCTGCTCCATCGTTGCGCCGTCGCTGATCCGTCATCGTCGCCTCGTCACCACTAGCTCTCTGTCGTTCTCCCTGATTCGCCCCTGCGCCGCCACTGTTCCGGCCTTTTCAGTATTACAGATTTCGAACTTCTCCCCTCCACATCGAAGGTATGATCTAGTTGCTTTGATGGTTTTTGTTTGCATGTTGTATCTGGTTGTGAAATTCAGACAGGGCTTAATTTGGAATTGCTAGCTCACCCACATAGGTTCTTCCAATTTGAACCAGATCTCCACTTCTGAACCAGATTGCCAATTTTGTGGTCTGTTGCTGTGTTTTAATGTTGTTGTTCTGCTTTTGTATTGTGCTATCCTTTGTTTTTGGAGCTGTTGTATATGTGCCTTTCAGTGTTGTGCTTTTGTTGTTTTTTTTGGCTTTTGGGAGTGGTTGCTTACTGTCTTGTGCCTTGGCTTTTTGGAACTGTTCTTTGTATCACTTCTGCCTGATTGGGTATTCTTGTACTCATTATTAATGTTAATGTTAATTTTGGGTTTCGAAAAAAAATTAGCACAGTGTGAAAATTCTTAGATTTTACATTTATGAACTTTGTAAGTGAAGTAGTTTGGTTTGGGTCAGGCTGACCAGAATTTGGTTTGTACTTGATATTAACCTCTTTGCTTAGTTGTTAGCTTTTGGTATATTGTATAATGTTTTACTTATATTTTATTTTTGAATATTTTTTCTATATAGTTGCAATGGACACTGAACAAGTTTCTTATTACCTTATTGTGCGGAGGATGTATGTCCACCTTTTGGCCTTGCATTTTGCTGGATTTTATTTCTTTAATTTCATCTTAAGGAACAATTATGAAAGGAAAGCCTTGAATGAAAGAGTTTTAGCTAGGTATGAGTCACGGAGGGATGTTTTGGGTTCTATCATTAGTACAAGTGACTACTATTGTATATGGGAATTGAGAATAACAAATTTGCACATCTTTGTGAGGTATTAAGGGTACGAGGAGGGTTAGTGCAACTTAGACAAGTAACCGTTGAGGAGCAAGTTGCAATTTTTCTGAATATACTCGCACATCACACAAAAAATAGGAGTATCCAAGTTAGATTCTCTAGATCGGGACAAACAATTAGTAGGTATTGTCATAGAGTGTTGGCTGCAGTTTTGAGGTTGCATAGTGACCTGCTTGCTAAACCAGAACCCGTTCCTCAAGATTGCACGGATGAACGATGGAAATGGTTTACGGTAATACACTTTTCAACAAAAATAACACATGTACAATATACTATTGTAGACAACTTCTCTGATTAAGTTTGAACTCTGTGTTGAACTTTTAGGGATGCTTGGGGGCTTTAGATGGGACTTACATAGCAGTCACACCGAGTGCTTCTGATAGGCCTAGATATCGAACAAGGAAAGGTGGTCTGGCAACAAATGTCTTGGGTGTCTGTACGAGAGATATGAAATTTACTTATGTACTTCCGGGATGGGAAGGATCGACTTGACTCTAGGATATTACGTGATGCGATAATCAGACAAAACGGTTTAGTTGTTCCAATTGGTATGAAAATTTAAATTTGAATTTGTGTTATCATGATTACGAAGAATGAAAATAAATATGTAATTCCATATTTTAATTTTAGGTGGATACTATCTTGTCGATGGTGGTTACACTAATGGGGTAGGCTTTCTTGCCCCATATAGAGGTAAACGATATCATTTGCAAGAGTGGAGCACTAGTCGACGCGCACCTCAAGATCGGGAAGAGTTATTTAATTATAGGCATGCTCTGGCAAGAAACGTAATAGAGAGATGTTTTGGCCTCTTGAAGAAACGATGGGCTATATTAAGAAGCCCTTCATTTTATCCCATTAGAACACAATGTCGAATGATTCTTGCTTGTTGTTTATTGCACAACTTCATCTGCATGAATATGGTATTGGATCCTTTAGAAGATGCTCCATTTGCAGAAGATGAGGTACCCGTAGGTGAGGAGCCAATCCATGTAGTTGAAACCGTTGAGCCTAGCAACGAATGGACTCAAATGAGAGACGCACTTGCACAAGAAATGTTTATGGAGTGGAGGAATAGACGTAGGAATTAGAGGTTGTTCAATTACAATGTGTATATGTAATTAAGTTTAAATTGTTCTTTTTTGAATTTTACCTTATTTATGGTTTGAATGAAATATTGGGTTATTTGATATTATGAACTTGTAAGCTATCTTTGTTGAATGAAATATTGGGTTATTTAATATCATGGTTACTTTGCTGCATTGACGGTTGTTGCATATCAGGTTATTTATATGATAAGATCTGAAGGAAATATGAGGTTATTTATCATTAAAATTATTTCATTTATGTTTTGTATAAGCTTGTATTTCTTCAAAATGTTTATTGTCCTAATCTTTTCAATGTTGTGGTCTTTAGTGATGGAAAATGAAAGTGGAAATAATAGTGAACAACCAATGAATAACACAAGAGTCAGACGTATTTGGAGTGAACTTGAGGAGGAAACCTTGCTCACTATTTTAGAGGAAATGGTGGTGGCTGGAAACAAAGGAGAGAACGGGACATTCAAGACTGGCACTCATGAGGAGGTTTGTAAGAGGATGAAAAATAAGATTCCTGGAATTGTTATAAACGTCAAGAAAGTTGTTAACAAGATGAAAAGGTGGTCAACAAAGCTTAATGATGTTGTCGACATGATGAATACTAGGGGGTTTGGTTAGGATGATGCTAGAAAATGTGTTACTTGTGACAGCAATCAAGTGTTATCTGAATATCTGGAGGTATTTAACTTGTTACTTTGGATAGTGCACTAATATTTCATTAATAGTTTTTATTCATATGGTAAGCTAATTGTTTTTTTTTTGTCGAATTGCAGAAGCATCCCAAAGTTGGAAACCATGTCAACAAAGAGTTTAAAGAGTTTGAAAGGTTGCAAGGTATATTTGGCAAAGATCGTGCAAATGGTCGGAGGGCTGAGACTGCTGCAGATGTAGTGGAAAATGAAATTGGGGAGAATTAAGCTATTGAAGATGAAAATGATTGGCTACAACATGATAACTCACCTCCCTCTAATGGAAATACTTCGGTAAGGACTGAACATGCTTCTAGTGGGCGACCTCCTAAACGCCCACGTCTTGCTGAATTAGCCAATAGATTTGTCGAAAGTTTTGATAGCAAAATGGATGTGGTGACGGCTGATTTTGGAAAGATTGCAGCCAAATTGCCGGAACCCTCAAAATCAAAAGGAGAATTGGTTGAGGAGGTTAAGAAATTAGGATTAACTACTGAAGAGGAACTTGACTTGGTTATTAAGTTTTCTCATAACCAACAATATGAACAATTCTTTTGGGAGTTTCAAGGTCCCCAAAGAATATCTTTTGTGAGGAAGATAATGAGAATGTGATGATGAAGGAGCTTTTGATGATGATGTTTAGATGGACTATATGGCAAGATGTTTTATAATTTGTGTTGATTATTTGTCTATTTTTTAATTTAGTAACATTAGGATCTTATTTTGTTTGTATATATTTGGCTTATATTTTTTATATTATTAATGTTAGACTCAGTTTGATGGACATATAAATATTTTGAATTATTGGTGGGTGTTGGATGTGCTGCAAAATTTTGCAGGTTTATGTGTCACATGCTTTGTACTACAAGTATATTAGCATATCTTGTGATTAGTTACGTTACCTATCTGAGAACTAATGGAGCAAAATTGCGTGTCAACTGTTCTATTCTTTTTGTTTTCTGGTATGGTCACATGAGACATCCTTTTCTGTAATCTGTTGAGATTGAAGGCTGGTTGTATCTCTTATCTGGTTTTCCAGGCTATAACAATCATAGCAACAGTGTTTTACTGGTTGTAACAGACATAGTAAAGGGGTGGGGCTTTTTTACTAGTTGCCTGGATTTTATTTTGTGACTAGATTTGAGTTTCTGTTAAAGGTGGGATTTAATTCTAACATTTAGTTGTTGCAGTTCCTTTGGGTTTTAGGCTTACACTCATGGGGGTCTTATAGCATCAGTATGGTTCATGGGATCCTCTTACTTTGGTAGCCTAATTTGATGTACAATTTTTCTGATTTTTTTTTATAAATTATATAAGCATTTTAATAATCTATTTTAATATGTCTTAATTATATAAAAAAACTTGAGAATATATATTATTAATAAATTATAAGAGGATAGCTTGATAATAATTTAATTATAAATAAAAAAGTATTTAAAATATAAAAATCTTGTTCAGTATATTTTTATAATGCACATCAAACATTATATAGTACAAATGGCATTTTAGTAAATTTTCCGTTGTTCTGTCCAGTACGTAAGCATATCAAACAACATACTGTACAAAATCGATTGTTCTGTGCATCAACTAACAAACACCATACATCACAAAAAGTTGTGTTGTAACTCAACCACTTGTTTTGTACTGTTCTGTACTGTACTGTGCTGTTCTTCCTGTACTGCGAATCAAACGGACCCTAACTCTTAAATATAGAGAAAATTTGATTGATGAGGTAGTCTTGAAATGTCCTCCAGGTCCTCTGCCGAAAAAATATGCACTATTGATGATAATGAATACTTCATATAAATGATATAGTAAGCCAAAAAAAATCATGACCTCTCGACCTAATTAGCAATCTTTTTATTTTCTTTTTCACCTCTGATAATATCAATGAAAGGAATTTATACACTTGACACTCAATAATATATTATCATATATCATTAAATTTAATTTTATAATAATTATATTAAAAACCATACATAAGATAAGATGATATATGATTTTTTTTTAGGCATAAGATGATATGTGATTGATAAGTGTAAAAAACTTTACATGTATTAAAAATAAATGTTATATATTTATACATAAGAAATTAAATATTATTATATATATAAAGTTAAAATAAACATATGAAGATATTATATATAAATTTTAAAAAATACTCCCTCCGGTTAATAATATAAGAAAAAAATTTTAATTTTTTTTGTCCAAAATATAAGCAAATTTCAACTACTTTCATCTTATTTAATGAAATTATTCTTAAATACCCTTCATTCAATACAAATCTTGTTTTCCAATGGCTCCTTTATTTTCAACAACACAAGATTAATAAATAAGATAAGGGATAATTTAGGTAACATACTTAATTTTTTATTCCCAATAATTCTTTTAAATAAGATCAACTAACTATCTTAAAATATGTGTTTTATTCAATTTTTGTTTATAATAGTGACAGGGGGAGTATCATTTAGATATTTAACTAGAAAGGTGCCCGTGCTACGCACGGGTCCTTTTTTCTTACTTCGCTTTAATTAATTCATGTGAAAATAAATATAATTATATATTAAGTTAATATGTATACTAATATATGCATATTTATTTTAATATTTGTATTAAAGTATATGTATTGTTGGTGTAAAAAGCTTTATACCGACAATTACTAATATTTTGATATTTGTGTGCTTTTATTTAAATAATTAAGAGTAGAGAAATAATAAGAGTTTAATTTCTATACACTGTCAATGTAAAAGATTTTGACACGACATCCAATAATGTCTTAACAAATCAACATTAGTTTTTTTTTTCTCTCTCTCTTAGTTTTTTTTTGGGCTACAGGATGGGGCAAAAGCTCATTTCTCTCTCTTAGTTATTAAAATAAAAGCACATATATCAAAATCTTTTACACTGACATTGCATAGAAATTAACTTCATATTATAACCTTCCCCAAAAAAATTATATTAAGATACCAATCACAACACTTGAAATCTACAATTTAAATATATATTATAACCAAACATTAAAAAATAAAAAATAAAATATATTTGTATAACCTAGATTTGTTAACAAATTATTACAAATAGTGTTATACATTAAAATTTACTAATAGTATAAATTTATTCGGTATAAAAGTAATAATATGACACATAGGAAGAGTTAGGATATTTTGTAAAAAAAAAAAAGTTAGAATGCATTTTTTTATTTAATAACATTTTTAAAAAAATTGAGACAAAAAAAAAGTAAGTTTAAGATAAACAAAAATAACTTTAACTGTTTGAGTTTTGTTGTACATTTTGAAATGGATATTTTAAAATTTTATACTTCAAAGTGATGAATTGTAGTTGTGTACATAAATATTTATCAATTTTATTTATACTTTAATATAATTTCAAGTTGTCAGTTTCATGTAATTCAATTTTTTTCTGATAATACATAATTCAAATTTTTAATATTCTAGATAATATATATTTTAATAAAATTATTATTTGGAAGTAAACAATATACAAAAATCTTCATATAATTATTCAAATTATCATTCATATGTTTATAATAAAAAAAAATCTTTTTTATAAGTAAATGTTAGTATATCAGTTGTTATATTAGTTTTTTTTCTCCTTTGTATGGGTTTGAATCCTGATCCTTCAACTTATTTTGCGTTCAGCTCAAACCAGTTAAGCTGTCCTACCCCCATCAAAAACATTCTTGTTATACCATGAAGATACTAAAATTTTGAAATATTAATGAATATACGTGTGAGAGACAGTAAAAATTTCTATTTTCTAAGGAGATGTACAATTAGTACATATTCATCAAAATGTTTTTTTTTAAAATTTCTCAAAGGCTATTTAACTTTGCTTAGTATACAAAAAACCTTTAAATACTGTAAAATTACTGGATAATATATATATATATGAATTAAAAGAATTTTAAAAATGTCAATAAGTTTCATTTTAATGTAAATAATTTGTGTTATGTATGAACATAATTTCTCGAATAATAAAAATAATTCCAGTTAAATTACTATTATATATGAAGTAAAAATATTAATAAAATAAGGATTATTATTGTAATAAAAAATTGATCATAATATAATTAATATTAAAAAAGAAGTCAGGGGTAAGAACACTGTATAGGAATAATTCTATTTTATCATGCATTATTATTTTATTTAAATTTATTAAACAAAGCATATGAATAATAATAAAATAATAAGTCAAGCGGAATGAAGCATCAATTTTTTATGATAATATCAATAAAAAAAATATAGCTGATTTTAATTTATTAATATGATATTAGTCTTTTTTTTTTTAGTATGTAAAGAAATGTGATATTAGTTTGTTAATTTATTGATGGTAGCATGAAAGTCTTGGCTTGGGGGAATAGCAAGAGAGGAAAGTAGGAAAACATAATGTGTTGGACTTTTTTTTTTTGTTTGACGCAATTTGATTGAGATAAAAGCATAAAATAGAAATAACCAAAAAAAAAAAAAAACGAGGTGGGCGGTAACTTGTTAACGAATATTATAATAAGTGTTATATCAAAAAATAATATAATATTATAATAAGTGTAAATTACATCTATGACACCTGGATTTTGTATTGTGATTTTTTTTTTTTGAGTTTTATATATACTTATAAATAAGAGAGAGAAAGTGTTGAAAATGTTTTGAAATTTGAAATAAAAAATTATTTATTATATTATAGATTATAGAATGTAGAAGAAGAGAAAAAAGGGGGGTGGTTTTGGAGGGAAAAAATTTGTTGGGAGAGTGACATTTGTCCCAATAGGGAAAACTTTTCTTATAGTAAGATAGATTTTTAAATATATTAATTTCAATCGATTGGGACTGATTTTGTCTCAAAAGTTGTGTCGCGTAATGTGTCTATGGCATGCATTATCTACAACAACTTTAGAGGGATTCCCCTCATTAAGGCTACCTACCACCTGCCCCCTCCTTCGCCTCTTGGGAGAGCCCACTGCCTGCACATTCGCAAGGGATTGAATTGAAGGGAACAGCATAACCATATCTGTGCTTGGAAACGGAACGCATGTGGGTTTGGAGAATTTTTCCAAGGTAAATATGAGAGAGAAAATGACTTGGTAACAACATTTGTTTGATGGTGATATGATTGCCCTTGATAGCGTTTTTAACAAAGCGGAATATAATAGCTATCATTGAGAGATTGATCAATATATTTTGCATTTGTATTGATACTTTGATGGTACTAAACGAGATTGAATGATGCAATAACATATGATAATGATTAGGTCACATTGTACTCTTATTTATATAACTTTTCTTTAATTTAAAAAACAAATATTAGGTCACAAGTATAAAACAATTTTTTTTTATTTTGGATCAGAGAAAAAGAAGTCCATTCAGATATTAAAAAAAGGTTTTCAACTTGTAAATATTACCTCTGATCATATATAGATATTTTTTTAGGATAATGAGCTTTAATATTATAATTTTTGTTTCAGAATCAGTTTTATTAATCTGATTTTAATTAATTTACTAAGTAGGTGAGGGCAAATAAGCTGGTTAATCTATAGACATGGAAATGTTATATGGAACCTATATCATGACACCGTGTAGTTCATGTATGTATGAGCTAATAATGTAGTGAAATGATACATTAATATTTATACAATTGTTAATATGTTGTACGGTGTCCAGGAAAATTGTCTAAAATGGATGTCCAAATATCATTTCCACTAAGTGGTTTTGAAAATAATTTGTTATATTTCGGTACATAGTTTATTTTAAAAAAAAAGTTTTTTAACCCAAATTTAAACTGTTTTAAACCATCATTGTTATTATTGGACTGTTTGATGAATTGTTTTTAGATTATTCACCAACAATTTTCATAATAACCTCCGAAATGGTTTTCTGCCTCCTTATTGTTGACGCATAACATGATTAGGAACACTTGTCTACTTAGGTGGGGCTATCTTTTATTCTTTTTTATACCAAAGGAAGAAAAACAAATTGGGCATATGTAATAAAAATTAAAACAGTAAGTCTCAAATTCTTATTTAAGTATTGTAAAAAATAATATATTTTTACATTTTTTCATGATATAGAAAAAAGTTAGAAATTTTATTCAATTTTTTATAAATAGAAAAAAAAATTGATAACAAGATAAAAAAAAATCTAATGTTAAAAGAAAAACAAATATCTTCATACCTTTTTCGTAATTTACTATATAAAAGTGATTATTTTTGCACCACCCAAACGAAATAGATTATCTTAAAATCACTTTTCAACAAACATACCCAAACAAAAACAGATTCAGATTATAATCAATTATCATAATAATTGATTATACAAAAACAGATTATCAGCATAATCTTTTTTTTTCAGCTTTCCCAAACACATTCTATATGTATTCGCCTCTTACCTAAATTTTCAAGGCGATTTCCTAAACAAGTATAAATAAGATGAGTTTATATATATATATATATATATATATATATATATATATATATATATATATATATATATATATATATATATATATGACTTTATCTTTAATCTTGACCATTCATGTATGATCCAAAAATCCAGATTTACTTCTCTCATCTCTCATAATAACACATTCATCTCGCTTGAGTTGTTCTATATATATATATAGATAGAGAGAGAGACACACACATAAATTTGTCCTAGATGCTCATTCTAAATATCCATAACCATATATAAATAAAAGCAAACTTGTATTTTAAGAATGTGGCCTAATATATATCTTAAATCTAACCATCTTACATAGTTTTCTTATATAAATAATTGCAAGGGAAAAGTCAAATAATTGTTTAAAGCTAAAATAAAGTTAGAGTGTTGATTCGTGAATTAAGCATATTTTGGATGTCGAACAATATGAAAAAGATTCCGAGCATGCGTTCCATTCCACTATTGATTGGAACAATGGCGAATAATTGAAATGATGTTACATTTTTCTATGTATTAATAGGTCACTTGATGTTGTCACCTTAAATGGGAAGAGCAATCTTATTTGTATACGTGGATTTTGAACACCCGATGATATCTGCGATACCTATTTAATGTAGTTTAAATATGTGATTAATTACGTTCAGTGAATAGTTAATAGATGTAACAAGAAGCCATAACTCATTCACCATCTACTGAACGTAATTAACCATATATTTGAACTGCATTAACCACGATTTTCAGGTGTTCAAATCATGTTCAGGTGTTCAACTATACATGATTTGAACACCTGAAAATCATGGTTAATACAGTTCAAATATGTGGTTATTCACATTCATTGGATGATTAATGAATGTAACAAGGTGCCCCAACTCATTAACCATCCATTGAACATAATTAACCACATATTTAAACTGCATTCACCAGATATCGTAGGTGTCGTCCAGGTGTCCAGAATCCATATATACAAATAACATTACTCAAACGCAAACATGATGAGTTGCGTCTTAAAACGGCTTTTTGACCAAAATGGGTTCCTTTTAGAAACTATTTACTAGTTTAGGGTTCTTCTGAAACTATTTACCAATGGGGGGTCCTTTTGGACACGTGGCATATTTTACTTTTTTTCACTCTGACGGGTCAAAGGCGCCAGTTTACCAGTATTAAAAAAAAAGACAATTGATAGCAATATCAAGAGGCATAAAAAAATAATAGCAATAACAATTTACACCAATAAATATTCATCAATTATTATAGTAGTAAAAAAAAATTTACCTTGTAAGAATTAAAAGAAAGTTACCTGCAATTTAGAAGGAACACTGGTACAAAAAAATATACTATAAGTATAGGGAGTAACGATGACAATAATGATAAAGTATCTATTTCAAACAACAAGAGGCAATAAAAAATCCCCTAATAACAAGTAGCAAATAATATCACAAGAGGCATAAAAAATAATAGCAATAACAATTTACATCAATAAATATTAATCAATTATTACGGTAGTAAAAAAAATTACCTTGTAAGAATTAAAAGAAAGTTACCTGTAATTTAGAAGGAACACTGGTACAAAAAAATTTAAACTATAAATATAGGGAGTAACGATGACATTAATGATAAAGTATCTATTTAAAACAACAAGAGACAATAAAAAAATTCCCTAATAACAAGTAGCAAATAATATCATAAGAGACATAAAAAAATAATAGCAATAACAATTTACACCAATAAATATTAATCAATTATTACAGTAATAAAAAAAAATCATCTTCTAAGAATTAAAAGAAAGTTACTTGCAATTTAGAAGGAACACTGGTACAAAAAAAATTATACTATAAGTATAGGGAGTAACGATGACATTAATGATAAAATATCTATTTAAAACAACAAGAGGCGATAAAAAATCCCCTAATAACAAGTAGCAAATAATATCACAAGAGGCATAAAAAAATAATAACAATAACAATTTACACCAATAAATATTAATCAATCAGTTACCTGCTTACAAGGTAAATTATTATTGCTATCATTCTTAAAATATACTTCTCGGGAATGACCTTAACATCATTTACTTCAAAAACTTTCAATGCATGTGAACAAAGTATGCCAAATGTCTCAAACTTTCTACAACTTACTACAGGATATGGAGGTTGAAGCACGATCAAATGATACTCTCCAGGACCCTTCATGGTTGACCATAGTGATGACCTATTGACATAAAGAGTGAGACTCATTTCTCTCTGATATCTATAAAGCTAAGAATAACTTAAACTCGTTCTGAAACAACTCAAATATAGTGTGTGTGTGTACACATTTTCCATTTGTATTAGTATTGGTGACAACTCATTCCTTAACATTGCAAGCTTATGCAGGGACTCATACTGACAAGTCAGTTCGTTTCCTTTCTTCTCCTCAACAACTCGTTCAAAGTGTTTGAAGAATTGGAAAATATCCACATTTGGTTTCATACAAGTTTTGAAGTGAGAATTCAAGCTTTCACTTAGTTGGGTACTCTGCATGCCAAGTGTGAATGCTTCCTTCATGTAACACAAAGCCCATTTTTTTAATAGCATAAACTGACTTGATCCAGTTATTTTCAAGAACATTATAGTTGTTGATCAAGTTAGTCCAAGCCGTCTCAAAATTAGTTTCAATGTCAAAGTCATACATGCATCTCTTGAAATCTCTTAAAAAATAACTTCCTCCCTTCATCAAGTTTCCAAGGTGTTTAATTCCATTCTACAATAAATGCCAAGTGCATAAACCATGGTGAGTCTTAGGCATTACCTCAGCAAGTGCCCTGGCCATTGCCTGGTCTTGGTCAGTGAAGATAGTCTGAGGTTTTTTTTGGTTGTGTGCTTCTAAGAATGTCTCAGACAACCATTTAAACGATTCAGTTGTTTCATCATACAATAGTGATGCTCCAAAAATGACTGAACCCCTATAGTGGTTGAAACCAGAAAACATAGCAAGTGGTCCATTAGCACGATTGGTACAAAATGTAGTATCTAATGATATAACGTCACCAAAATACCCATAATCCAACACCATATTTGCATCACACCAAAATACATTTGTGATTTGTTCATCTATATTCATCTGGTATGCATAGAAGAAAGATGGATTTTCCAATAGCTGCCTCTGAAAATATTGCGAAAGATATCCAGCTTCATCGTACACCATACTTCTTTGTCTTCTTGCTTTGAGATAATTTTTTACATCCAAACGTGTATATCCAAGATTGGCTCTATGCCCTGCATGTGTGCTCATAAGTTGAAATGTTGACTTTTGCATTAATCCAGAGTCATCGGCCAAATCAATCTCATATGCTTGGACTTCGGTTATCTTTCTGTGTGACGCAAGCATGTGTGTTGTCTCTGGAGGTTGTAGAGGGTGTAACACCCTGTTTTTCGTGTGCTTAATTATTAGTAAATGCATGCTTTAATGTATTTAATTGTGATAAAATCCAGAGGATGATTTTATTTTAAATAAAATCATTTTCTTGTGTTATTTTACTGTATGAAGTCACAGTAAAATTTTCGGTATAAAATTCGAGGCAAAGCGGTCTGGGTTTTCAAAGCCAGTACGAGTTTACTGAGCTAGAGACCTAATATTGACTCGTGAACGAGACGATTAGTGTTTTTTTTATGTTTTGTGTGGGTTTGGAGTGTTTTGAGAAATCTTGTTCGGGGCCGAATTTTCGAGTATTACCCGGGCGAATCGTCGGGAAATACGATCGGGAAATTCATCTGATGCATGTTGGAGCAGAGCAAAAATGGAGTAGATTGACTGATGTGAAGGCTATGACATAGGCATGTCCATGGCCATACCTTCCTTACACCAATCAAGTCAAATCACCATACTTAATTACACACACCTTACCTACACCATACCTCCTTTCTTCTCAACCAAGTCAAGCTCTTCTCTCCCCTCCAATCTGCCCCAAAACTGACGCCCTCCCCCTCTCTTTTCCTTCTTCTATTTAAGTTTCAAAGTGTAACCATTTCACACTTTTGCTTCCTTTCACAAAAAAACACTTTTTTACAACTATTCATCTTCTTCTTCACACAACTAAAGGTACCATTTTTACTAAGTTTTTCAAGTTGTGTTATTCATCAAAGTTGTTCATATTGGTAAGGGTAATGTCCCTATACCATTTGTTTTTCAAGTTTTGGCTTTATTTTCATAGTTGATGTTTTGAGTTCATAATATGCTCTTAAACTTCAAAAAATTCTCAAAAATTGTAGAAAACTCCGATTGAGGTGAAACCAATTTCTATATTCTTATTTTTACTTCCTCTACAACATACTAAAATATTGTGGAAAACAAAAATCTCGAACACCATTTTCTGTACTGGACAGAATCTATGTCTTTTGTGCCATATGAGTTTTGTTTCATCTTTGCTTGGTTAAGCTTGTGTTTGAGTGTTATTCCAACATGATCATGACCAAGAGCTCCTATGTACATAAGGATGCTAGGTTTAAGTGATTGGAAAAGTTTAGAAACTTTTATGTATTTTCATGAAAAAGTGAAAACTCTAAGCGTTTTGTTATATGTACTTTGAGGTTTTTCCAAAGTGATCATGGATTTGGGCTCCTTGATGTATAAGGATGCTAGATCCAAGAGATTGGAAAGTTTGAAAACCTCTAACCCTCATTTTTACTCAAGGCCGAATGATAGTGTTTGTGGCCTAGGGTATTTGATTTTTCATTTTTCCAAAATGATCAAGGTTTTAGGCTCCTTACTAGGTATGGATGCTAACCTAAAGAGATTGGAAAATTTAGAACATCCTAACCTATTTTAGAGGATGAAAACCGAAACCCTAAGTTGATGACTTAGTGGGATTCTTGATTCAAACTTGTTAAACTTTTGGTGTTTTAAGAACTCCTAGCACTTAAGGATCATAAATCCATAAGTTGCATGATTTTTGGAAACCTTAATCCAAAACCATTGTTGAAAACCAAACCTATGCCTTGTGGCTAGTGTTCTTTGATTAAAAATCTAACCTATGGTTTCATGTGTGTAACCTTAGATTAGTTTCTGCCGGACGTTCGTGATCCTTAGTTTTCGTAGTCGGAACCCTTATCGTCTTTTGAGGTAAGAGGGGATTTCCGAAAGATATTCAATAACTGTATCCATGTGTGTATTTGATTAATTGTTTACTTGACGGTTATTGAGTTACTGGATTAACTGAAATGTTATGCTATTATATGAAGTTGAACTATATCGTTATATATGTTGAGATGTATAACTGTGAAGAACTGTGATATTGGCATTGAACTGTGAATATATATATGTGTACATACTGCTGTTGTTGTTTGAAGTTTGCTAAGCCGGACGTGTGTCTGTGCTCAATCATTAATAAGGATTAAAAACCTTAATAAGCTTTGAAGATGAAAGGATGGGTGTTCTTTTCCAAAAAGCTTGAATGTTTAAAAGTACTTGTTTTATGTGACGATATAGTTTTAGTGATTTCTAGAATGCAAGAGAAAAACCCTTTTCGAACTATGTGTTTTAAGTGAAAACTTTCGAAAATATTTTACAATATCCTATTGGGGATTTTCAAAGTTAAAAGTGTTTCAAAAACGTTTTATAAAGGATTTTCAAAAGAAAAGGTTTTCTCCCAAATGATTTAGAAACTTTCCGATAGCCAACATAGGTTATCGAGGCTTTCGATTTCGAAAACTGTTTTCGTCAAATGAAAGATAAGTACTAAAAGAATAGGAATCTAGACGTGAGACGTCGCCTCTAGTTTTCCATGCTTAGCACATGATCTTGGATCAGTGTTAATTCGGGACCGTAAAGTCCTATTCGTAATGTTATGGACTTCAAGTCCAATTCGCGGAATCGAGGACAGTTCGTTCTGATTTCCGTTGTTGTGGGCTATTGTCCTTAGCATGATAAGTAAAACATGACTAAAAGTATATTGATTTCCATTACCACAAACCTTGACTGCGGCCACGGTCCAGGTGTTGGGATTGAGCATTCGGACTGTGTGTCCTATGTTTCTAAGTTTTCAAGTGATGGGGAAATAATGTTAAGTCATTAGCTTTGAGCTTTGACAGTGAAATATTTACAAAAAGAAAAACCTTAAAAGGAAAGTTTTTATTCATATGCATTTCCCTGGCAGACGTGCCTTTGCTTATTGAGGATACCCATGGGGTATCCGAGAGTCGATCACATTGCTAGCTTGTTTCGTTAAGGGCATGTGGCGTTGTCTAACCAAGAGGCCTGGTGCATCGGGATGCGGTGGCAACAGCCCGGTGGGCGAGCTTGACCAACTCTATCTTCTCCGGTGATAACATGGTGTTGTGATCTCATGAGATTAGGATAGAGCCTGATATTGAAGTGTCATGCACATTTTCGTAAACCGATTATGCGGGCTTGAGGACCCCTTGATATAACACTCTTGTTATATTATGATGATTATGCATGCTTTAATTGCTGTTCTGATTTCGTGTTGCATGTATCACGTATTTGGTTGTTGTGGGATATATCTTATGACGGTATCTCACTCTTGCATGTCTAGTATGTTCTTTTATTTTCCTCGTCACGGGTATGCGTATGCTTTAGATGGACCCTCTTGTCCCTCTTGTACACGAGGTCACACGGACGAGAGACTTTTGACGAGGCCGACAGGATTGGGAATTGGAGGATGGACGCGAATGCGACTACGGCGACGTCATCGAGGGCCAATCACTACTACTCAAGCTAATATACATGGAGAGCTGTTAGGAGGATCCACTCGGTGGAATCCAGGAACGTGATTCTTCCACCACCATGGTTGTACCTGAACACGCTACGGGAAGCCGGTCTACTTCACCCTCACGTAGAGCTGCCGAGCCGGAAGAGGAGGAACCGATGGAGGAAGATCTGAAGAAGATCCCAAGAGGATCTCGAGGAGGAGCCTCATGAGCTGGTAGACGACTGGTGGGATGAGGAGCTCGAGGCGGGTTATCACCCTTTGGATATTGAGGAGGAGGATGTCCCGTTGGATGACGGAGGAGGGGTGATTGACCGGAGCCGGAGACTTCTTCTTGTGGGAGCGTTTGTGGCCACTCCGAGTGTCGTAGGCATTGGTAGTGGTTGGAGGCTTTGTTTTGAGTGGTCCGTTAGTCTTGGCTTTTGAGCTTTTCTTTTGAGTTTAGATTCCCGATTCCCATTCCCAGTTGGTGTTTTATTTACCTTATCTTCTCGATTATGTTTCGATTATGTTTTCGTTTATGTTGGCCATATTGATTAAGGCCGTGGTGTAATGTTAAAACCTAAGACCTTTCGAGGCAATATTATATGTATGTATCTGTTGTCGTTTTCAAGTTGTGAGTTTCTTTACCTTTTACTTCTTTTCTTTAAAGAAAAAAAAATTAAGTACCTTTTTGGTAACCTTGTGTATGTTGAATAATCTTTTTCCGAAAGCGACCAGCATTTAAACGAGCATTTTTCCGCAAAAAGGGTAACCATGTGATGACCAAGTTAGGGTGTCACATTAGTGGTATCAGAGCTAGTCGAGTCTTTCGGGAATGTCTGGGTTAGGTCTGTTTTGTTGCTGTTGTGTTTTCTCTGATTGTGTGTTGTTTGAATTACTTCTTTTGAGGTAATGTGTGGTGACCGGCGGGTTCTCTCTTTCGGATTGTCATCTGACTGCTTGTGTGATCCAGGTCAGTATGAATCAGAGAGGTGCTCGTGGACGTGGACGAGGATGAGGCAATGGAGGAATGGACTTCGCTGCTCAAGCACTGGCTGATGTGGCTGCTGCTATAGCTCATCAAATGGCCAATCTTGCTGCACAAAATCAGCAAGAACAATGCGAGCGGAACAAGCTGCGAGAGGGAAGGCATCTTGATGCGTTGACGCTCGAGAATCCATCTCCATTCGATGGAGACGGGGATCCGATTAAGGCAGATCTCTGGATTCAAGTGTGAGACAGGAGTGTCGAGTTGGTACACACTCTCAAGAATCCAAGGTACCTTATTCGACGTTTCACTTCGTGGGAGATGCCGAGTATTGGTGGAAGGGTACTAAGCAATCGCTAGAGGCTGAACATCAAGTGATCACACAGGGAGTATTTCGCGGCAAGTTTCTGGACAAGTACTTTCCCCAGAGTGCCCGAAAGGAGAAAGAACAAGAGTTCTTGAGGCTAAGTCAGAGAGATCTGACGGTGGGGGAGTATGCGGCAAAGTTCGAATCACTTGCCAAATACTTCCGCTTCTTTCAGAACAACCCCAGTGAAGAGTGGAAGTGCGAACAGTTCGAAGCCGGTTTACGCTTTGAAATCAAGGAATCAGTGCTGCCCTTGGAAATTCGGAGTTTCCAAGCATTAGTGGAGAAGTGCCGGAAGATTGAGTTGATGCGCAAAGGAAGGGATAGCGAGAAAGCGCAAGTGGACCGATTCGTCATAAGGGTCAGAATCAAGGACATAATTTCAAATGGAAGCGAGAACCAGAGAGGAAGCCATACCATCAAGCACCTAGCTACAATAACAATCATAAGCAACAAGCTCGTTCCGATGTGTCGAAGCTGGAAGTGGAGGCCAGAGAAACAACGATCAAGGCCAAGGAAGGAGATGTTTCCGATGTGGGGATCCGAATCACTTCGCGAATGATTGCCCAAAGAAGGACTACAAGTGCAACAACTGTGACCGTATTGGGCATTTGGCAAAGGAGTGCCAAGCAGAAGAGGAGCAGATCATTCAACCTCACTAGAGCAAGCAAGCCAACCGCCAAGGGAAGAGTTTACACGATGAGTGGTGCGGAGGCATCAAACTCCGGTGATCTCGTGCGGGGTGAGTGTGACATTGATGGTAATCTCTTAATTGTCTTGTTTGATTCTGGTGCAACCCATTCATTTATTTCGATGGATCGTGTGAAAACGTTGAACTTGCTCGTTTCTTCCTTATCTTATAATCGATTGTTTCTACCCCAATCGCTAAACCTGTGATTTGTTAATTCTGTTTGCTTAAACTGTCCTATCATTGTTCGAATAGACATTTCCTTGTGGATTTGATCTGTTTGCCCCTAGTACAACTAGATGTGATCTTAGGCATGGATTGGTTATCTTCCAACCATATCCTAATAGATCGTGCTCGAGAAAACCTTAGTCTTTAGGGATGAGATTTACGGATTATTATCTGCTAGTCGGGTAAGAGTTTCTTTGAAAGAAGGGGCTCAAGTTTACATGCTGTGTCCCTCGGAGGTCAAGAGCGAGTTTGACTTAGAGTCGGTACCTGTCGTCCGAGAGTTTCCGGAAGTTTTTCCAGAGGATGTACCTGGATTGCCACATGTTCGGGAGATTGAGTTCGCGATTGATCTAGTTCAGTGCTTTGGACCAATATCCACGGCACCGTATCGCATGTCACCTTCGGAGTTAGAAACCTTGAAGGAGCAACTTGAGGAATTGATGAGGAAGGAGTTCATACGGCCTAGTGTGTCACCGTGGGGAGCTCCAGTCCTGTTAGTGAAAAAGAAAGATGGATCGACCAGGCTATGTGTGGATTATCGCCAGTTGAATAAAGTCACGATCAAGAATCGATATCCTCTTCCGAGGATAGATGATCTCATGGATCAGTTGCGTGGCGCTGCAGTGTTTTCGAAGATAGATCTACGGTCAGGATACCACCAGATACGAGTGAAGGCAGAGGATGTTCCTAAGACAGCGTTTCGAACACGCTATGGGCATTATGAGTTTTTGGTGATGCCATTCGGAGTGACCAATGCGCCAGCTATATTCATGGACTATATGAATAGGATCTTTCGTTCCTTTTTGGATCAGTTTGTAGTCGTCTTTATAGATGACATTCTGATCTATTCCCCGGATGAGGAGTCACATGCTAAACACCTTAGCATTGTTCTTCAGATCCTAAAAGAGAAGCAGCTGTATGCGAAGCCGGAGAAGTGTGAGTTTTGGTTGGATCAAGTTCAATTCTTAGGTCATGTGATATCTCGCGAAGGAATCGCTGTAGATCCGAAGAAGGTTGAGGCTGTTTTGGAATGGGAAAGGCCAACAACGGCGACGGAGATTCGTAGCTTTGTGGGTTTGGCTGGATACTATCGAAGGTTTATCGAAGGGTTTTCCAAGATAGTGGGACCTCTCACTCAGTTGACTCGTAAGGACCAAGCATTCGTTTGGACAGAAGCTTGTGAAAGGAATTTCCAAGAGTTGAAGCGTAGATTGACGACTTCACCTGTGTTGATTCTACCTAATCCCAAGGAACCTTTTGAGCTTTACTGTGACGCTTCACATCAAGGGTTGGGCTGTGTGCTGATGCAAAATCGGAAAGTTGTAGCTTATGCTTCGAGGCGGTTGAAGATTCACGAGAGAAACTATCCGACGCATGATTTGGAGTTAGCGGCTGTGGTCTTTGCTTTGAAGATATGGAGACATTACTTGTGCGGGGCTACTTTTAATGTTTTCGGTGATCACAAGAGCACTGAAGTATCTGTTCGATCAAAAGGAATTGAATATGCGGCAGAGACGTTGGTTAGAGTTTACGAAGGATTACGACTTTCAACTACAGTATCACCACCGGGAAGAGCGAATGTAGTGGCCGATGCGCTAAGCGAAAGAGCGATTCACGCATCGGTGATGATGGTTAGGGAGCGAGGAATTGTTGGAACAATTCCGAGATCCGAGTTTGTCTGTCTGAGGTTACGCCGGGAAGGCTGTGTCTCGAACAAGATCACCGTATCAAATGGATTGATGGATAAGATAAAGGATAATCAAGAGACTGATCGATGTCTGATTCAGATGAAAGGGATTTAGTGCGACAAGGAGCATTGTCAGATTTTAGAGAAGGCACAGAAGGGATCTTAAGGTTCGGTGAAAGAATCTGTGTGCCTGAGGATGTCGAGTTGAGAAAGCTGATCTTAGAAGAAGCTCATAAGAGTAAGTTGAGTATGCATCCAGGAGCTACCAAGATGTACCAAGATCTAAAGAAGTTATATTGGTGGTACGGGATGAAGAGAGATGTGATGGAATATGTTGCATCATGTTTGGTATGCCAGAAAGCCAAAGTAGAACATCAGAGACCTGCAGGAATGTTACAATCTTTAGATATTCCCGAATGGAAGTCGGACGAGATATCAATGGATTTCGTAACCAGTTTACCAAGAACTAGAAAAGGGTATGAGGCTATATGGGTAATTGTAGATCGACTGACCAAGTCAGCTCACTTTCTACCAGTCAATATGAAGTACCCGATAAAAAGGTTGACCAAGTTGTACATCGACGAGATTGTTAGGTTACACGGTATACCCTCGAGTATTATTTCGGATCGTGATCCGAGATTTACGTCAGAGTTCTGGAAGGGACTACAAAACTATTTGGGAACAAAACTCAAATTGAGTTCTGCATATCACCCACAGACGGATGGACAATCGGAAAGGACGATCCAGTCGCTTGAAGACTTGCTTAGAGCCTGTGTTTTGGAGGATGCAGGGAGTTGGGATGAGTCATTACCGTTGATAGAGTTTACCTATAACAACAATTTCCACTCAAGCATAGGAATGGCACCCTATGAAGCTCTATATGGTAGACGATGCAGAACACCTTTGTGTTGGTATCAGGATGGAGAAAGCCTATTGTTGGGACCAGAGCTGGTACAGCAGACGACCGAGAAAGTGAAGATGATCCAAGAGAAAATGCGAACTGCCCAAAGTAGACATAAGAGTTATGCTGATAAGAGACGACGACCTCTAGAGTTTGAAGAAGGAGAACATGTGTTCTTGAGAGTCACGCCAACAACGGGGATTGGCAGGGTAATGAAATCCAGGAAGCTCACTCCCAAATTCATTGGACCCTACCAAATTCTTCGTCGCGTAGGTCCAGTAGCCTATAAAATATCTTTACCACCTTTTCTTTCCAACATCCATTATGTCTTTCATGTTTCTCAGTTGAGAAAATATATTCCTGATCCATCACACGTCATAAAACCTGATAATGTACAATTGAAAGAGAATCTGTCTTTCGTAACGTCACCGGTACGAATTGCGGATAAGATGACGAAGCAGCTCAGAGGTAAACAAATTCCTCTAGTCAAAGTTATCTGGAATGAAACAACCGGAGAAGCTACGTGGGAAGTGAGACACCCCGCTGTGCCTCGGTGTTTTATTTGGAAATAAAACTTGATTATTATGTTCTTATTCTTAAACTTAACATGAAAATAAGGCGGAATTAAAACTTAAATTATTAAGTAAACATATTCATGTAGAACAGGAATAAGAAAACATGACCATATTAAGCATATGTAAGTGAAATCAGAGTTAAACAAAACACTGTTTTGGAGCATCCCGACAATAGGAGCCCTAACAAGTGTACAAGTTATACAAACGTAAAGGCGGAAAAGATAAAGCATCGTGACAGACGCACTGGCCATAACTAGGACTAGACCCTACTCATCATGGGTCACAACTCGTCCTCCGGCATCCGGCTCGTAAGGAGTTCCGTCCAGCTCCTCCTCGTTCGGCTCATCAACAGGATCTTCGAACACGAGCCATAAAAGATAGAACAAAGCAGAGAAAAGTACAGGGGATAAGAAACATGCTATCATCAAAAGCGGAAAAAGATTCATAGTAAATGATACACTAATTGCCATAGACAATCAACACACATTTCTAACAAGTCATCCTCAAATTAATATATATCCTCCTCTACCCTTTGTCATGATGTAATGCAATGCAGTATGAATGTTTTGCCACAGCCACGTATCCAAATTTCCATCTCAAGTAAATCAGACTATATTTCAAGTCAACCAGACTATGTTTCAAGTCAACCAGACTATGTTTCAAGCCAACTAGACTATGTTTCAAGCCAACCAGACTATGTTTCGAGTCAAACAGACTATGTTTCAAGCCAACCAGACTATGTTTCAAGTCAACCAGACTATGTTTCAAGTCGATCATATGAAAATATCACAGTCCATGTTTCAGGTCACCCCCTAGTGCCGTAACCTCTCATCACTATTTCATGAATAAACCCAACAATAATCACATCTCGGTTAGGCACTTCTAAACTCAGATCTCATGAACCCCCGCACACATTACTCTAATTATCATGTATTAATACACATCAAAATCTCTAACCATATATAAAAACATTGTGGAACAAAGCAGTTCAATTATCATCAAGCTATAATACATTCTCACATAAACATATCAATCATCATAAAATATCACAGTAATATCAGCATCAATAAATTCATACATTCCCAATATCATATAAGCAATCCATCACCGATAAACCTACAATCCCCGAATCAACATTGGTTTTACAGAAAAACAACTCCAACGTGATTTTGGTCTTGTCGATTATTCGATTTTCTAGTAGGGTTTGGGTCGCCCTACACAATTAATATATAATCTACTACTTATCGTTCCCGACGGTAGATTGATTCTTTCCCCCACCTGAGTTCTCACCGAACTACCGAACTCGAAGCTCCTCGTTGCCACACCACAAGTTACCAACACCACCTTCAACCAAGCAACATAATTAAAAATAAATCAAACAAATTCATCTATGCCCTCATTATGCTAGGTTCGGCCATTTAATTCAAATGAGGGCTAGGATTGTTTTCTCAACCTAAGCTTTTGGATACTTATTGATGTGCGCTGCGGCGCGCACGTGCGAATCCGGCAAGTGTACCGGACTGCCGTCAAGTAATAAAAGATATCGAACCCACAGAGACTGTGTTCCCGAATCACAATGAATTTCGAATCGATTAAGTTCTGGACTTTGTAAGGGAGGATTTTGAAATTGGTTTTTGAATTTGAAATTGAATGATAAACAAACAGAAATCAAATGTTTTTGGGATTTTTATCTAAAACGGATTCCTAGGGATTTGGGTTACCTTTGAGGCTGTTTATGTTGCTAACAGATTTACCTTTGTTGATTACCGAAATTGCCTTGAAGGCGAGTTTATCCTCTGGTAGCTTAAGCTCCCTCTCGGGTTACAAAAGCCGTGCCCAATTGACCCGACCCCTACTCTCGTGGTAGTCGATCCCAGATTGGACCCTTTGCGTTCCGTGACAACTCGTTGCTCCTCGAGGGACGGCTTCTAACTCTCGTGATTTCAGTCCCAAGTCTGACTTCTATAGGTCCGACACCTAGGTTCACCGCTAGGTTCCTCCCTATAATGTCTCAGTTATGCAAATAACCTAGGTTCACCGCTAGGTTCCTCCTTGGATCATTCACATCTCACAAACTAGTGGCTGCCGGGCTTTACGAGTGAATCACCCTAGAAATCCTAAGTTCACCGCTAGGTTCCTCCTTAGTACGTCTATGTCACGTAAATAAACGGTTGCCGAAATTTATGAGTGATTAACACACTAGAAATCAGATCTAAAACAATTATGAAATCAACAATGGTTTTAACATCAAATTAACATCATTTACAAACCTCGGGCAGAGCCCTAATCCCTAGAAACTAACTACTACTCCAGTCTTGCCATGGAGATGACAAGCTGGGTTGACAACATAATGAAAATCAGAAAAGAGAAGAGAGGAGAAGAGGAGAAGAGATCCTAAATCTATGCCTAGAGTAGTAGCCCCTAATGTGTTGATGTCTCAATTCCTTCCAGATCTGATGCCTTGGTCCATATTTATAGAAATGGGGAAGTTAGAGTCCCAAACCAACTCAAAATCTGATCTATTTCGGTTTCTTCAGGTCCAAGTAATGCGCGTCACGGCCGTGATGGCCATCACGGCCAGGCCGTGACGGTCTCTGCTTCTGGTTGCAATGCAGAATCCGGTCTCTCGCGGGGCGAGAATGATGCTCGCGACGCGAGCCCTCTGTTATGGCCGTGAAGAATTTCACGGCTGGGCCGTGATGTGCTCTGACTTGTGGTGGTTTTGGGTCACGGCCGTGATGGCTATCACGGCCAGGCCGTGACAGACTCTGACTTCAGCCTTTCTTCTTTTTCAGTTTTGCTCGATCATGGCCGTGATGAGCATCACGGCTAGGCCGTGATGGGCTCTGTTTGGCTCATTTTCTTCAGTTTTAAAGCTCCATCTTCATCCAAACTTCATCATGGTTGATCTTGAGCAATTCACCCTTAATATCTGCAAAACAACACACGAAAACCGCCTTACCCGTTCCAAAGGAAAATTAACCTAAAATCTAATAAAAATATGCCTAAACTACATGAAAATGCATGCAAAATGATGGACAAAGATGAGGTGGAATCACACTCATCAAATCACCCCAAGCTTAAAACTTTGCTTGTCCTCAAGCAATTACTCGAGCCATAAGATATAAATCATTCAAAGCATGGATAGTGAACTAAGAACCCTAGAAGCTAATCCAAGTAATAGGCATTTTTAATAAGCACTCAAGAGATAATCAAGTTCAAGTCCAATTAGAAGCTTAGGTTCTTCAAGTTCATGTCCTCACTGATTTGGGCACTCATCTCACCTTACTCAAGTGTTT
Source organism: Sophora flavescens (assembly GCA_030762895.1). NCBI lineage: Eukaryota > Viridiplantae > Streptophyta > Magnoliopsida > Fabales > Fabaceae > Sophora > Sophora flavescens. Next base: position 88,558,254 of record CM061063.1, read on the forward strand.
TAGGGTTTATTGACAATTCACTCCATTTCCTCAAGTAAAGTATTTTACCATAGGCTTGACTATTAACCAAATCTCTACTTTATTTAAGAAAACACTTAAGAATCAAGAGGTCTTTTCCTTTGGTTGTAATGTGGCCATGGGATTTATTGTTAGGTGGGAAAATCAAAGAAAGGGAATTTCAAGAAGGCTAGACAGATTATCAAACATTACAAAGCATGACACCTTCTAAAATACCCCTTTTTGGGCTTTGGTTTACTTTTCCACCTTTCTTCCTTCATTTAATTTTTTTTTCTTTTTCTTTTCATTTCTCACTTTCTTTGTCATCCCCTTCTCCATTTTTTTTTCTTTATTTATTTCATTTTTATTTGTTTGGAGAAGGGGAGATTTATAGCTCAAGAGAAATTACTTTCTAACTTTTTCTTCCCATACTTTTTCCAACTACCAATTTGCCCTTATGTAATACTTTAAAAGGTGCCATACCAAGCATTATTTCTCAAATTAATTCAAGGTACCAAGAAAAGTATTTTATCTTTAGGCTCAAAATTGGGCAACTAGGGGGTAGCATTTATCAATCAAAGCTCGGGAGGCCGGAAAAATACCTAGTGCCTCAATCATTTCCAAAAATGTTTTCAGAAATTTTTAAGTTTTGAAATGGTTTCAAGTCAAGTTCTAGAAAATACAGTCCATGAGGAATTAAATCACTCTTGCACAAGAAATGGGGTAGATTTAGTGAATACCCCTTTTGGCTCAAAATCTTACATTTAGTAGTTCAAAAATCAGTGAGGTACACAAGTCTAAGGAACCACATGCCAATTATCAACTATCAAATGACTATCTCAAGAAATTTTATTTTTAGCCATATCACAAGAATAATGAAAAATTGGGTTCGAAAATTCACTATCTCAATTCATTTGGCTCCAAGTTCTCACAATCGGATGCATGTTCTAAGTGAGAGGCAATCTAGAGAATGTGATCATACCAATCTATGCCTATGTGAATGCAATATGAATGCAACCATGCAAATGCAAAAATAAATACCCCCACCCCAAGCTTGATTACTTATATTGTCTCCAATGTAAATAATCAAGTCGGAGAGAAGAGAAAAATTGGAACAACTTACCGAGTCGGTAGCGGGTGTTGGCTTCACATTCCAGTCAAAACTTGGGTAGGAATAGTATCACGGACGTGAGGCTTATCACGGGCAGGCCGTGATCGTTTCTGATCCTCAGGAGTTGCCCTGTCACGGCCGTGATCTACATCACGGCTAGGCCGTGATGCTCTCTGGCTTTGGCATCCTACTCATCACGCCCGTGATGGTTGTCACGGCTATGCCGTGATGCTCTCTGTGCTCTTGTTTAGTTCATCACGGCCGTGACCACTGTCACGGCCAAGGCGTGATGGCCTCTGACTTTATTTTTTTATGCTCTTCTTCTCTTTCTCAACCTGAAAACACTAGACAAACCTATTAATGATAGTTTTGCCTCTTGATCTTCTCAAATTATTCAAGAGGTTAAATCAAAAACAAAAGGAAAAAGGGAAAGAAAACTTGGGTTGCCTCCCAAGAAGCGCTTATTTATGGTCTTAAGCTTGACCAAACTTCCTTCAGTCAACCGGGGTCGGCTGGGCGTAGAAGTGCAGGAACACTTCTTTTCCATGGAGCTCCTTCAAATAGCCGTTTCTGCTCATACGGCCAGTAACGCTTCCGCTTTGCTCTTTTCTCTCGGAGCTTCCTAGCCTTCCTTCCTCCCGGCGGAAGTATTGTTTCTGCATGGACAACAATCCCGACTTCACCACTGGTTGCATCTTCAACCATGCGTATCTTTGGGGTTGCTTCCATGCTAAGTTCTTTCTCTACCGCTGGAGACGTTACATCAATTCTGCACACATGGCTCTCAAAAGGAGGGTTGTTACAAGAGTTAGTCAACTGAAAATTTACCCTACCTTCCTCTACATTTAGAGAGAGTTTGCCATTCCTTACGTCTATTACTTGCTCCAAAGATTTGCCAAGAATGGCCTTCCTAAAATGATGGGGAATTCAGAATTCCCTTTCATATCCAATACCAGGAAGTCGGTAGGGATGAAGAATTTCCCTACCTTCACAGGGACATTCTCTAGTATGCCTAGAGGAGTCCTAGTTGAGCCGTCCGCAAATTGTAAGGAGAATTTGAACGGTCTCAACTCTTTACTTTCCAACCTTTCCATGATAGTAAGGGGCATCAAGCTCGCACTAGCCCCTAAGTCACATAAGGCTTGGTAAATTTGCTCTTGTTCAATCGAGCAAGCGATGGAGAAACTACCTGGGTCTTTCAATTTAGTAGGCATTTTAGTTTCTACATCTACTTGCTTTTTCCTGACCAACCTCTGTGGGAAAGGTATCGGGGGTTGGTACGGTGGTGGAGGGACATATTTCGGTTCTGGCTCTTCTTTTTCGTTCGTGTCCTCCTCCGGTTCCACGTCCATTTCAGCTACCCCCACCCCAAGCTTATCATCCCTCAAGTGTATGACATTGCAATGCTCATTGGGATTTGCTTGGGTTGCCCTGGAATGCACCCTTAGGTCTCGAGTACGTCTTGGCTTGTTGGGCAATCTGGTTTTCTAGCATCTTGTTATGAGTTGCTAAGTTGTCTACCTTAGATGCTAGATCCTTTATTGCCTCACTCACTGCCCTTCCTTGTTGTCTAAACTCCTCATTCTGTTTTGTCTGAGTTTCGACAAAACTTTCAAATAAAGTCTCGAGTTTAGATCTTTGTACCTGAGGGTATCCCGGTGCTGCTCTCTTATTACCTTGACCTTCTTGGAACTCATGATTAAGCGTGTTGCTGTAGTTGCCGTAGGAGAGGTAAGGGTTGTTTCTTCTTTGGTTGTAGGGATTTGGGGGAGCATAGTTGGGCAGCTTCGGGTTCGTATCATAGTAGTTGTTACAAGAGTTCACTTGTTCACCCGAAGCGTCGGATCCATGTGGGCATCCCATCATGTCATGTCCCTGCATTCCACAAATCTTACAAACAAGGTTAGTAGCACCTAATGCACTCACATTAGCTCTTTCCAGCCGATCAAAACGTTTATTAAGTGAGTCTATCTTTGACATAATAAGATCTGTGCTATTTACCTCAAACTTACCCCCCGAAATCTTGTTTGGGTTATTACCTCTTTCGGATCCCCATTGGTGGTAGTTGGTGGCGACATTCTCGATGATGTTGAATGCCTCAGTGAGAGGCCTATTCATAAACGCTCCACCGGCTGCAGAATCTAGTGACACCTTCGAAGAGTAGTCTAATCCGTTATAGAAGGTGTGCACTATTAACCACCTCTCGAGTCCGTGATGTGGGCACGACTCCAGCAGTCCCTTGTACCGATCCCAGGCTTCCGATAATGATTCTCCGTCTTTCTGGAAGAAGCCGGTGATCTGGGTTCTTATGTAGGCCGTCTTGGATGGAGGGAAGAATTTCTCCAAGAACGCCTGTTCCAGTTGGTCCCAAGTAGTCAAAGTGTTAGCGGGGATTTGCTTAAGCCAGGCCTTTGCCTTTCCAGTGAGAGATGAGGGGAACAATCTCAAACGCACAACATCGACTGAGGCTCCATGAATCCGGATTGCATCGGTGAACTCTAAAAATGTCTCTATGTGATCGGTCGGGTCCTCCGAAGGCAATCCTCCGAATTGATGTTGCCTAATCATGTTGATTAGCATAGGTGGTATGGTATAGTTTTCCGCCTCAATCTCTGGCCTTGGAATCCCAGTTCGCAAGCCTCTCGCATTTGGGGCTGCGTAGTCCTTCAAAGGTTTTGTATCCGGTTGATTCGCCATGAGTGGAACGGGACTCAACCTTTCTCCCTCTCTTTGTTGTCTTCTACGTCTGTGGAAGGTCCTCTCGATCTCCGGATCAATCTCACTAAGGCTCCCAAGACTTAGAGATCTTTGCATATAACACACAGAGAGATGGATACAATAGAAGGAAAAGATTTTTTTTTTTTTAATTTTTTTAAATTTTTCAGAGATAAAAATCAAACAAAAACAAAAAGAAAAGGTCCAGAAAAATCAATTCAAAATTTGAATTGAGATTCGAAAAGGCACAGTCCCCGGCAACGGCGCCAAAAACTTGATGTGCGCTGCGGCGCAGCAAGCGTCGAATCCGGCAAGTGTGCGGACTGCCGTCAAGTAATAAAAGATATCGAACCCACAGAGACTGTGTTCCCGAATCACAATGAATTTCGAATCGATTAAGTTCTGGACTTTGTAAGGGAGGATTTTGAAATTGGTTTTTGAATTTGAAATTGAATGATAAACAAACAGAAATCAAATGTTTTTGGGGTTTTTATCTAAAACGGATTCCTAGGGATTTGGGTTACCTTTGAGGCTGTTTATGTTGCTAACAGATTTACCTTTGTTGATTACCGAAATTGCCTTGAAGGCGAGTTTATCCTCTGGTAGCTTAAGCTCCCTCTCGGGTTACAAAAGCCGTGCCCAATTGACCCGACCCCTACTCTCGTGGTAGTCGATCCCAGATTGGACCCTTTGCGTTCCGTGACAACTCGTTGCTCCTCGAGGGACGGCTTCTAACTCTCGTGATTTCAGTCCCAAGTCTGACTTCTATAGGTCCGACACCTAGGTTCACCGCTAGGTTCCTCCCTATAATGTCTCAGTTATGCAAATAACCTAGGTTCACCGCTAGGTTCCTCCTTGGATCATTCACATCTCACAAACTAGTGGCTGCCGGGCTTTACGAGTGAATCACCCTAGAAATCCTAAGTTCACCGCTAGGTTCCTCCTTAGTACGTCTATGTCACGTAAATAAACGGTTGCCGAAATTTATGAGTGATTAACACACTAGAAATCAGATCTAAAACAATTATGAAATCAACAATGGTTTTAACATCAAATTAACATCATTTACAAACCTCGGGCAGAGCCCTAATCCCTAGAAACTAACTACTACTCCAGTCTTGCCATGGAGATGACAAGCTGGGTTGACAACATAATGAAAATCAGAAAAGAGAAGAGAGGAGAAGAGGAGAAGAGATCCTAAATCTATGCCTAGAGTAGTAGCCCCTAATGTGTTGATGTCTCAATTCCTTCCAGATCTGATGCCTTGGTCCATATTTATAGAAATGGGGAAGTTAGAGTCCCAAACCAACTCAAAATCTGATCTATTTCGGTTTCTTCAGGTCCAAGTAATGCGCGTCACGGCCGTGATGGCCATCACGGCCAGGCCGTGACGGTCTCTGCTTCTGGTTGCAATGCAGAATTCGGTCTCTCGCGGGGCGAGAATGATGCTCGCGACGCGAGCCCTCTGTTATGGCCGTGAAGAATTTCACGGCTGGGCCGTGATGTGCTCGACTTGTGGTGGTTTTGGGTCACGGCGTGATGATGGCTATCACGGCCAGGCCGTGATGCACTCGACTTCACCTTTCTTCTTTTTCAGTTTTGCTCGATCATGGCCGTGATGAGCATCACGGCTAGGCCGTGATGGGCTCTGTTTGGCTCATTTTCTTCAGTTTTAAAGCTCCATCTTCATCCAAACTTCATCATGGTTGATCTTGAGCAATTCACCCTTAATACCTGCAAAACAACACACGAAAACCGCCTTACCCGTTCCAAAGGAAAATTAACCTAAAATCTAATAAAAATATGCCTAAACTACATGAAAATGCATGCAAAATGATGGACAAAGATGAGGTGGAATCACACTCATCACTTATCACTTAGACTCTAGGTAACTTAAATAAATTGGCATAAGTTGAAAATATGGAATAAAAATCCTCCAACCACTTAGGGTAGGTTTCGGCCTTGTATAACAAAATAGGCTAGGATTTTCAAATCGACACAACCTCTTAGATCAATGATCTTAGAGTATTAAGGAGTATTAATCAAGTACTAGTTTTCACAAAGCAAATCAAAAACATTTTATTTCCTTTAATATAAGTTTCGGTCAACATAATTGAATTGGCTAGAAATTTCTAAACTTTCCAATCTCTTTAGCTTAGCATCCATACATAGTAAGGAGCTTAAAACCATGATCATTTTGGAAAATGAAAAACAAGGCATCCTAGGTCCATAAACCTTAGGTTTCGGCCATCATAGGATTTTTAAGCTAGAAATCTTTAAATCATCCAATCTTTTAGACATAGCATCCTTTGATATTAAGGAGCTCAATCTATAATCATTTTGGAAGAGAAATAACCTAAAACGTTCCAATCTTTTTAGATATAGCATCCTTTCACATAAGGAGCTTTAATCCATAATCATCTTGGAAAATAAAAACAACACATCCTAGGTCCAAAACAAATGAGTTTCGGCCATCATAGGAAACTCAATGAAAAATATTTAAACTTTTCCAATCACTTAAACCTAGCATCCTTTAGTATAAAGGAGCCCTTGGTCATGATCATCTTGGAATAGAACTCAAATATAAATTCATAAAAGCAAAAGTTGAAACAAAATCCAACCTAAACCATAGGCATGGTTTCGGCCTTGCATGGATAAAGGGGTTCGAAATTTTTGTTTTACATAGTCTTTTAGTATGTTGTAATAGGAGTAAAAACAAGAACATAGGAAGTGGTTTCAACTCAAACGGAGTTTTCTACCATTTTTAAGAGTTTTTAGAAGTTTGAGAGCTTAAAGAAAACATAAAGCATAAACTATGAAATGAATGCAAGAACTTGAAAAGAAAACTAAATAGGATCATTACCCTCAAGAAGATGAACAACTTTGATGAAGGAATCAAGTTGAAAAGAGAAGTAAAAACCAAAGCTTTAAAGGTTTGAACTTTTTTTTTTTTAAAAAGAAAGGAAGAAGATGAAGAAGAAGAAAAGTGTGAGTGAAGTGATGAAATGGGTATATATAGATGGAGGGAAAGGGGGCACGGTTTTGGAGAGAAAAGGAGAGGGAAAATGAGAGAAAATTGAAGTGGATTGTTGAGGAAGATTGGAGGTATGGGAGGTATGGTGTTGTAAGGTGGAGGTAAGGTAGGAGAGAGAAAAGAGTTGAAAAAGTAAAATTTTGAAAAGGTGAGTGATGGTGGTTACTATTTGCCATCACATCATGTCTCTTCTAGTCGTTTCGTTTCCTTTGTGCTCTGCTCCATTGCGTATCAGATGACTTCCCCGATCGTATTTCTCGACGATTTCGCTCGGGTAATACTTAGAATTTGGCCCCGGACGAGATTTTGTGAAAATCTCCATACCCACACAAAACATCCTAAAAACACTAACCGTCTTGTTTACGGGTCAAAATTATGTTTCCGGCTCAGTAAAATTATACTGGTAGAGAAAACGCAGACCGACTTCCGTCTGAATTTTCACTAAAAAATTTTACTTGTGAGCTATTATCGTAAGGTAGATCAAGAATATGATTTTTATTTTATTACAAACATTTCCTAAACTTCATATTAAAATATAATTACTTATATTTTAATTTATTAACCGCATACCTGAAAATCAGGTCATTACATTACTACCCTCTTAAAAGAAAATTCCGTCCTCGGAATTTACGTACCTCGAAAAGATGTGGATATTGTTGTTGCATATCCGCCTCGCGTTCCCAAGTTGCATCTCCAGTAGCTTCATCCCATAAGATTTTAACCAAAGGAATCTGCCTACTGGCAAGAGTTCCTTGATCCGTCTATCTGTGATCCTTACAGGTAATACCTCATGCTCCAGGTTCTCTCGCAATTGTATAGACTCAGACTCAATCACATGAGATGGATTAGGGTGGTACTTTCTCAATTGAGAAACATGAAAGACGTCATGAACATTGGAAAGATTAGGTGGCAAGGCAATTTGGTAAGCTATCGGCCAATTCGTCGAAGAATCGAAAGGTCCAATGAAACGAGGAGTAAGTTTTCGGGATTTCATAGCTCTGCCAATTCCAGTTTTTCGAGTAACTCTCAAGAATATGTGATCACCTTCCTGGAATTCTAATGGTCTCCTCCTCTTGTCACTGTAGCTCCTCTGCCTATCTTGTGCTTCCTTCATCTTTTCTCTTATCTTCCTGACTTGTTCCGTAGTCTGTTGTACCACATCCGGACCCAAAACTTGGTTTTCACCAGTCTCATACCAACATAACGGGGTCCTACACTTTCTGCCATACAACGCCTCATATGGTGCCATTCCAATACTGCTGTGGAAACTGTTGTTATAAGTAAATTCAATCAATGGCAAAAACGTATCCCAACTGTCAGTGTGTTCCAACACACAAGCTCTCAATAGGTCCTCCAATGATTGAATTGTCCTCTCTGATTGCCCATCGGTTTGGGGATGATAGGCAGAACTCATTCTCAACTTCGATCCGAAAGCATTTTGCAATTGTCTCCAGAAATTAGAGGTGAATCTAGGATCTCGATCTGAGACAATACTGGATGGCACACCATGCAACCTAACCACTTCATCGATGTAAATCTGGGTTAACTTCTCTAATTTATCACCTTCTCTAATAGGCAAGAAGTGAGCACACTTCGTCAATCTATCAATGACAACCCAAATTGCATCATGCTTCTTAGGAGTCCGTGGTAATCCAACCACAAAATCCATAGCTATACTATCCCATTTCCATTCTGGGATATCTAGAGATTGCAATAATCCTGCTGGTTTTTGATGTTCGATCTTCGCCTTCTGACACACCAGGAAAGATAAGACATACTCCGCTACTTCTTTCTTCATCATCTTCCACCAGAACATTTTCTTCAAATCCTGATACATCTTTGTGGATCCAGGATGGAAACTCAACTTACTTTTATGTGCCTCCTCTAAAATTATCTTCCTAAGCTCTGCATCCTCTGGCACACATATTCTATCTCTAAACCTTAATGCACCATCTGTTCCTCTAGTGAACTCAAACTTTTCCCTCGTCTATTCCTTTACTTATCTCCTGAAGGTACAAATCCTGAATATGCTTATCCTTGAGATCCTCGCATGAAATCACTACTAATAGTGATCCTACCCAAACAAACTTTATTTTCTCTTAACTCCATTCCTATGTTCGGGTCTCGGAATTGTTCTAACAACTCCAACTCCTTAACCATCATTGTGGATACATGCAAGGACTTCCTACTTAAAGCATCTGCTACCACATTGGCCTTCCCGGGATGGTACAAAGAACTCAAAATCATAATCTTTGATGAACTCCATCCACCTCCGCTGTCTCATGTTCAATTCCTTCGATCAAAAAAGATACTTTAGGCTCTTGTGGTCACCTGAAAACATTAAACCTTGCTCCATACAAAAAGTGTCGCCAAATCTTCAATGCGAACACTATTGCTTGCTAACTCCAAGTCATGAGTCGGATAGTTCCTCTCATGAATTCGCAATCGTCGGGAAGCATAAGCCACTGCTTCTTCCCTCTTGCATCGTAACGCAACCTAAACCTTGGTATGACGCATCACAAGATATCGTCAAATTGTCCTAGAGGGTCGGGTAAGATCAACACAGGTGATGTAGTCAATCTTTCCTTCAGCTTTTGGAAACTCTGCTCACACTTGTCCGTCCACACAAAAGCTGTATCCTTTCTCGTTAACCGCATCATAGACAGCGCAATCTTAGAGAATCCCTCTATGAACCTCCGATAATATCCAAAGAAGTCCTAAGAAACTCCGTATTTCACTCACCGACTTGGGTCGTTCCCATTTAAGAACCGCTTCAACCTTAGCCGGATCTACGGCTATTCCTTCTTTGTTAATTACATGCCCTAGAAATTGTACTTCTTCCAGCCAAAACTCACACTTGGAAAGTTTGGCATAAAGTCGCCTATCTTTCAAGACTCGCAGTACCAATCTCAAATGCTCCTCATGCTCTTCCCGCGTCATTTGAGTAGATAAGAATATCGTCGATGAACACAACGACAAACTTATCGAGGAACGGTCTGAAAATTCGGTTCATATAATCCATGAACACGGCTGGCGCATTAGTTACACCGAAAGGCATAACTAAATACTCATAGTGCCCGTACCTCGTCCTAAAAGCCGTCTTGGGTATATCTTCCTTCTTTACTCTAACTGGTGATACCCGGACCTCAAATCGATCTTAGAGAATATTGACGCTCCCTTCAACTGATCCATTAGGTCATCGATTCTAGGCAACGGATACTTGTTTTTAATCGTCACCTTATTCAACTGCCTGTAATCCGTGCACAACCTCGCACTTCCATCCTTCTTCTTAACGAATAACACCGGTGCACCCCAAGGTGAAACGCTCGGTCTGATGAACTCTTTCCCCATCATATCGTCCAATTGTTCCTTCAACTCAGCTAGTTCCACTTGGTGACATCCGATACGGTGCTATAGATATAGGCCCCTGTCCCTGGTACGAGATCTATAGTGAATTCCACTTCTCTTCTCGGTGGCAAACCTGGAACGTCCTGGGGAAAAACTTCAGGAAACTCCTCACGATAGGCATAGAATCTATGCTTTGGGGATCTCATTAGCCTCCATTGCAAAAAGCATCACAAACTCCCGAGAGTTGTTACTCCTCAAAGGTACTCCTTCATTGGCGAGATACTATACTAGAAGGCTCAAGAAATGATAAGGTCTTACTAGAACAATCTAGCATTACATGGTTAACCAAAAGCCAATCCATGCCAAGGATAACATCTATCTCATTGCATAGGCAAACAGATAAGGTCTATAACAAAAGCTCGGTTTTCAAGCACTATAGGACATTTTAAGCAAAACAGATATGGTAATCAAAGGTTTACTAGTTGGAGTAGATACCGTAAGGGTATAAGGCAATTTAGACACAGTCAATTTCAAATGATCCACACACTCATGCGATATAAAAGAATGAGTAGCGCCTGAGTCAAACAACACATTAGAGAGTTTACCAGCTATCAGGCACAAACCTTGTATAAGATCAGCAGATTGAGTGGATTCATCTCCCCTCACCGGTAAACACCCTTCCAAAGTGGCTTGTGGTCCAGTTCTTTGGGTCACCTCTATGATCTCTGACACTTTTTCCAGTAGTTGTTGACTGTTGTTTAACCGGCAGTCTGCAGTCTCGTGCTATGTGGCCTTGTTTCCCACAGTTGAAACAGTTGGACCTACTAGGACAGTTGTTGGCATAATGTGGCCCTCCACATCTGAGGCAAACCACATTATGCGACTGCTGACCCGTTCCCGCTGCTGGTCCTGGTCCCTGCTTACGCCTGTGCTTAGCATATGGTTTCTGTCTCCACTGAGAATTACTTCCTCCACGCCTCTGGAAATTTGACCGATTAGGACCCCCGGTCCTCAGTTGTTTTTGTTCATTAGCCATCCTCAAGTCTATGCTTTCGATGGCACTGCATCTCTCTACTAGCTCTGGGAAGTCTTGTATGTCCAGAGACACTACACCCACCGCAGCCTCATCCCCGAGTCCCTCTTCAAACCTTCTGCATTGCCGAGTCCTCATTAGGGAACCTCTGATAGTATTCTAAAACTTGATCGGCGCCTCAAACCTCGAGGCATACTCGCCGGCGCACATGTTGCCCTGCTTGAGATTCGTGAATTCCTTCTCCTTCTCGCGTCTAATCAGACGCGGAAAATACTTCTCAAAGAAGCAATCGGTGAATAGCTTCCAGTTGATCACACTACCCTCGCCTTCCAATAACCTTCTCTTGCCCTTCCACCGGAATTCCGCCCCTCGGTCAAAGATAAAGGCAGCGTAAGTCACCTTCTAATCCTCTCGGCAACATGTATTGTCGAATATTTTTTTCAATCTCTTGTATCCACCATTCAGCCCTTTTTCAGGATCATACTTCCCGTGGAACCGAGGTGGCTTTCCATTCATAAAAGTTGTCAATCCGGCATCCTCACCGCCGCCCCTCTCCTCGATTCTTTATCTCGAGCTGTTCCTTGTTCATTTGCAGCATCTCAAGCATTCTCGTTGGGTTTGCAATAGCAAAGCAGCCGCTATTGTCTCCATTGTGTTTGGAGTCGAAGATGATCCTCCTCCATTGACAGCTCCGATTACTCTTTTCTCGGAGTCCTTCCTCCACTTTGTTTGATGGACGCCCTCTTCCACGTGCCATGATTCCGAGTGAAAGAAACCATTCACTCTAATTAGTATGACATATAATACTACATAAGCAAGTATATAAATACCATATGCCATACTAATATTAACTGTTTCGCATTAGGTTCGGACTCTCTACCCCACTTCTAAACATAGTCTAAATCCGATGTGGATTCAACTAGACACGACCAGTAACAACACCTAAACTTAGCAGTCCTTGATTCTGATCGGACATAACCCACAGTCCGTTTTTAGAACCAAACTGCTCTGATACCATAATGAGACACCCCGCTGTGCCTTGGTGTTTTATTTGGAAATAAAACTTGATTATTATGTTCTTATTCTTAAACTTAACATGAAAATACGGTGGAATTAAAACTTAAATTATTAAGTAAACATATTCATGTAGAACAGGAATAAGAAAACATGACCATATTAAGCATATGTAAGTGAAATCAGAGTTAAACAAAACACTGTTTTGGAGCATCCCGACAATAGGAGCCCTAACAGGTGTACAAGTTATACAAATGTAAAGGCGGAAAAGATAAAGTGTCGTGACACAAACGCACTGGCCATAACTAGGACTAGACCCTACTCATCATGGGTCACAGCTCGTCCTCCGGCATCCGGCTTGTAAGGTGTTTCGTCCAGCTCCTCCTCGTTCGGCTCATCAACAGGATCTTCGAACACGAGCCATAAAAGATAGAACAAAGCAGAGAAAAGTACAGGGGATAAGAAACATGCTATCATCAAAAGCGGAAAAAGATTCATAGTAAATGATACACTAATTGCCATAGACAATCAACACACATTTCTAACAAGTCATCCTCAAATTAATATATATCCTCCTCTACCCTTTGTCATGATGCAATGCAATGCAGTATGAATGTTTTGCCACAGCCACGTATCCAAATTTCCATCTCAAGTAAATCAGACTATGTTTCAAGTCAACCAGACTATGTTTCAAGCCAACCAGACTATGTTCAAGTCAAACAGACTATGTTTCAAGCCAACCAGACTATGTTTCAAGTCGATCATATGAAAATATCACAGACCATGTTTCAGGTCACCCCCTAGTGCCGTAACCTCTCATCACTATTTCATGAATAAACCCAACAATAATCACATCTCGGTTAGGTACTTCTAAACTCAGATCTCATGAACCCCCGCACACATTACTCTAATTATCATGTATTAATACACATCAAATTCTCTGACCATGTATCAAAACATTGTGGAACAAAGCAGTTCAATTATCATCAAGCTATAATACATTCTCACATAAACATATCAATCATCATAAAATATCACAGTAATATCAGCATCAATAAATTCATACATTCCCAATATCATATAAGCAATCCATCACCGATAAACCTACAATCCCCGAATCAACATTGGTTTTACAAAAAAACAACTCCAACGTGATTTTGGTCTTGTCGATTATTCGATTTTCTAGTAGGGTTTGGGTCGCCCTACACAATTAATATATAATCTACTACTTATCGTTCCCGACGGTAGATTGATTCTTTCCCCCACCTGAGTTCTCACCGAACTTCCGAACTCGAAGCTCCTCGTTGCCACACCACAAGTTACCAACACCACCTTCAACCAAGCAACATAATTAAAAATAAATCAAACAAATTCATCTATGCCCTCATTATGCTAGGTTCGGCCATTTAATTCAAATGAGGGCTAGGATTGTTTTCTCAACCTAAGCTTTTGGATACTTATCACTTAGACTCTAGGTAAATTAAATAAATTGACATAAGTTGAAAATATGGAATAAAAATCCTCCAACCACTTAGGGCAGGTTTCGGCCTTGTATAACAAAATAGGCTAGGATTTTCAAATCGACACAACCTCTTAGATCAATGATCTCAGAGTATTAAGGAGTATGAATCAAGTACTAGTTTTCACAAAGCAAATCAAAAACATTTTATTTCCTTTAATATAAGTTTCGGCCAACATAATTGAATTGGCTAGAAATTTCTAAACTTTCCAATCTCTTTAGCTTAGAATCCATACATAGTAAGGAGCTTAAAACCATGATCATTTTGGAAAATGAAAAACAAGGCATCCTAGGTCCATAAACCTTAGGTTTCGGCCATCATAGGATTTTTAAGCTAGAAATCTTTAAATCATCCAATCTTTTAGACATAGCATCCTTTGATATTAAGGAGCTCAATCTATAATCATTTTGGAAGAGAAACAACCTAAAACGTTCCAATCTTTTTAGATATAGCATCCTTTCACATAAGGAGCTTTAATCCATAATCATCTTGGAAAATAAAAACAACACATCCTAGGTCCAAAACAAATGAGTTTCGGCCATCATAGGAAACTCAATGAAAAAGATTTAAACTTTTCCAATCACTTAAACCTAGCATCCTTTAGTATAAAGGAGCCCTTGGTCATGATCATCTTGGAATAGAACTCAAATATAAATTCATAAAAGCAAAAGTTGAAACAAAATCCAACCTAAACCATAGGCATGGTTTCGGCCTTGCATGGATAAAGGGGTTCGAAATTTTTGTTTTACACAGTCTTTTAGTATGTTGTAATAGGAGTAAAAACAAGAACATAGGAAGTGGTTTCAACTCAAACGGAGTTTTCTACCATTTTTAAGAGTTTTTAGAAGTTTGAGAGCTTAAAGAAAACATAAAGCATAAACTATGAAATGAATGCAAGAACTTGAAAAGAAAACTAAATAGGATCATTACCCTCAAGAAGATGAACAACTTTGATGAAGGAATCAAGTTGAAAAGAGAAGTAAAAACCAAAGCTTTAAAGGTTTGAACTTTTTTTTTTAAAAAAAAGAAAGGAAGAAGATGAAGAAGAAGAAAAGTGTGAGTGAAGTGATGAAATGGGTATATATAGATGGAGGGAAATGGGGCACGGTTTTGGAGAGAAAAGGAGATGAAAAATGAGAGAAAATTGAAGTGGATTGTTGAGGAAGATTGGAGGTATGAGAGGTATGGTGTTGTAAGGTGGAGGTAAGGTAGGAGAGAGAAAAGAGTTGAAAAAGTAAAATTTTGAAAAGGTGAGTGATGGTGGTCACTATTTTCCATCACATGATGTCTCTTCTAGTCCTTTCGTTTCCTTTGTGCTCTGCTCCATTGCGTATCAGATGACTTCCCCGATCGTATTTCTCGACGATTTCGCTCGGGTAATACTTAGAATTTGGCCCCGGACGAGATTTTGTGAAAATCTTCATACCCACACAAAACATCCTAAAAACACTAACCGTCTTGTTTACGGGTCAAAATTATGTTTCCGGCTCAGTAAAATTATACTGGTAGAGAAAACGCAGATCGACTTCCGTCTGAATTTTCAGCCGAAAATTTTACTGTGAGCTATTATCGTAAGGTAGATCAAGAATATGATTTTTATTTTATTACAATCATTTCCTAAACTTCATATTAAAATATAATTACTTATATTTTAATTTATTAACCGCATACCGAAAATCAGGCTGTTACAGGAAGCTGAGGACAAGATGAAGATGCAATACCCTGAGTTATTTCAAGGTACGTAATCTCGAGGACGAGATTCTTTTTAGAGGGGTGGAGTTGTAACACCCTGTTTTTCGTGTGCTTAATTATTAGTAAATGCATGCTTTAATGTATTTAATTGTGATAAAATCCAGAGGATGATTTTATTTTAAATAAAATCATTTTCTTGTGTTATTTTACTGTATGAAGTCACAGTAAAATTTTCGGTATAAAATTCAGACGAAAGCCGGTCTGGGTTTTCAAAGCCGATCTGAGTTTCTTGAGCTAGAGACCTAATATTGACTCGTGAACGAGATGATTAGTGTTTTTTTGTTTTTGTGTGGGTTGGGAGTGTTTTGAGAAATCTTGTTCGGGGCCGAATTTCCGAGTATTACCCGGGCGGGTGTCGGGAAATACGATCGGGAAATTCATCTGATGCATGTTGGAGCAGAGCAAAAATGGAGTAGATTGACTGATGTGAAGGCTATGACATAGGCATGTCCATGGCCATACCTTCCTTACACCAATCAAGTCAAATCACCATACTTTCTTACACACACCTTACCTACACCATACCTCCTTTCTTCTCAACCAAGTCAAGCTCTTCTCTCCCCTCCAATCTGCCCCAAAACTGACGCCTCCCCCTCTCTTTTCCTTCTTCTATTTAAGTTTCAAAGTGTAACCATTTCACACTTTTGCTTCCTTTCACAAAAAAAAACATTTTTTTTACAACTATTCATCTTCTTCTTCACACAACTAAAGGTACCATTTTTACTAAGTTTTTCAAGTTGTGTTCTTCATCAAAGTTGTTCATATTGGTAAGGGTAATGTCCCTATACCATTTGTTTTTCAAGTTTTGGCTTTATTTTCATAGTTGATGTTTTGAGTTCATAATATGCTCTTAAACTTCAAAAAATTCTCAAAAATTGTAGAAAACTCCGATTGAGGTGAAACCAATTTCTATATTCTTATTTTTACTTCCTATACAACATACTAAAATCTTGTGGAAAAAAAAATCTCGAACACCATTTTCTGTACTGGACAGAATCTATGTCTTTTGTGCCATATGAGTTTTGTTTCATCTTTGCTTGGTTAAACTTGTGTTTGAGTGTTATTCCAACATGATCATGACCAAGAGCTCCTATGTACATAAGGATGCTAGGTTTAAGTGATTGGAAAAGTTTAGAAACTTTTATGTATTTTCATGAAAAAGTGAAAACTCTAAGCGTTTTGTTATATGTACTTTGAGGTTTTTCCAAAGTGATCATGGATTTGGGCTCCTTGATGTACAAGGATGCTAGATCCAAGAGATTGGAAAGTTTGAAAACCTCTAACCCTCATTTTTACTCAAGGCCGAATGATAGTGTTTGTGGCCTAGGGTATTTGATTTTTTCATTTTTCCAAAATGATCAAGGTTTTAGGCTCCTTACTAGGTATGGATGCTAACCTAAAGAGATTGGAAAATTTAGAACATCCTAACCTATTTTAGAGGATGAAAACCGAAACCCTAAGTTGATGACTTAGTGGGATTCTTGATTCAAACTTGTTAAACTTTTGGTGTTTTAAGAACTCCTAGCACTTAAGGATCATAAATCCATAAGTTGCATGATTTTTGGAAACCTTAATCCAAAACCATTGTTGAAAACCGAACCTATGCCTTGTGGCTAGTGTTCTTTGATTAAAAATCTAACCTATGGTTTCATGTGTGTAACCTTAGATTCGTTACGCGCGGACGTTCGTGATCCTTAGTTTTCGTAGTCGGAACCCTTATCGTCTTTTGAGGTAAGAGGGGATTTCCGAAAGATATTCAATAATTGTATGCATGTGTGTATTTGATTAATTGTTTACTTGACGGTTATTGAGTTACTGGATTAACTGAAATGTTATGCTATTATATGAAGTTGAACTATATCGTTATATATGTTGAGATGTATAACTGTGATGAACTGTGATATTGGCATTGAACTGTGAATATATATATGTGTACATACTGCTGTTGTTGTTTGAAGTTTGCTAAGCCGGACGTGTGTCTGTGCTCAATCATTAATAAGGATTAAAAACCTTAATAAGCTTTGAAGATGAAAGGATGGATGTTCTTTTCCAAAAAGCTTGAATGTTTAAAAGTACTTGTTTTATGTGACGATATAGTTTTAGTGATTTCTAGAATGCAAGAGAAAAACCCTTTTCGAACTATGTGTTTTAAGTGAAAACTTTCGAAAATATTTTACAATATCCTATTGGGGATTTTCAAAGTTAAAAGTGTTTCAAAAACGTTTTATAAAGGATTTTCAAAAGAAAAGGTTTTCTCCCAAATGATTTAGAAACTTTCCGATAGCCAACATAGGTTATCGAGGCTTTCGATTTCGAAATCTGTTTTCGTCAAATGAAAGATAAGTACTAAAAGAATAGGAATCTAGACGTGAGACGTCGCCTCTAGTTTTCCATGCTTAGCACGTGATCTTGGATCAGTGTTAATTCGGGACCGTAAAGTCCTATTCGTAATGTTATGGACTTCAAGTCCAATTCGCGGAATCGAGGACAGTTCGTTCTGATTTCCGTTGTTGTGGGCTATTGTCCTTAGCATGATAAGTAAAACATGACTAAAAGTATATTGATTTCCATTACCACAAACCTTGACTGCGGCCACGGTCTAGGTGTTGGGATTGAGCATTCGGACTGTGTGTCCAATGTTTCTAAGTTTTCAAGTGATGGGGAAATAATGTTAAGTCATTAGCTTTGAGCTTTGACAGTGAAATATTTACACAAAGGAAAACCTTAAAAGGAAAGTTTTTATTCATATGCATTTCCCCTGGCAGACGTGCCTTTGCTTATTGAGGATACCCATGGGGTATCTGAGAGTCAGTCACATTGCTAGCTGTTTCGTTAAGGGCATGTGGCGTTGTCTGACCAAGAGGCCTGGTGCATCAGGATGCGGTGGCAACAGCCCGGTGGGCAGAGCTTGACCAACTCTATCTTCTCCAGTGATAACATGGTGTTGTGATCTCATGAGATTAGGATAGAGCCTGATATTGAAGTGTCATGCACATTTTCGAAAACTGATTGTACGGGCTTGAGGACCCCTTGATATAACACTGTTATATTATGATGATTATGCATGCTTTAACTGTTGATCTGATTTCGTGTTGCATGTATCATGTATATGGTTGTTGTGGGATATATCTTATGACGGTATCTCACTCTTGCATGTCTGTATGTTCTTTTATTTTCCTCGTACCGGGTATGCGTATGCTTTAGATGGACCCTCTTGTCCCTCTTGTACCTGAGGTCACACGGATAGAGACTTTTGACGAGGCCGACAGGATTGGGAATTGGAGGATGGACGCGAATGCGACTACGGCGACGTCATCGAGGGGCCAATCACTACTACTGAAGCTAATATACATGGAGAGCACATTAGGAGGATCCACTCGGTGGAATCCGAGAACGTGATTCTTCCACCGCCATGGTTGTACCTGAACACGCTACAGGAAGCCGGTCTACTTCACCTCACGTTGAGCTCTGCCGAGCCGGAAGAGGAGGAACCGATGGAGGAAGATCTGAAGAAGATCCCGAAGAGGATCCCGAGGAGGAGCCTCATGAGCCGGTAGACGACCGGTGGGATGAGGAGCTCGAGGCGGGTTATCACCCTTTGGATATTGAGGAGGAGGATGTCCCGTTGGATGACGGAGGAGAGATGATTGACCCGGAGCCGGAGACTTCTTCTTGTGGGAGCGTTTGTGGCCACTCCGAGTGTCGTAGGCATTGGTAGTGGTTGGAGGCTTTGTTTTGAGTGGTCCGTTAGTCTTGGCTTTTGAGATTTTCTTTTGAGTTTAGATTCCCAGATTCCCATTCCCAGTTGGTGTTTTATTTACCTTATCTTCTCAGTTATGTTTCAGTTATGTTTTCGTTTCTGTTGGCCATATTGATTAAGGCCGTGGTGTAATGTTAAAACCTAAGACCTTTCGAGGCAATATTATATGTATGTATCTGTTGTCATTTTCAAGTTGTGAGTTTCTTTACCTTTTACTTCTTTTCTTTAAAGAAAAAAAAATTAAGTACCTTTTTGGTAACCTTGTGTATGTTGAATAATCTTTTTCCGAAAGCGACGAGCATTTAAACGAGCATTTTTCCGTAAAAAGGGTAACCATGTGATGACCAAGTTAGGGTGTCACAGAGGGTGGTTATGGTCTTCTACAAATTCATGGACGACAAACTTTCAATTCTTTAATACAAGTGAAATTCTTGCGTTACAATCAGTTCTAGTTTTTGCTCTGGGCTTGCCTCTGGGCTTGCTAACTAAAGCATCTCTCTTGTCCTTCATTCGCACCCCTTCCTTGCAACAAACAAACCTACATGATGATATAGTACCATCTTTCTTACGCATGTTAATGTAACATTTTCGAACTCCAAAGCCAACACGTATACTATATGCAAGCCAAAATTCAAAAGCTATCTCTCTATTGTCAAATTCCATACCAACCCTTGGCTTCCAATCAACATTTGAAGATGTCATATTTGATCAAACCCCCCAAATGAATACACCTGGTAAGTGTATAGAAGAATTAAAAAAATAATAACCAGCAACCAAAAAAAAAAAAAACAATAATCCATTTTTTAAAAAAGAATTCCACTCAAGCATGGAAGCTTTCATGAGTGGCGATAGCAAAAGAAGGCATGATTTAAACAATTTCTGGTAAAAGAAACAATAAAAAACATAAAATTATTATTAAAGTTTTGCCATTATTAAAAAACAATAACCCTTCTTTTAAAAAACAATTCCACACAAGCATATATTTGCTTTCATGAGTAGCGACAGCAAGAAGGCATTTTTTTTACAATCCTCCAATTTTTCTAAACATACAATGAAAGAAAAATCATAAAAGAAGCCATTATTTTTACTACTAACATGTACGGTGGTCGCCGATGACTGCAATGGCGACAACGGTCTGCGGCGCGACGGCAACGACATGGCAGCAGCGGTTAGGGGCGCAACAGTGTAGAACAATCCTGTGCTTGTTATGTTTCGGTTCAGGTTATTATGTGATGAGTTTATTCAAATTGTGTTTTTTAAAATAATAATAATAATAATAAACCACGTGTCATGTTCTGGGCCGTCAGATTGATCCGACGACTCATAATGATATCCGACGGCTCAGAATGATTGAAAGTTACATAACTTTCCCGCCCAAAACGTTAGAGGATCCGTTTCCCTAAGATTTTCCTTCGTCTGAGTTGTTTCCTTGTTATTACCTTTTTTTTATAAGCAGTTTCCCTATTATTATCTACCTATTCTTCTGCGGATTATACTTTTGAGATTTAGACATGACCATCATAAAATGAGAATCCAACTTTTCACTGCAACCAAATCAATTCAATGTTCATATCACCTTTGATTTTAGTTTAATTTGATATAATATTATATCAATTAATTACAAGTCATTATATATATAATTTTTAAAATTATTATTATAAGAATCAAATATTTTTAATAATATAATAATTTATAATTGATTAATTGTGAAAAAAAAATCTTTAAGTTTATAATATATATCAATTAAATATTTTTCTTTATGAAATTTTTTATTAGGCTATTTTGTTATAAGTTTTGTCTATTTTTTCACTTATACAGATAGCATCTAAGTTTAATTATACTAGCATTTAACTGATTGAAGCTTTATGTAAAACTAGAGGCTCAAAGTATCAAATCTTGGTTTAATCTGCATGAAGAAGATTAAGGAAGAATTTGTATAATCACATTATAGTCATAGAAATCATCTGAAAGTTTTAATCCCTTTCTCTTTCTCGAGTTACCAAAATAATGGAAAAATATAAACTATTGACCAGTTTCTTCCTTTATTATCGTGAATAAAAATGAGCAAGCGAGCCAAGTTTCGTTGGCTACTTTCTTCCTTTTTAAAATTAGTTGCACATGTACACAAAATTATTTTTTTCAAAAAAGAAAAAGAAAAAGAATAGTACATTCGCATTGTTGATATGTTGTTGTCAATGATGACCATAAATATTGGGAAGGGATTTGAGGGAGAAGAGAAAAGTAGTTGTCCAACTTTTGGGGTGATGAAGCAATAATTGAAGTCAAAGAAGGATCCTTGTGGACTGAGGAATGTGAAGGAACGAACCGGAGGGGACCACCACTGAGACCAACATATACTCAATTAGATTCCACACATGAGTGTGATGGAGCAATAACTCCATTGCAATTGTTGTATTTGTATTTGCAGTGATGCACACTTTAATGCAATTTTATTAGCATTACTTCTAAATGTCTTAATTTTTCTTCTTCTCACAAAGTATTTTTACATATAAGCAGTGTAACATGATCTATATAAAATTAGTGTGCCCATTCTGATACTTCAATTTTAATTTTTAAGAAGTAATCACTTTTTAAAAGCTCTTTCAGATAGTTTTTTATTATGTTTTTTTAAATATAAAATGAAATCCAAAAGCACAAGTCTCTGTAACTTCTATGATAATATATTTATGGAATATAAAAAGACTATGATAATTATATACCCTCCAAAAAAATTATAATTAAAAGTTATCTGTAATTTAAATCACAGTAGATAATTCATCTGAAAAAAAGAAAAAAAAGAAGCATATCCATGATAATAATATGGCATTGATGATAAAGAGCAGGGGTCCATATACAATCTTGAGAAGTTGTACACTAATCATACGGTCTGGTGTCTGATAATGATTATAGGCGTGGCATTGATAATGTTGTTGATAGAAATATAACAGACAGACAACAGCAGCATAAAGTGAATGTCTCCTCACTCTCATGACTTGTCATGAATCACGAAGCACACACTACACCAAACATTATTATTGATTATATATTATACAATGAAAACAATCTTGGTCATAATTTGATGGAGCTATGGGAGTAGGAGGCAATGCAAAGCACTTGCTTGCTAATACTACTATTAAAAAGCTGGCATAACTGGTTGGTGGGGTTTACTTCTTGATATGAAATTTGAATACCTACAAAATAATGAATCCAGTTCGATCATTCTCTTTGTTGAGTGACAATCAAAGTATCAAACCAATCAATTGAAATGTTGGGTTATTTTGGAATGGATAAAATAAATATTTCAGCCCAACCTGACTAGGTCCAAATCTTTGAGGCCCATTTCACCCCACCCAACCAAACTATTGACGGACCTTTACAGCAGCGGATACTAAAAACAATAAAGAACTGTAAACACAATAGAACAGTGCAAGACACACACTCATCATGTCACATCTTTATAATTTTTACCTTTTAATTATAATTAGGCTTATATCAATTTTTGCACATTTTTTGTACTATAGTTCTGCCACCAATACAAATGCAAGAGATGTGAGTTTGTAGGCGATGTGTGACGATCATTTTTCAAACACAATATATTTCTTGATTTACTAATTTCTCATGTGTATGACATCACTTGAGCTACGTCTCTAATCTCATTACCTATTGATATGAACATAATGGTGAAGAGGTTTTCAAGTGTTACCGTAGCTTAGAAAAACAGGAATGTATGTACTCCTTTGCTATCGGTTTGACCATGTACTCCATGATAGGTTTTCCTTTATTTTGTTGGTATAGATTAAGAAAAGACACACCCTCTTGCATGACCAGGAAATACCACTAATCTCAACGAGGATTTATAATGAATTTTATATATCATTGATAGGTTTTCCATTTATTGTACAAGAGCATGACTTCATTTCTGTTGTGGGTTAATGGTTAATGATGGATAGACAAAAACTAGTTAATTGGAGTCCGGGAAAGTTGTGAGATATCTTGCTAGAAGACATAAAAATTTGAGTACAATGCGGTGAATAAGGCCACAAAAATATGCATTGCTGCTTACAAACCACAACATTTGCTGAAAATATCCATAATGTTCATAAGACAATAAAGGAAGCTAGGTGTTGATTCAAGAAAAATTGATGTTTGTAACATCCACATTTGATAGCATTTGAGTGGAAATTCAATTCTACAGATCCAACAGAGCTATTGTATAAGAAATGATAATGCAAAAGCCTATAATACATTATACTACGTGCAATGCACCTTGTAATAGTCAAAAAAAAAAAAAACTTGTGTGCATAAGATATTAAGTTCTAACATGAGAGGCGCTTAAAGCTGATCCAAACCTTGTCTTCTGCCAATCAAGCCATGACCCCACAAGTTGGCATCAAGAGGCAGGAAAGCTCTGGGTGAAGGTTGACATTCAGAAGATCAAGATCAATCTAACATGAATGTTTAAGGATATGTGTACGTGCATACTGTGATGACATGCTGTGTACTAAAAAGGTTGTAAACACCATACTGGTGCAGACAACACAATCACCAATATCAGCTCCTTAAGGGAAGATAAAGATATCCTCCTCCACCTATTACAAATAATGGACAGAATAAGACATTGATGATTTGCTGTAAACATCCTCATATCTGTAGAATAAAAATTGGCTATACCATACAAATTGTTCAAAATGGTTCTTTACACATGAATACATGATACATAAATTAAAAAACAGATTGGCTTAAATATGTTTTTAATCCCCAAAAGTATAGCACTTTTTGGTTTTGGTCACTATTTTTTTTAATCCAACCTTTTCAAAAAAATTGGTTTTAGTCATTGTGAATGAGCTTCTATTAAGTGCTTATGCGGAAAACAGAGGTCCAACTCACTGATTCCATGTGTCAGTGGCTCCGTGTGCCATGTGAGCACATAACATAGGCTCATTAACTACTAGGACTAAAACCAAAATATTTTAAAAACTTGGACCAAAACCAAAAAAATTAAAGAGGGATCAAAACCAAAAAGTACTATATTTTCATGGACCAAACGCATTAAAGCCTATGTTTTAGACAAAGAAACTAATAATTTTGTATAGCAAACAAATTGCAGTACGCATATAACCTAGGAAACTTCTATCCATGTGATCCATATCTCCTTACATAAAGGACCTTCATCTTAACCTTCTTCTTCTGGAATCATTTGAAACTCGTCTTGAAACATTAGTTCTTCTTCTACTGTGAGATGAAGAAGGTTCGGATGATCTCATCTGTATGCTACTATCTGTTGTCTGGATTCCTGAGTCTATAACAGCAGCTGTGTCATCATTCCTATTTAAAGGATAAACAAAAGGTGCGGCTGTAGAATTGGTTGCAGCTACAATTTGAGAAAGACTCCCTGGATGGTTTGTAGCAGCAACACTAAAATTTGAATCTCTATTAACAGCACCAGGATTTAACTGCCTGCTTCCTCCTGTGTGGTGACCATGAATATATGATTCAAGGTCCTCAACCAATCTTTCTGCGGAATTCATTGCAGAGTTTAATGCCGATGACAGGGATGAAAATGATGCAGCTCCTTGCACTAACAACCTTGAAATTGGATGAGAATGAGTATGTTGATTATTGTCTGTCTGCAGGTGAGATTGAGCAAGCAAAACATTATTTCTTCCGCTTGCAATATTGGGACCTGATGGAACTCGCTCTCCTAGTCCACCAATAAAGTTATTATACCGTCGAACATTTTGGATCATAGAAGAAGATGCTCCTTGGCTTATAAGCTGCTGCCTGATACTCTCAACTCTAGGTGCATGGGGTCGAGGAGGAACTCTCAAACCATATCCGTTTAATTCCAACTGAGAATGGCTACCAACACTTGCATTACCATAAATTGGAATAATGCCTCCTTCAGTGACCTCTCCTTTACAAACAGGGCATTCCTTTGCATTTGAATAAGCATACGACAACTGATAGAAGCATGGCCAACAAAACAAGTGACCACAGCAGGTCACAATAGGATCTCTTGCCATGTCCAAGCATATATTGCAATCAAAAAGGTTCCCAGTTCTGCTGTCTTCCACATCTCTTTCCACACCCAATGCTTTAGCTACTAAATCCGCACCCTTACTCTCGCGCCCTTTCCCACTTTCAACTATTCCTCCTTCAACTTCTTGGTTCTCCCCCTCTTCATCTGGAGCATCAGCTGTTGTGGCTTCTGCTGTAAAGTTGGTAATTTGAATTGGATTGTGAACCGGCGGCCATCTGTAACGCTGCCTAGCTCTAGAAGTTACTGCCTCAAGGTGCCTAATACGGTCATGTATATGTCCATGGGCAGATTCTAGTTCATCTAATACCGAATCAAGTTCAACCACTGAAGTATTATTGGACGAATCCAAAGGCTCCTGATTCAAATCAAGCTCCATTACACAATACCTTGAGTTGTTTTCTCAGCTTTATTTATCCCATTAACAACATATTTCATTCATATGTATGAAGATCCTAATACAAATCATAAAAAAACAAAAACAAAAATATTATTAGATGCCCATTGATTTAAATAAAATAAATTTACTAAAAATTCATGAGAGCACCACAATCAAAGTTACATCCACAATTTAAAATTGCACTAATTCATAAACAAGAGAAACTTGAACCAAACGCAGAATTTATTGAGCCAAAATAATAAAAATGGTAGAAATTCAGCTGAATCGGAACAGAAAAAGATGCAAAGAAACTCTAATTGAATACAATTGTGATCAAAAGTAAGAAAGGAGTGAAATTGATTGGAAAAGGGTGAAGAATTACCATTGAGATGATGAAGATGAATTGGGTGGATAGAGAGAAAGTTAGGGAAATCGGCGATGAGAAGCGTTGTTGGGAGTTATGTGATTGGAAAAGGTGTCATCTTGCGCCATTCACAGTTGTCAAATTATTTTGCACACAAAAGAATGAAAGATTGTGTGTTGTTTGTTCTTGTAGGAATGGGAGAGAAGAGGCACACCGTTTCACAGGGTCTCTTTGTACTTTGGATCTTTTTTACAGCAGACGTTTTTTTGGATTAGATATTAATTTTTTGTTTTGGTTTTGGGATATAATTGCAATAGGGGTAAAGTTGTTTTAATTTATAATTTATAAATGAGTTTTTTTTAATCATGTCATAAGTATGAAGTATCTATCACTGTTTACAATGACTAATCTCTATCAGGAACTTGTTTCATTGGGTACACACAAAATTGGTTCTCCTCTCTCAACCAAACTTTCTCCCGCAAAAGATTTATAAAGGAGTTTAAATGTAAAGAAAAAAATTAATGGTATATTCATTCTTAATTAAGATGTTTTAATTAAATCAAGAGATAAATGTATTTTTATTAGTCTACTTTATATCTATGTTTACTATATTGAATTGTTTGGTACGAGAAAAATAAGAGAGAAAATAAAAAAAAAAAGAAAGAAAGATTTTCTCTTAATTTATTTGGTACGAAAGAAAACAGAAAAAAAAATTTATTAAGTAGACAACTTTGCTCTTATTCTTTTTCATTATATTTTTTGTTTACAAATATTTATATTTTATATAATAAAATTAAAGCATATAAATTTAATTATTATATGTAAACACACGCAGGAAATGCGTATGCATATTATAAATGTTATATATTTATAATTATAATATGTAAATTTTATTATTATATGTTAACACACACCAAGAAATGAGCATGTATTAGAAAGCTATACCCGAAAATATATATTCATAAATCCAATATAAGATACTCACAACAAACAATATTAGAAAGCAATACAACAAAAAATGAAAACAGAGCTCACGTCTAACACGATTTGGAAGGAGAAAGCCCGCGGTAGAAGAGAGAAAAACGTGAGGGAGGAGGCATGTTGTGAAGAGAGAAAGAATATAAGACATTGATGTGTTTGGAAGAGTTTAGCTTACGAAAATAATTTATGATAATAAATCTATATAAATGATTTATTAAAATATTTTACGATCATTTTATAAGTTCTTTTTAATTTATTTTTATAAGCTTGTTAGAGAAGTGTCACGACCGTCCCGTCCCGGTGTCGCGAAAAATAGGTAAAAAATAGAGAAGTCGCTATCAATATTTTATTTGGGAAAAACATTGGAAAAACAATTTATTTAAGGTAAACTGGTCCTAACAAAAATATAGAGATCTGAACTCGGGAGTCGGTTACGAGTAGGGAAGGTGTTAGCACCCTACATCGTCCGTTTAAAAAACGGTATCTCAAGTTCATTGTGCAAAAGAATTTTATTAACCTTTGAAAATATTTATTTTACCCCACTTTTTAAATAATAAAAAAATATAAACACAACGAAAGGGAAAATTAAATTTTGGCTTTACAGAATGATTGATTCTGCTCTTACGTATTCTTGTGTGCGATGGAAAACTCAAAGCCACGTAATTCTTGAAAAAAACTTGATTTGTTGGTTGATTTTAATTTTTTGATTTTGTTTTTATTTTTTTAAAAAAAGGAATTTTTAAATTTAGAAAATTTTTTTGATTAAAAATCACGAAACTTTCCTTTTTAAAGAAGGAAATTATTTTTTCCATTTATTTTATATATATTTTTTAAAAAGGATTTATGAAAAAGAACTAAAAAAAAAATTTAGAGACTTTTATCATTTTTTTTAAACTTTGGTCCAAAACAAATTTATCTTTTTGATTGTTTCATTTTTTTTAAAAGGTTTTTTTATAATGTGAAATTCACCATTTTTAAAAAGAAACAAGATTTTTTATTTAACAAGAAACCAGAAAAAGGGGCCTTTCATGCTTGGAACTTGCTGAACCATGAATATAACACAGGCCCAAAGACCTCATTCTACAATCGGACTTACCAACAAACACAAGGTTAGACAACAAAATATCATAAAACAACAAAATGAAATAAAAAAGACAGGGAGAAAAGAAGATACGAACCTGAGATAATCAGTGGAGAAGGAAGCTACACAAGACCTTAGGGATGGCGGCGAGGCGTCAGGGCGCGAGTAGTGGCGATGATGAGAGTCACAGAGGAACACGGAGGCACGAGACTGAAGCGGGTGTGCGTGGTTGTGTTGACGATGGCGGCGGGATGCCGTGCGCAGTGACGAGGTGGAGCGTGGCGGAACTGAGTGGCGGTACGACGTTGGGTTGGAGCGGCGGCGGTGGATCTGGGCGTAGATGGCGGCGGGATGCCGTGTGCAGTGACGAGGCGGAGCGTGGCGGAGTTGAGTGGAGGGACGACGTTGGGTTGGAGCAGCAGCGACGGATCCGGGCGGAGATGGCTCTGAAAATTAGCTAAAAGAGGATTTTGATTTCTTAGGCCAGGTGTTTTGACAATTGAAGCTTGAACTAGCCCCCTATCCTACTATTATTTTGTTGTCAGTTCAAAAGAGAGCTTGGGAGTATGCTGGTTAAAAGGAACTTAAGGAAACTTGGATGACAAAGAATGTAAGGCAACTTTTCATTTTTATTTATTTATTATTTGCTTTTCAGCTTTAACTAATTTTTGTCTTTTTGTTTTTATTTTAATTAGATGTTGGGCCAAAGATGTAATGGGCTGGATGATGGACTAAAAAACTTGTAACAAAAACAAATTGGGCCAATAACATGAACAATTTTTTATTTTTCTGTATTTTCTATTTTTTTTAATTTCAAAATATTAAAGGAGAAAATACCCAGACAAAATTAGGTGTTCACAAAATAACGATGGGGATTTTTGAGAGTCAAGCCTATCATAGTTCATTGTGCAGTTTCTTTTATTAACTTTGAAAATATTAATTTTACCCATTTGTTTTATTTCTTCTGTAAATAGTTTTATATGCTCTCATAGTTGTCTTTGTATATTCTTGCAACCCTAGGGTAGAGAATTATTTTGTTGTTGCCTGTTCTTTTTGTGTGTGTGGTGTAGTTTTCGTTTTAATAGGTTTTGTGTAGGTTTGTATGCTCCTAGCACACACATCACCATCACATATTTCACACATTTTTGGTCTCTATACTCGAGTCTTGGAATGCCATAAGATTAGATGGGGCTTCAGTGATGTTATTGTGATGCTTTTGCGTCCCTGGCAGTCATTGATTCTCCCGCTCGGATTGCTACCGGTACGTGGACTGCCATATTGTGACTTATTTGTCCCTGTGGTGAGATTCATGGATTCGGGTCCTCATCTTTTAGATGAGGGCAATATGGGGACCATGATTTTTAGGATTTTTGATCCGTCCTATAATTCACTCATAAAGCAAACTTAGTGACCAACCGGTTAGGGTCATAACATAACTCTTACCAATCTTAGGACACAAAGGGAGCATTTCTCGCTCATGTTCATGTTTTTTGTCAAAGAAAAAAAATCACTTTTTTTAGTTTTTTGTGAAAGAAAAAATTATTTACGCAAGTCCTTTTGCTTGTAACAAAAAAAAAAAATCTTTTTCATATATTTGTATCTTATGCTTTTCTGTAAATAATAAAAAACACTTATGTAAATCATTTTTCTGTAACTCATAGAAGAATAAAAAAAAAGATCACTCTTTTTTTTTCTTCATGCATCTCATGCATTAATTTTTTCTTTGGGTCAATAAAAAATAAAAAAACATTTTCATGCATTACTTAGTTTTTATGTCAGACTCATCAAAAAAAAAAAAAAAAACTCATGCATTCATTACTAAAAATCATTCATCTCAAGCATTCATTCATAAAAAAAAAATGATTCATCTCAAAAATAAGAAGCTCATCTCATACATTGCCATTTTTGTGAAGGAAAAAAAGTGCCTTCATGCATCATATGGATTAAATTTTTTTGAGTCAATCAATGTAATTCTTTATCATACATCTCATGCATTAATACCTTTTGGGTAAAAAAAAAAAAAAAAACCTTTTTGCATGCATTTCATATACTCATTTCTTTTTAAGTTGAAAGTTTATTTAAAAAAAAAAAAATCATTCCATGCATTTTGCTCCTTGGAGAAAATGGAACCATTGCGCTTTCAATGAAAATAATGTCAATTAAACCATGGATCATGAGGTGGAGCTAGAAAACAGACTTGCTCAGATGACCGAAAAGTGCGGGTCACAACCTTTTGCCTAGTCAAGGAGATTCAGATGTCAATGCCATAGAGGAGTTTCAAGTTGTCCTGCAGAAGTCATGTGACGCACGTTCAGGTTCTTATGAGGTGATCTTCTAAGAAGAGTCAATACTTTGTGATCCCCGTCTTGGAAATTTCAAAGCAATCGAGGCTAGTTTTGTTTATCAGCGATTTACCATGATTATGTTGTATTCTATCATATGATACTTGAACTGTGTTCATTTTCTTGAAGCATTAATGAGATGAATTTGCATGCATACCTTGCCTCATCCTTTCTTTACATCTTCGTCCACATCACAATGTTTCTCTAGCCGTTATCGAATCTCATCTTCCCTTTCTCTTCTCCAAGTACCTTCTTTTGTTTGGTTAATAAGGCCCACCTTCCTGAAAAATCTTTGTATGAAGCCCACAGGTTCTCATGCCTTTTCAAAAAGAAAAAATAAAAGAAAATAAAAAATAAAATAAAAGAGGAGCAAATAAATAAACACTTGGTGAGCACCATCTTTTTGTCTTTCAAATAAAGTTTTCAAAATAAAGCAATCATAATTTGAAATGAAGTTTGGCCATCTTTCTTTATCCTTAACAAAATATCATCATTACCCCTAGTTACCCTTTTTGAGCTTGAAAATTTTCTTCAAAGAACTCTAAACAAGGATCACCCCTAAATAAGGGGAAAGCAAGAAGGAAATGGTGATCATGAAGCATAAATTGAAAAAAAAATTGAAAAGAAAAAGAGGAGAATGAAGAATGAAGAACTTCGTGTCAAAGACAAATGATAAGGTCAAAAAAGGAAGAATAAAAAGGAAAGTTAACAGAAAGCGAATATTTTCATAAATCCGAAAATAGCATGGATCATTGATCTTTTTCAACCTTAACACATTTGTTTGAGCCTTATATCCTTCCTTTCACGACCCTCAACCAGTGGCCACGTTACAAGCCTAAAAAGTCAATTCTAATCAATGAGTGATTGCTACTTTTTCATCAACTTCAATTTTGAGACAAAGTTTATGCTCTTCTAGTTTTTAATTGATTGCTCCTCTTAAAAAAAAAGAATGAACAAAAGAAAAAAAGAAAGCCCGTTAGACTGAAAACCCACATGGGCAGCCTAAGCAAAAGTTAGGGCAAGATCTACATGGGACAAAATTTGTTTTCAAGGGTCTTATTTTGGAGCATTTCCATTATCGGACGCCCTATACTGGGGCAGCTCCATTGTCAAGTTTTCCTTGCTAAGTGCCCTACACTAGGACAGATTCATTCTTGGATGCCCTACCCTGGAGCATCTCTATTCTTAAATTTTCCTTATCCAGTGCTCTATGTAACATCCCTGACTGCTCTATGGATTGACGACTGTCCCCACAAACCAACACAGGTCTTTTCAGTGTGCTTTGTCCTCACTCACACGCTTCCCGGGAAAACTTCCCAGGAGGTCACCCATCCCAGAATTGCTCCAAGTCAAGCATGCTTAACAGTGGAGTTCTTAAGTGATGGGCTACCGAAAAGAAGATGCATCTTGTTAGTATAGGTAGTACCAATCAATTCATATAAGCCTTCCTCAACTGTATAGTGCCATACCTACACAGTCTCAGGATCCCTCTCATTCGGGTGTGTAATCGGTTCATTCATGTGTCCCTCCGCCTAGAATCCTGCCAAGAGCCGCTCCTTGTCCGTGCCTTCTTGCACCGGCGACCACTCCCCGCCCTCGTCGGCACCCGGGTGTTACATGCCCACCAGCTTCCACTTGGTTCGTCCCCGAACCACACCGTACTAGGAGAGGTGCCGCCCTGATACCATTTGTAACATCCCTGACTGCTCTATGGATTTACGACTGTCCCCACAAACCAACACAGGTCTTTTCAGTGTGCTTTGTCCTCACTCACACGCTTCCTGGGAAAACTTCCCAGGAGGTCACCCATCCCAGAATTGCTCCAAGTCAAGCACGCTTAACTGTGGAGTTCTTAAGTGATGGTCTACCGAAAAGAAGATACATCTTGTTAGTATAGGTAGTACCAATCAATTCATATAAGCCTTCCTCAACTGTATAGTCCCATACCTACACAGTCTCAGGATCCCTCTCATTCGTATGTGTAATCGGTTCATTCATGTGTCCCTCCGCCTAGAAGCCTGCCAAGAACCGTTCCTTGTCCGTGCCTTCTTGCACCGGTGACCACTCCCCGCCCTCGTCGGCACCCGGGTGTTACATGTCCACCAGCTTCCGCTTGGTTCGTCCCCGAACCACACTGTACTAGGAGAGGTGCCGCTCTGATACCATTTGTAACATCCCTGACTGCTTTATGGATTGACGACTGTCCCCACAAACCAACACGGGTCTTTTTCAACATGCTTTGTCCTCACTCACACGCTTCCTGGGAAAAATTCCCAGGAGGTCACCTATCCCAGAATTGCTCCAAGTCAAGCACGCTTAACTGTGGAGTTCTTAAGTGACGGGCTCCCGAAAAGAAGATGCATCTTGTTAGTATAGGTAGTACCAATTAATTCATATAAGCCTTCCTCAACTGTATAGTCCCATACCTACACAGTCTCAGGATCCATCTCATTCGGGTGTGTAATCGGTTCATTCATGTGTCCCTCTGCCTAGAAGCCTGCCAAGAGCCGCTCCTTGCCCGTGCCTTCTTGCACCGGCGACCACTCCCCGCCCTCGTCGGCACCCGGGTGTTACACTCTACACTGGGACAATTTCATTATGGGAATCCTACACCGGGGCACTCCATCCTCGAGGGAACTACTCTGGGGCAATTTTGTTCTTAAGCGGCTTACATTAAGGCCATTTCATTGTCACATGCCTAAGACTATAGCAAAATTCTGGTAAGCAGAATCTATTGTATCCAAAATCAAATCAATTCAAACAAGGGCAAGATCCTTTTGACCTCCATACCACCTCTTATGTGTCTTGTTTTAAATACCATTTGAGTAATCAAACTTCAAACACCAATCCAGAAGTTGTTCAAGCAATAATGTCCTTTCCTGTCATACTTTTGAATTCATGCATGCTTGTTACATGATGCTTCAGGTAAGGTAAACATGAGTTCAAGTACAATTTAACCATCTAATGATAAATCTTTGAAGAACAACTCTGGTCAGAAGAATTCTGAATACAAGGAAGAAAGCGACATCCTCAATGGGCAATTCAAGCAAGAGCATTGATCCTCACAAATAAGGGTGGTAAAATTGTCCACATCCTAAAAGAGAAAGGACAAAAAAAGGAAAAGAAAAAAAATAAAAATAAAAAAAATAAAAAGAAAAAAAAGCAAACAAAAAAGGCTCGCTAGACTGAAAACCTGAAAAGGCGGTCTGGGCAAAAGTTAGAGCAATCTGGTAGGTTGAAAATTCACAAAAAGCGACCTACGCAAAAAATTAGGGTTAAATGCAAGCAAAGTACAAGAAGTCTCATCAAACTGGGGCAGTTTAAGAGGACAAGTCATGAAAGCTCCCAATATATGAGGACTGGGGCAAGTCACATCCTTGAAGATTGATCAGATAATTTCATCCATTGGGTAATCATTACAAAGAAGCATATCTCATCCAAGAAGCAAAACATCATTTGAGCAAGAAAGCAGTCTCATTCTACCTCATCCTTAATCTTGGCAGCGATCAACACTTTGAGGAGTCAAGGATCAAATAAAAATCTTGTAAATAAAATATAAAAAAATCAATCACAGTTTTCATCAAAGCATATCATGCATCATGCATAAAAACTAACCAAGGTTTTCATCAATCATAAAAAGCATCTCATGCATCATACATTAAAAAAAATTATCACAGTTTTCATCAGTCATAAAAGAACATCTCTTACATCATGCATTGTCTCATCTTGTCATGCATCAACAAGTCAACATCTTTGTAGTGCATTTGTTCGGCTTTCATGGGCACAGGGCCCCAAAACTCATGTCTTGTTAGCTTTAGCAGGCACAGGGCCTCATAATCTTCTTGTGTATTTTCGTTTAGCTTTAACGGGCGTAGGGCCCATAAGCTATTGTCTTTGGTTAGCTTTAGCAGGCATAGGGCCTCGCAAGCTTTTTTATCTTCAAGCTTCGGCGGGTACCAGACCCCGTAAGCTCTCTTTGTTTTCAAGATTTAGCGGGCACAGGGCCCTAAAAGTTATGTCTTGTTAGCTTTAGCAGGCATAGGGCCTCTTAAGCTTTGTTTTGTTGTAGTTTGGCTTTAGCGAGCACAACGCCCCAAAAGTCGTGTCTTGTTAGCTTTAGCAGGCATAGGGCCTCTTAAGCTTTGTTTTGTTGTAGTTGGGCTTTAGCGGGCATAGAGCTCCGAAAGTCATGTCTTTGTTAGCTTTAACAGGCACAAGGCCTCGTAAGCTCCTTTCAGTCTTCAAGCTTCAGTGGGTACCATACTCCGTAAGCTATTTTATCCTTTTTTTCAAGTTTCGGCGGGTACCAGACCCCGTAAGCTCTTTTTGTTTTCAAGCATCGGCGAGTACCAAACCCTGTAAGCTCTCTTTTGTCGAGCTTCTGACGGCAATCCACCCCGTAAGCTCTTTATCTTTCCGTTCGAGTTTCTGATGGGCAATCCACCGTACAGAACAAAAAAGAGCTGTAACAACACTCTACCATCACTGTCGTTTATCATTACATAGCTGACATGAGAGTTGTCATTTTTTCTTCTTCTTTTTCGCTATTAACACCAACAGGGAGAAGGGGAAGAGAAGAAAAGAAACGAACACAAAGATCCCCAGTGGAGTCGCCAGCTGTCGCGACCGTCCCGTCCGAGCGCCACGAAAAATAGGTAAAAAATAGAGGGATCGCTACCAATATTTTATTTGGGAAAAACATTGGAAAAACCATTTATTTAAGGTAAACTGGTCCTAACAAAAATATAGAGATCTGAACTCGGGAGTCGGTTACGAGTAGGGAAGGTGTTAGCACCCTACATCGCCCGTTTAAAAAACGGTACCTCAAGTTGATTGTGCAAAAGAATTTTATTAACCTTTGAAAATATTTATGTTACCCGACTTTTTAAATAATAAAAAAATATATAAACACAACGAAAGGGAAAACTGAATTTTGGCTTGACAGAATGATTGATTCTGCTCCTAGTATTCTCGGGTGCGATGGGAAAATCAAAGCCACGTAGTTCTTGAAAAAAACTTGATTTGTTGGTTGATTTTAATTTTTTGAAAAGGATTTTGATTTTTTGATTTTTTTATATTTTTTTTAAAGGAATTTTTAAATTTAAAAAATATTTTTGATTAAAAAGCACGAAACTTTCCTTTTTAAAGAAGGAAATGATTTTTTCCATTTATTTTATTTTATTTTTTAAAAGGATTTATTAAAAAGAACTAAAAAAAAAATTAGAGACTTTTATCATTTTTTATTAACTTTGGTCCAAAACAAATTTCTCTTTTTGATTTTTTCATTTTTTTAAAAGGTTTTTTTTATATATTAATCAAAGTGGTGAAATTCACCATTTTTAAAAAGAAACAAGATTTTTTATTTAACAAGAAACCAGAAAAAGGGGCCTTTCATGCTTGGAACTTGCTGAACCATGAATATAACACAGGCCCAAAGACCTCATTCTACAATCGGACTTACCAACAAACACAAGGTTAGACAACAAAATATCATAAAACAACAAAATGAAATAAAAAAGACAGGGAGAAAAGAAGATACGAACCTGAGATAATCGGTGGAGAAGGAAGCTACACAAGACCTTAGGGATGGCGGCGAGGCGTCAGGGCGCGAGTAGTGGCGATGATGAGAGTCACAGAGGAACACGGAGGCACGAGACTGAAGCGGGTGTGCGTGGTTGTGTTGACGATGGCAGCGGGATGCCGTGCGCAGTGACGAGGTGGAGCGTGGCGGAACTGAGTGGTGGCACGACGTTGGGTTGGAGCAGCGGCGGTGGATCCGGGCGTAGATGGCGGCGGGATGCCGTGTGCAGTGACGAGGCGGAGCGTGGCGGAGTTGAGTGGAGGGACGACGTTGGGTTGGAGCAGCAGCGACGGATCCGGGCGGAGATGGCTCTGAAAATTAGCTAAAAGAGGATTCTGATTTCTTAGGCCAGGTGTTTTGACAATTGAAGCTTGAACTAGCCCCCTATCCTACTATTATTTTGTTGTCAGTTCAAAAGAGAGCTTGGGAGTATGCTGGTTAAAAGGAACTTAAGGAAACTTGGATGACAAAGAATGTAAGGCAACTTTTCATTTTTATTTATTTATTATTTGCTTTTCAGCTTTAACTAATTTTTGTCTTTTTGTTTTTATTTTAATTAGATGTTGGGCCAAAGATGTAATGGGCTGGATGATGGACTAAAAAACTTGTAACAAAAACAAATTGGGCCAATAACATGAACAATTTTTTAATTTTCTGTATTTTATAATTTTTTTTAATTTCAGAATATTAAAGGAGAAAATACCCGAACATGTTCTCAAGAAGTTTATGATAATAAATTGCTGTTAGCTTATTTAAGAAAGAGCTTATTACATAAGCACTTAAATAAATTTTATTCCCAAATACACTTATATTAGAAAGCTATACCCAAAAAATATATTCATAAATCCAATATAAGATACTCACCACATACAATTTTTGAGAACAATACAACAAAAAATGAAACAGAGCTCACGTCTAACACGATTTGGAAGGAGAAAGCCTGCAGTAGAAGAGAGAAAAAACGTGAGGGAGGAGTCGTGTGGGAAAACGGGAGAATAAGGCTATATATGTCATTTCACACAATAACCTCTCGTCATTTTCCGTTTTCTTTACAAACATGGAGAGAAATCTTTTTTAGATGTATCTCACTAAATTTGTTCTCTTCTTTATTTCTCTATTCTACCAAACCCGATAAAATTACCTTTTCTCTCCTTACATTTGCTATATACTCATTTTCTCTTTTACCAAACAAAGAGTATAGGATGTTAATCCTTTTGATATCTTGCAAAAAAAATTTAGACAATCATCCAATTATACACTCTCACATCATTGAAAAAGAAAAGATTTAATTATAATAGACAGTCACTGGAAAAAAAATATATTCTGACAATCAATAATATATTAATATATTATTAAAAATATTTGACTCTTATAATAAATAGAGCTCACCACCAACAACAATTTGGAAGGAGAAAGCATGCTATAATGGAGAGAAAAGCGTGAGAGAGGAGGCATGTGGGAAAAAGGGAACACAGAGCTATATAGGTTATTTCACATAATAATCTCCTCATTTTCCATTTTCTTTGCAGCCATGTAAGGAAATATTTTTTAGGTTAGTCCCACTAATTTTTTTCCTCTCTTCTCTAATTTTCTCTTTTACCAAATCAGAGAAAACTCTCTTTTCTCTCCTTATATTTTATCTTCTTATTTTCTCTTTTACCAAACAAAGTGTATATGATCTACCAAAAAACAAAGTGTATAGGATGTTAATACTTTTGATGCCCCACAAAAATTTTAAACAATGATCCAATTATAGATTCTCATGTCATTAAAAAAGATTTAATTATAATACACATCTGGTGAAAAAAAAAAAAAAATTTACACACAGCGAATCATATATATATATTGACATATCATTAAAAGTGCTTGACTTTTAGAATAATAACTTTAAAAGTCAAACATGAGGGGATGTGTGATCGGCTCACAATATCAAAAAAAATTATGCAGACAATACATCAAAATTAAACTCTTAAAAATATTTAACTTTCATGATAAATTTTTTTTTGGTGCTCTAACTTTCATGATATGTATATGGTTTAAGTGTGACGCACTTTCAAAATAAAGATTTTTCACACTATCAATCAATTATGTATGATCACATCATTAAAAAATAATTGACTTTATAATAATCATCTTAAAAGGTGCATATATATTGTTATCTATAATTAGTTGTCAGTATAAAAAATTTTGAAATTTACACGCGGATGAGATAACCTGCATTAACCAAATTTTGTTGCATTTAACAAAACATGCATCCAAACATGTTTTTGTGAAATAAAAAAAATTCTAAAAGATATATAGACAAACGGAAAATCAAACAAAAAAAAAATATGTTTTTTTTAGTGCAGCTCTCCGGTTTAAGTATGTATTTATGTTAACTTAGTTTGTAATCAAACAGCTTATAATAAAAAATCTATGAAAATTTGTATAAAAATAATAATTTATTCTCTTAAAAATATCATTTCCAAACATGCACTAACTAAAATGGCCCTTTCATCAAACATAGAAGCCTTAGACTACAACAGTCCCATCAAACTGATAACATTGAAACTAATAAGAACTAAATAGTTTATCAACTGAAAATTTGTAATAGAAGCTGTAGACGGTTTCGAATTGAATGAAATACAGTTTACTTTCACTCTAAGTGTAAAAAAACAAAGAACACAACAGAAAGAGACAAAGAATACTAAAAAAATTGGAGGAAGGAAAATTGAGCGCTTAATTGGAACACCCTAAACTGGGTTATTATTCATAATCACTTTCAACAGATTTAGGTGCAGATTTAGGTGGACAAAAATCACTAGCAATGCCCGAGAAATAAATACTCATTAACATTACGTTTATCTTAAAAATTGCAAGACCTCTGAATTTTTTGACATGAATTCTTATATCAACATATCTTGCTCAATCAAAGCACGAGTCATGCAACACAGACAAAGATAGCACGAGTCAAATGAGGAGAACAAAATATTGTGTCAGTCAAATTGCTACGAAGATCCCAATCATATTAAAAGGCGCTTGGAAATTTGAGTACACACAGCATATCTGCAAATTCGAATTGAAAGATGGAAGCAGTTTCTTTGAATTGAAGCTCATCAAAAGTTCAAAAGAAATTACAACAAGAGGACATGTTCTGTCCACAAAGATAAAAACACATACTCATTTTGCAATTCACTGACAAGGAATGTATATGAAAGAGAATAACAGAGGCAGTAAAAATCAATTCAAGTACTGAATTTGGATACCAGAAAAGTCAGCATATGTTTGGAAATCCAAAAATCCTCCATGGAGCCAAGTAGTCTCAGCGTTCATCTTTAGTACCATTTTGAGTAGAAATGCAGTTATCATCAGCAATAGCTAGGATATCAGAAATGAACTTAATCAAAGAACAGAGTCCCCCCAAGAAGTTATGATCAATAGCACCCTTTGCATCCGCCACATGTGCAAAGTCAACAAGTTTAACAACAGCACCTGAACTTTTCCCTTGCAACACAGACTCCTTTTCATACACCATGAGAACAGAACAAGAATAGAAATGAAAAATAGTTTGAACCTCAAACCACTTCTTAAGCTCCAACAGTTGTTCCAAAACCCCATTAGACCCCCCGAAAACCTTAGCCGTGAAATAACGATCCGGGCAAGCAGCATGATCATTCGAAGGCATATTAAAAGAAACAAACTTGCTGAAAACTAACATAACATCCTCAGCAGACAAGTTTTGAAGAAACTTCTTGTCAGGTTGCCAGGACAAAGGGTCCTCCTTTGAGGACCCCACAAGCTTCAACCCTGAAATCCTAAAACACAATGGGATGGTAGAGGTTTCTCTATCCTTCTTAAGGCACTTCTGAATGTAATCCTCAGAACCTTGAGGGTACCAAGTTCTGGAACCAATCTTAACATCCATCACAGATGGGTTCATGTAACATGAAACAACATCTTCCAACACAAGGTGGGGGTGTAAGCCAGAGCCATTTGATGCATTCACAAGCTTAGTGCCATGAAAAATTGGGAAGTAACTACGAATTGCTTGAGGAACCCTAGGATCAGAATAGAGAGATTTATAAAAAGTAACCTCTTTGGAACCACGTTCATCATCTTGAAGAGGCTTGTAGAAGTTTCCAGAATCATCTATTAGAGGGCCAAGAACACC
The DNA here is from genome assembly GCA_030762895.1 of Sophora flavescens. Taxonomy (NCBI): domain Eukaryota; kingdom Viridiplantae; phylum Streptophyta; class Magnoliopsida; order Fabales; family Fabaceae; genus Sophora; species Sophora flavescens. The sequence continues at coordinate 88,598,453 of CM061063.1, forward strand.
GTCTATGGCTTTATGGCCAACAACTTGGTGCTCTGGGATCTTAAGCATTTTTGCTGTAGATAATGGAAAAAAATCTCAGATTAAAGTGTAAAATTTCTAAGCAACGGTTTTATACTTTTATTAGAATTAATATTAATATTTGTATGATTGAATCTAAGATCGGAATCTAGGAAGCAAAATAACACAAAAGAAAAAAAAAACCTTTTTCAAAAAGTTCAAAATGGATTTCTAATAGATAAATGAGGATGATAATAAGAGTAAATGTATGGAACATGTGAAGCGCAAGATCCAATGGTTAGGGAGGATACATAACCCCATCACCAAAAACCTATAAATATAAAGCAATCATCCAAAAAACTTTAATATTGCGCATCTTCAAATCTAAAGACCAGAATCACATACCAGGTGGAAGGGACGCAAACGACGGGACGCCGGCGCGCACGACGCACACGTAGATGACAGGGACTCAAGAGTTCGATGCAGGGGCAAGTGGAATTAGTAGCAAATCGTAATTTTCAGCCACAGAGGGACGCAGGGTTAAAGGTAACTTTATTTGGGGCTGGGCTTTTTACTTGTTTGTTTTCACCCTGCGTTGGGCTTTATGTATAAAAAGAAATTGTAGGTAAAAAATGTTTTAAAAAGTTTTGGGTGAGCCAAGGCTCTCCTGTCATTGAAAATATTTAGAACAATAATTCTATCAATGTTTATGTTCACAATACATACATGCAAGCAACAAAATGTTAGCTACGAAACGCAACCTACCTGAATAATAATCACAAGTTCAGAACAATAATCATGCACCAGAAATTGATCTTTGGGGGCGAAATCCACTGGTGTAACTGAAAAATAAAAACAATATAAAGATATAAGCAACAAAATATTAGAACAATCACGAACCACAAATGTGATGCATATGCAATTAATCTTGAAAATGGATTTGATTTTATTTAAAGGTGTTGATTTTAAGCCAAAAGGTTTTTAGTATTGAAAGACGAGATTTTACTGTAAAATGTAAATGAAAAAAAAAAACCTTTTTCAAAAAGTTCAAAATGGATTTCTAATAAATAAATGAGGATGATAATAAGAGTAAATGTATGGAACATGTGAAGCGCAAGATCCAACGGTATATAGGTAATGATAGAGTCATAGAACTAATATTGAGATAGGTTACCGGAAAATGATAAGAAACTGCTCCGCCGCCGCCACCACCACCGCCGCAGCCACCGGAGAAGGAGTGCGAGTTAGCGACAGTGAAGAGCTTGGGACAATAAGCAAAGAACGCTCCGAGAGGGGTAATCTTGGGATTTCGTTTCAGCTTTGTTTTAAGTTTTAACTTTTACGCGATCCGATCTGCAAGCACCGCATGAAAAGTGAAAAACAGGGTTTTATGTATCTAGAATCGGGTCTAGGAGACTCACACTGGGCCTAACACTTTATCTATATTCTTTTTGGTCTACGTCCTGGATGCATCCCTTATAATAATAATAGTCTTATGTGTTCAAAGGCTTTCTATCATTTTCATTTCTCTTGTATTTAATATATTATATATTATTTTTTGGTACAGGTTTAATATTCTTCTTTAAGACTATAGATTCTTTCTTTTTATTAATTGTGTTTCCCAATTAATTTAATTAAATTACAAAATGTGAATACCAAAAAATAATTACCAAAATGTAATATGTTAGATTAAAATTAATTTAAATATATTTTATATTGTTTAATATTGAATGTAAACTATTTTATTAGTATGTTAGATTATTTTTTATTATTAAATATATTTAATTATAATCGGTTCAATCACCGGTACCTTCACTGGTTCAATGACCGGTCCGATTTTCAAAACATTTGATAGGACACCGCCAAACGTAGGAAAAGTTGTTGCACTTTTTTTATCTTTACACTTTCTCTTTTACCAAACAAAATATATAGGATTTTAATCCTTTTGATACCCCATAAAAAAATTTAAACAATCATCCAATTATAGACTTTCTTGTCATTAAAAAATATTTAAATATAATATATAGTTGGTATATATAAAAAAATATATTTACACAGACAACCAATCATATATTGATATGTCATTAAAAATCTTTGAATTTTAGAATAATAACTTTAAAAGTCATGCATGAGGTGATTCGTGAGAGGTGGCAAAACGGGCTATCCGACCCGTATCGGGCAGGTCCGTATCGGGTTCGGGCTTTATTGGGCTGGACTAAATAAGCCCGGATTCAATTCGATCTCTAAAATTGGTGCCCAAGCCCGACCCTATACGAACATCGGATTTATTTGGACCGGCCCGACATATATGTATAATAAATAAAAATAAAGATGAAAATATACAAAAAAAAAATATGTACATCATAGTGCCTTACAACTTATATATATGGTAAGAGATATTAAATATGATATATATATATGCAATGATGTTCAATTCGTGATCTGCCAACGTCAATGTCAAAAAATATACTTGCCAATATATATATATATATATATATATATATATATATATATATATATTCCATGCCAATTTCACTCTAGGATTAGTCCGTGAAAATTGTAAAACTAAAGCAATGGTATATTAGGAAAATGGTCAAAGTTGGAGAAAAGGGGTGTCATAAAAAAAGTCACATGTACCAAATACTGTGGCTCGCCTGGTAAGTTGTAATAGTTGGGACATCAGATATTCTAAGTGGTTTTTTTCACCATCTCAAGTCTCAACTAAAGTAACAGTAATGAGTGTTTTAAATTTTTAATTTTTAGAGATATATGTGGGCTGCCCGAAGCTCGGCTGGGCTAGCTCGAGATGGGTACGGGCTTCATAGGATCTAGCTAAAAAGACGTACTTGTAATTCGGGTTCAAATTTTAGTATCTAAACCCTCTATTTGTCAGGTTTTTTCGACCCGGTCCGGTCGGAGCAGTCCATTTTGTCACCTCTATTTGTGATTGACTAACAGTGAAAATTTTTTATGCTGAGAAGACTTCAAAATTAAACTCTTAAAAATATTTAACTTTTGCTGTCAAAAAAATATATTTAACTTTCATGATATTTATATGGTTTAATTGTGATGCACTTGCAGCATAAAATTTTTTCACACTATCAATCAATCATATATGATCACATGATTAAAAAATATTTGACTCTTATAATAACTAGGGGTGTTCGCGGTTCGGTTTGGATTGATTTTGAGGCAAAAAGTCATTCGATCCGAAAATAAAAAGAGCATGCAGTTCAGTTCGGTTTGGATGATATCGTTAAAACAATTCGATTCGATCTGATCCAATTAAATGCGATTTGGATCGGTTCGGTTGATTCGGTTTTTAGCGACACGTCATTACATATTTATATTACATCAATGAATCGAGATTACAAGCTAAATTGAACAAAATCTTAAACTTGTATATACTTGTTTATATATTAATGTAATAACAGTTCATAAAATATGTACAAAATAAATAAATATCACCGTCAACTAGTTCCATAACATCTTTTTTTATGTTTGGAACCTAGGAATAGTAAAAAAAAAATTATGTCAAATCAAACTAATAAGTATTATTAGAAAAAAAAACCAACAAATAAAAAATCAATAATACAAAAAATAGAATAAATATATATATAAAAAAATTATATATACGGTTTGGTTTGGATTGGTCCGGTTTAAGAAAATGAATCCAAAATCCGATCTGATTCGATCGGTTTTCACAAAACTGTTAGAATATGGGGTCTGGTCTGCAACAAAGGTAAGATTCGTCCCCACCAATCTCTCCTCGTAGTTTGGATGCAACAGGTGTAACCGGTGAATCCCCTTCAGCATACAATGGAGAACCATGGTTTGACTTGCACACCCTAACCAAGTGTATCGTCAATGACATTTTACAGAATAATAGTTTCCTTAATTCTTTCTGCGCATTAAGGGAAGAAAGGAAGTAATTTGGAATGGAGAAGGCTAATCCAAATTCGGATACCTTTCCTGTATGTATAGTGGTTCTATTTATAGACAACCTCATGCCCCCTGGTAAAGGAAAACAACTCTCTAAGAGATTGAATGAGGCAATGCGACTGAACATAATATTTAAATATCAAACAGTAAATTATAAACATCTTATGTGGTAGCCTGGTGGTTAGCGCTCATGCTTCCCACCTCCTGGTCTCGGGTTCGAAACTCATTGGGCGTCAGTCTCTTTTTATTCCCATTTTTAATAAAATGGTCATAAATTGTTCAAAACTCAAAGGTGAGAATCGAACCATGTCACAATAGGACACTATGCCAACATCCAAACACTGAACCAACACATCATTTGATACAAGTAAACAACCATTAAATCTATATAATGTTAACTTCTACTCAACCTTCCAACTTGTATTTTGGAAATCCCTCACGATCCCCCACCATTTTCAAAATAAACCCAAATCTCATTATTCCGGAAATCGCATGCTTTCAGACAAAGGTATCTTGGAGATTTGAACCTTTGCTTAGTAAGCCATGGGTTTCACTCATCCCCGAATAAAGTGGTAGACAAGCTCTGAACCAAATATTCATTAGAACAATCGTACATGACTTACACATGAAATCTCGGTATCATTGAACGACTTGTTAGTGTGACACATTTGGTAAGGCCTTGTGTCGTGTATCCTTTTCATGAGAGCTTACAGAGTCAAGCCCTTTAACTCCAAGAAGCGGTCCCACTTCACTCTCATATAGGTGGACTTTATCAAAAACACCCCCATAATTTGGGCACCTCAGCACATATATGCTATAGGTCCATTAAGAGCAAAAGCTCACCCTTTTCCTTTTATGCCCTTATGGTATCCAAGTACTTTTAAACCTCGGGATGTATCTATTCGTCAAGTACTTGCAATCACTCTGATAGTGTACTTTGGCCCATTGAACTCAAGACTTGATGCTACTCAAGTGTGAGTCGGGTTTCCACCATTGGTGATCATTTAGATATGGGCCTGTCCCATCCCTGATGATGTTTTCCACATCATATCACTTGTCAGTCCTTTCGACAAAGGATGCAAGATTTCTTTCCGTCTTATAAAGACCCTGGATATTACTCCATTTGAAATTAGTTCCTTGACATAACTATGTCTCAGTCTAATGTTCCTGGACTTTCCATTATGAACCTGGATATTTGCCCTTGATAGTGTTGAATACTATCCCATTGTATAGATACTGGCGCTATTAAAATTGGTATCCCATACAAAAAGTTTCTAAGCCATTCAATGTATTTGTTACCTGCTTTCAATACAACGAATTCTGCAGCTATGGTGGAATTGGCAATGTAAGTTTGTTTCTTGGATCCCCGAGAAATAACCCCCCACCAAGTGCTAAGACCCAACCGCTTGTTAAAGCATGGTCTTCTATATAATTCACCCAATTGGCATCTGTGTATCCTTTTAATACCGAAGGATAACCATTATAGTTTAAACTATAGTTCATTGCCCCCTTCGAGTATTTCAATACTCTTCGGACAACATGCCAATGGTCTTTGTTTGGATTACCAGTATACCTACTTAGTCTCCCTACAACATATGCATTGTTTGACTGGGTACATGTCATGACATACATTAAATATCAAATTACTTTTGAGTAATCAAGTTGTGCTACTAGACTACCTTTGTTTGGTACTAAAGTAATGCTATGATCATAGGGAGTAGTGATAGGTTGACAATCAAAGTGATTAAATTTCTTTAATACCTTTTCTACATAGTGAGATTGGGGTAAACCTACATTCTCACCATCTGTTATTATTCTAAATCCTAGAATCACATCAGTTACCCCTAAGCCTTTCATGTCAAAATTTCTAGATAAGAACATCTCAGTTTCTTCAACCTAATCTAGATCAGTACCAAATATTAATATATCATCAACATATAAACAAATCATGACCCCTTTTCCTCCATGGAATTTATTATAAATACCCTTGTCAGATTTATTTATTTTATATCCATTAGCTAGCACAACTTGATCAAACTTTTGATCCTATCGCTTAGGATCTTATTCTAGTCCATACAACGACTTGTTCAATTTACACACTTTCTTTTCCCGACCATTAACCACGAACCATTCGGGTTGTGTCATATACACCTCTTCATCTAATTCCCAATTTAGGAATACCACATCCATTTGATGGATGACAAACTTACAGATGGATCCAAGTGCCAATAGCACTCTAATTGAGGCAATTCTTGCCAACAGTGCATATGTATCAAAATAGTCAATCCCTTTTGCATAAATCCATTAGCAACTAATCTTGCCTTAAACTTATCAATGGTTCCGTAAACCTTCATTTTCCCTTTGAAAATCCTATTGGTTTGGAACCAGGTGGGAGGTCTACTAATTTGCACATTTTATTCCCCATTTATTGAGTCCATTTATTCTTGTTAGCCTCCTTCCAGAAAGCGACAACTTGAGACTTTATTGCCTCTTCAAATGTCTATGGACCATTTTCTGTATAATAATATATTGGTCCATAACCGTCTATGGACTCTCTTGTTCCTTCAACAAGGAACATGAAAAACATTGGCCTAAGTTTTCACATTTCTAGATCTCTGACTTTCCCTAAGTTCTAAACCCTCCAAAGTATCTTTATTAAATATATTACTTTCCGAATTTTGTGCATTACCATGAACATTATCCACGTGACTTGTAATTGAGTTAAACTTATTTCCTTGAAATATTAAATCCCCAAACTCAATCACTGTTAGTAACAGGATGAGTCACTAGATTCCATAACCACGAATCTATATGCTTTGCTAATCTTAGCTTAACCCGGGAACACGCATTCAATTCCCCTTTCACCTAATTTCTTTCTTTTGGTTCAAGAACTTTTACTATTGCCCTACAAACTCAAACTTTGAAAAATCTGAGAACGGAATTTCTATTTTCCAGAGCTCATATGGGGTCATCTTGTTCCATTGTTTAGAACTCTATTTACTATTTAACAAGCCTTCAACATAGCTTCTCCCCAATATCATTTTGCTAGACCATCATAGGATACTATGGTTTATACCATTTCTTCTATATCCTAATTTTGTTTTCAACTATACTATTTTGTTATTGGGAATAAGATTCAGTTGTTTGATCAACTATTCTAGTAGACTCAAAGTAACTAGGGTTATAGAATTCTTTTATTCTAATAACTCCTAAGGCATTTAATGAATGTTTAATAGCAAACAACTTCAATTTATCCACACTATATAATAACATATATAAGCATTACAACTTCCGGATAAAAAATAACTTTACAGTTTAAGTTTTATTTGCCTTAACTGTTACCATCAATGCATTCATAATAATTTTAAATCAGGTATGCAGGAAACAGATGGGAAATATTAACCATGTATTTTGCATACGTATACATTTCTTACGAAGAGTAAGAAAACTAATCTGACACTGGCCTAGTGGTTAACACGCCGCATCTGTTCGGCCCATCCCATTCCCATGCATTGCGGGTTCAAAACCCCAAAGGATATACCTTTTCCATTTAAACAATCTTTTAAAAAAAACGTTTATGTTGAAAAACGCTACAGTGTTTCGAACTCAAGACCCGCATGATATCGCATTGTGGCATTCTGCCACCAGACTAGGATGCTGGCTTATGAAAATGAAGAACCGTTTTATATATTTAAATATTAACATAAACACAACTTTCCAATAAGATGTGAGTTGTGGGTGTCAATTCCAACTTCCAACCGGTTAACAATACCCGCAGCCACCAGAGAAGGAGTGCGAGTTAGGGACAGGGAAGAGCTTGGGATAATAAGCAAAGAACGCTTCGCGAGGGGTAATCTTGGGATTTCGTTTCAGCTTTGTTTTAAGTTTTAACTTTTACGCGTAATATATTCGATCCGATCTGCAAGCACCGCATGAAAAGTGAAAACCAGGGTTTTATGTATCTAGAATCGGGTCTAGGAGACTCACACTGGGCCTAACACTTGATCTATATTCTTTTTGGTCCACGTCCTGGATGCATCCCTTATAATAATAGTCGTACGTGTTCAAAAGCTTTCTATCATTTTCATTTCTCTTGTATTTAATATATTATATATTATTTTTTGGTACAGGTTTAATATTCTTCTTTAAGACTATAGATTCTTTCTTTTTATTAATTGTGTTTCCCAATTAATTTAATTAAATTACAAATTGTGAATACCAAAAAATAATTACCAAAATGTGTATGTTAGATTAAACTTACTTTAAATATATTTTATATTGTTTAATATTGAATGTAAACTATTTTATTAGTATGTTAGATTATTTTTTATTATTAAATATATTACATAAAATAAAAATATATATTTAATTATAATCGATTCAATGACTGATATCTTCATCGGTTCAATGATCGGTCCGATTTTCAAAACATTGGATAGGACACCGCCAAACGTAGGAAAGGTTGTTGCACTTTTTTTTATCTTTACACTTTCTCTTTTACCAAACAAAATGTATAGGATTTTAATCCTTTTGATACCCAAAAAAAAATTTAAACAATCATCCAATTATAGACTTTCTTGTCATTAAAAAATATTTAAATATAATACACAATTGGTATATTGATAAGCCTCCGGCTCATCTAGTTTCCAGCTAGAAAAGGGGTAGATTTTGTGCCTAATTGGGCGAGTCAACCTCGCTAATCTCCCAAATTAGCCACATTGAGCCTAATTAGACTATTGCTTCTTGATGACCCGATGTTATAAGCCAAAAGTCTAGAAAAACCATGTTAACCCAATCTTAGGATTAGGAGAGCATGGAAGCTTAGCAAGATAAGGGTTGTAAGAAAGTAAGTTTGGGGTGGCTACAAGGTTTGATACGTCACTCAGGGTTGAGAAAGAAAAAAAAATATATAGGTTGGAGCCAAAGGCAAAAATAAAAAGAAGAAAAGAAAAAAAAATTGCCAAAAGGAAGGGGGCAAAGCAAAAAGCTTAGCAAGAAAAAGGCTGTAGTCACCAAAAGCAAAAAGAAAAAAATAGAAAAAGGAATTTGAGTGGAAATTCAATGTGTCAAAATGTTCATGCTCTCTTAGTTCCTAGGGACTTAAGCCTAGTACCTTTGAATAATCCTACCCTTAGCCAGGCCCCATTACAACCTTTAAAAGACCTTTTGATGTTGCATGCATGTTCTCGTGGGAACCTTGATTGAGATGAAAAGCAAATTCATGGGAAGTGCTATTGAAATGCGAGATTGAGTGAAAAGTTGGTAGCTTAGACAAATGGAGCGAATGAGTGAAATATTAAATGCCCTTGTGAGGAAGGGAATTGTTTGAATTTGGTGATCTCTCTTTTGTGTGCCACTTGGATCCTCAACTCAGATTACTGATTGCATGAATGATGGAATTCTCAAGTGTTTAAAGTAAATGAATGTGGGGATTACATTGTTGCAAGGGGGGAAAACATTGAAGAAAAATTGTTGTGTTAAATTGCATGAAAATTGTGCAAAAATTGATTGAATCCTTTAAGCTTGCCAAGTTTTAAGTCTTTTTGAGTTTTACTTTACTTGGGGACAAGCAAGGTTTAAGTTTGGGGTGTTTTGATAAGCCTCCGGCTCATCTAGTTTCCAGCTAGAAAAGGGGTAGATTTTGTGCCTAATTGGGCGAGTCAACCTCGCTAATCTCCCAAATTGGCCTTGTTTTGTTCCTAAGTTAGAATTTGATTCGTTTAATGCATTTTTAGTAGTTTTTAGTTTATTTAGAGTAGAATTACGCTTTTCGTTTCCTTTTATTGTTTCAGGTTAAAAGTGAAGCTCTTAGAGTCAAGGAAAATGAAGAAAACAGTGGAAAAGCAATTCTGGAAGTTTCACCTCGCGAAACAGGATCTCGCCTCGCGAGCCTGAAGACCAGCCTGAACAGCAACAATCACCCTTTCTGTCTCGCCTCGCGAATCACCATCTCGCCTCGTGATCCTGAAGGCCTGACTGTGCCAGAGATGTCACCCTTTATGTCTCGCCTCGCGAATCACCATCTCGCCTCGCGAGCCTGAAGGTCTGACTGTGCCAGAGATGGCACCCTTTCTGTCTCGCCTCGCGAATCACCATCTCGCCTCGTGAGTATTCAAATCAAGATGGAGCCAAAACTGAATTTCGCCTCGCGAGAGCTTGCTTGCCCCGCGAGCGGGCGAGACTCAGAACCTCTATTTATAGGCTGTTTTAGGGCAGATAAAAGACCTTTTGTTCACCACTTGTTTTATATCGTTTTTGAGACGAATCCTTATTCTCTGGAGCCGCGTCTCCCTATGTTCTTTTCCTATTTTACAATTATGATGAACTCCAATTGTTTGTGCATTGTTACAAGCATGAGTAACTAATTCCCTTGTCTAAGGGATCAATGAAACCACCCATGATGGTGTAGCGTTCAATGTGATGTATGTTTCCCTCCTTTACCTCAATTCATGTTTTCCAATTCTGAATTTATTGCGTTGATCATAAGCATGCATGATTGACTAGTTAACGTGATGAGGCTTGATAGGCAATTCGCGTTTACAACTTGAATTGGGACCACTGATTGAATATTACACGAGAATGGGTAGGAGATCAGTGCAACCTTATAGGGAACAATATTTAATAGAGTTTGATGATTGGGTTATGAGACCGTAGCAAGTAATTAACTCAATCGTTGAATACATCCTATTGAGCACGATAGTGTCATTAGGAGAATTTGGGGGTCCTGGTTGACATTGCAATTGAACTTAGGGAGGGGATCATCATCACTTGGGTACTATGCATGATTGGGTAGGTGGATTTGTGACCTTAGTTGTTTAATCCAGATTTTAATTCTTATCTTATCTTATCGCTACCTACTTTATCTCTAATTGATTTGTTGATTTAAATTGCTATCCTATTTTCTCTCTCTTCTCAACCACTGACTTTTACTTGGTCAAACGTATCGAATTTCTTGCAAATGGTAGAATTGGTAGCCCAATCCCTGTGTCCGACCTCGGTAATTACTTACCGTGTTTATTACTTACGACGACCCGGTAGACTTGCCGGTAACTCAACATATATAAAAAAAATTACACAATGACATATCATTAGAAATGTTTGACTTTTAGAATAATAACTTTAAAAGTCATACATGAGGTCATTCGTGAGAGGTGGCAAAACGGGCTACCCGGCCCGTATCGGACTGGCCTGTATCAGGTTCGAGCTTTATCAGACTAAACTAAAAAAGCCCGAATTCAATTCGATCTCTAAAATTGGTGTTCATGACTGACCCTATGCAAGCACCGTACTTATTCGGGCCGACCCGACATATATATATATATATAATATTATATAAAATAAAGATGAAAATATACAAAATAAAAAAATATGTACATCATAGTGCCTTACAACTTATATATATGGTAAGATATTATATATATATATATATATGTATGTATGTATGTATGTATGTATGTATGTATGTATGTATGTATGTATGTATGTATGTATGTATGTATGTATGTATGTATGTATGTATGTATGTATGTATGTATGTATGTATGTGTGTGTGTGGGGTTATGGTATTCACGAGTTCAATTCGTGATCTGCCAACGTCAATGTCAAAAAATATACTTGCCAATAAATATATATATATTCCATGCAAATTTCACTCTAGGATTAGTCCGTGAAAATTGTAAAACTAAAGCAATGGTATATTAGGAAAATGGTCAAAGTTGGAGAAAGGGGGTATCATAAAAAAAGTCACATGTACCAAGTACTATGGCTCGCCTAATAAGTCGTAACAGTAGGGACATCAGATATTCTAAGTGGTTTTTTTCACCATCTCAAGTCTCAACTCAAGTAACAGTAGTGAGTGTTTTAATTTTAAGAGATATATGTGGGCTGCTCGAAGCTCGGCCGGGCTAGCTCGGTACGAGTACGGGTTTCATAGGACCGGGTTAAAAAGACGTACTTGTAAGTTGGGTTTTAGTATCCAAATCCTCTATTTTGTTGGGTTTTTTGGGCCCGATCCGGTCAGACCAGTCCATTATGCCACCTGTAGTCATGATCGACTAATAGTAAAAAATAATTATGCCGACAATACCTCACAATTAAATTCCTAAAAATATTTAACTTTTGCTGTCAAAAAAATATATTTAACTTTCATGATATTTATATGGTTTAATTGTGATGCACTTACGGCATAAAAAAATTTCACACCATCAATCAATCATATATGATCACATCATTAAAAAATATTTGACTCTTATAATAATTAGGGGTGTTCGCGGTTCGGTTTGGATCGGTTTTGAGACAAAAAGCCATTATATCCGAAAATAAAAAGAGCATGCGGTTCGGTTCGGTTTGGATGACTTCGTTAAAACAATTCGATCCGATCCTATTAAATGCGGTTTGGATCGGATCAGTTGATTCGGGTTTTAGCGATACGTCATTACATATTTATATTACATCAATGAATCAAGATTACAAGCTAAATTGAACAAAATCTTAAACTTGTATATACTTGTTTATATATTCATTTAATAACATTTCATAAAATATGTACAAAATAAATAAATATCATCATCAACTAGTTCCATAACATCTTTTTTTATGTTTGGAACCTAGGAATAGTAAAAAAAAAATTATGTCAAATCAAACTAATAAGTATTATTAGGAAAAAACCAACAAATAATAAATCAATAATGCAAAAAATAGAATAAATATATATATAAAATTTTATATATGCGGTTTGGTTTGGATTGGTTCGGTTTAAGAAAACAAATCCAAAGTCCGATCTAATTCGATTCGATCGGTTTTCACAAAACTGCTAGAATATGGGGTCTGGTCTGCAACAAAGGTAAGATTCGCCCCCACCAATCTCTCATCGTAGATTGAATGCAACAGGTGTAACCGACGAATCCCCTTCAGGATACAATGGAGAACCTTGGTTTGGTTTGCACACCCTAAACCTAGAGTATCGTCAATGGCATTTGACAGAATAATAGTTTCACTAATTCTCTCTGCGCATTAAGGGAAGAAAGGAAGTGATTTGGAATGGAGAAGGCTAATCCAAATTCGGATACCTTTCCTGTATGCAGAGTGGTTCTATTTATAGACCAACTCATGCCCCTTGGTGAAGGAAAACAACTCTCTAAGAGATTGAATGAGGCAATACGACTGAACATGATATTTAAATATCAAACAGTAACATTATAAACATCTTATATGGTAGCCTAGTGGTTATGGCCCATGCTTCCCACCTCCTAGTCTCGGGTTCGAAACCCATTGAGCGTTAGTCTCCTTTTATTCCCATTATTAATAAAACGGTCATAAAATGTTCAAAACTCAATAGGTGAGAATCGAACTGTGTCATAATAGGACACTATGCCAACATCCTACCACTAAATCAACGCATTATTTGATACAAGTAAACAACTGTTAAATGTATATAATGTTAACTTTTACGTAACCTTTCAACTTGTATTTTGGAAATCCCTCACGATCCCCCACCATTTTCAAAATAAACCCAAATCCCATTATTCCGGAAATCGCATGCTTTCAGACAAAGTTATCTTGGAGATTTGAACCTTTGCTTAGTAAGCCATGGGTTTCACTCATCCCCGAATAAGCTTTGAACCAAATATTCATTAGAACAAGCGTGCATGACTTACACATGAAATCTCGGTACCATTGAACGACGTGTTAGTGTGACACATTTGGTAAGGCCTTGTGTCGTGTATCATTTTCATGAGAGCTTACAGAGTCAAGCCCTTTAACTCCAAGAAGAGGCCCCACTTCACTCTCATATAGGTGGACTTTACCAAAAGCACCCCCATAAGTTGGGCACCTCAGCACATATATGCTATAGGTCCATTAAGAGCAAAAGCTCACCCTTTTCCTTTTATGTCCTTATGGTATCCAAGTACTTTTAAACCTTGGGATGTATCTATTCGTCAAGTACTTGCAACTACTCTTGCAACATCCCTGGCTGCTTTATGGATTGACGACTGTCCCCACAAACCAACACGGGTCTTTTCAACGTGCTTTGTCCTCACCCACACGCTTCCTTGGAAAACTTCCCAGGAGGTCACCCATCCCAGAATTGCTCCAAGTCAAGCTCGCTTAACTGTGGAGTTCTTAAGTGATGGGCTACCGAAAAGAAGATGCATCTTATTGATATGGGTAGTACCAATCAATTCTTATAAGCCATCCTCAACTGTATAGTCCCATACCTACACAGTCTCAAGATCCCTCTCATTCGGGTGTGTAATCGGTTCATTCATGTGCCCCTCCGCCTAGAAGCCTGCCAGGAGCCGCTCATTGTCCGTGCCTTCTTGCACCGATGACCACTCTCCGCCCTCGTCGGCACCCGGGTGTTACAACTCTGATAGTGTACTTTGGCCTATTGAACTCAAGACTTGATGCTACTCAAGTGTGAGTCGGGTTTCCACCATTGGTGATCATTTAGATATGGGATTGTCCCATCCTTGATGATGTTTTCCACATCATATCACTTGTCAGTCCTTTCGTAAAAGGATGCAAGATTTCTTTCCGTCTTATAAAGACCCTGGATATTACTCCATTTGCAATTAGTTCCTTGACATAACTATGTCTCAGCCCAATGTTCCTGGACTTTCCATTATGAACCTGGATATTTGCCCTTGATAGTGTTGAATACTATCCCATTGTATAGATACTGGCGCCATTAAAATTGGTATCTCATACAAAAAGTTTCTAAGCCATTCAATGTATTTATTACCTTCTTTCAATACTATGAATTCTGCAGCTATGGTAGAATTGGCAATATAAGTTTGTTTATTGGATCCTCGAGAAATAACCCCCCACCAAATTCTAAGACCCAACCGCTTGTTAAAGCATGGTCTTCTGTATAATTCACCCAATTGGCATCTGTGTATCCTTCTAATACCGAAGGATAACCATTATAGTTTAAACTATAGTTCATTGCACCCCTCGAGTATTTCAATACTCTTCGGACAACATGCCAATGGTTTTTACTTGGATTACCTGTATACCTACTTAGTCTCCCTACAACATATGCAATGTTTGACTAGGTATATGTCATGACATACATTAAATATCCAATTACTTTTGAGTATTCAAGTTGTGCTAATAGACTACCTTTGTTTGGTACTAAAGTAATGTTATAATCATAGGGAGTAGTGATAGGTTGACAATCAAAGTGATTAAATTTCTTTAATACCTTTTCTACATAGTGAGATTGGGGTAAACCTACATTCTCACAATCTCTTATTATTCTAATTCCTAGAATCACATCAGCTACCCCTAAGCCTTTCATGTCAAAATTTCTAGATAAGAACCTTTCAGTTTCTTCAACCTAATCTAGATCAGTACCAAATATTAATATATCATCAACATATAAATAAATCATGACCCCTTTTCCTCCATGGAATTTACTATAAATACCCTCGTCAGATTTATTTTATATCCACTAACGAGCACAACTTGATCAAACTTTTGATCCCATCGCTTAGGATCTTATTCTAGTCCATACAACGACTTATTCAATTTACACACTTTCTTTTCCTGACCATTAACCAGGAACCATTCGGGTTGTGTCATATACACCTCTTCATCTAATTCCCCATTTAGGAATACCACATCCATTTGATGGATGACAAACTTACAGATGGATCCAAGTGCCAATAGCACTCTAATTGAGGCAATTCTTGCCACCAGTGCATATGTATCAAAATAGTCAATCCCTTTTGTATAAATCCCTTAGCAACTAAACTTGCCTTAAACTTATCAATAGTTCCGTCAACCTTCATTTTCCCTTTGAAAATCCTATAGGTTTGGAACCAGGTGGGAGGTCTACTAATTTGCACATTTTATTCCCCATTTATTGAGTCCATTTATTCTTGTTAGCCTCTTTCCAGAAAGCGACAACTTGAGACTTTATTGCCTCTTCAAATCTCTATGGATCATTTTCTGTATAATAATATATTGGTCCATAACCGTGTATGGACTCTCTTGTTCCTTCAACAAGGAACATGAAAAACATTGGCCTCTAAGTTTTCTCATTTCTAGATCTCTGACTTTCCCTAAGTTCTAAACCCTCCAAAGTATCTTTATTAAATACATTACCTTTCCGAATTATGTGCATTACTATGAACATTATCCATGTGACTTGTAATTGAGTTAAACTTATTTCCTTGAAATATTAAATCCCCAAACTCAATCACTATTAGTAACAGGATGAGTCGCTAGATTCCATAACCATGAATCTATATGCTTTGCTAATCTTAGGTTAGACCGGGAACACACATTCAATTCCCCTTTCATCTAATTTCTTTATTTTGATTCAATAACTTTTACTATTTCCCTACAAACTCAAACTTTGAAAAATCTGAGAACAGAATTTCTATTTTCCAGAGCTCATATGGGGTCATCTTGTTGCATTGTTTAGAACTCTATTTACTATTTGACAAGCCTTCAACATAGCTTCTCCCCAATTTCATTTTGCTAGACCATCATAGGATACTATGGTTTATACCATTTCTTCTATATCCTAATTTTCTTTTCAACTATACTATTTTGTTATTAGGAATAAGATTCAGTTGTTTGATCAACTATTCTAGTAGACTCAAAGTAACTGGGGCTATAGAATTATTTATTCTAATAACTCCTAAAGCATTTAATGCATGTTTAATAGCAAACAACTTCAATTTATCCACACTATATAATAACATATATAAGCATTACAACTTCCGGAAAAAAAATAACTTTACAGTTTAAGTTTTATTTGCCTTAACAGTTACCATCAATGCATTCATAATAATTTTAAATTAGGTATGCAAGAAACAGATGGGAAATATTAACCATGTATTCTGGATACATATACATTATTAACGAACAGTAAAAAAACTAGTTAACACGCCGCACCTGTTCGGCCTTTCCCATTCCCATGCGTCGCAGTTTTAAACCCCAAAGGATGGACTTTTTCCATTTAAATAGTTTTTTTTTAAAAAAACATTTATGTTGAAAAACGCTACAGAGTTTCGAACTCAAGATCCGCATGATATCACATTGTGGCATTCTGCCACCAGACTAAGTTGCTGGCTTATGAAAATGAAGAACCATTTTATATATTTTAATATTAACATAAACGTAACTTTCCAATAAGATGTGAGTTTTGGGTGTCAATTCCAACTTCCAACTGGGTTAACAATACCCTTTTGACATGGAACCGGGTTCATACGAACCATAACCATTTTTGGACATTCTACTCAAGTTTAAAATTATTTTCATCTTCTTTAAGTTTTGGATTCAAGTCGAAACATGTTCTAGGATAAATCTAGATGATTTTCATTATAGAAAACAAACAAGACAATGATCCAATAATTTTTCAGTTTTGTATAATATTTCTTCATGAACATCCATGTCCAATTTAACAACTTAGAACACTTCAAAAATTAATTGGTTCCTACATGGATCAAATCTACTAATGCATGCACATGATATAATCATTCATATATTAGACAATTCTATCAGAATAGAGCAACATACTTGCATGCATAATAAACCAAACATTTTTATGTTCATCAAAATTCACATACTTGATTTTATTCTAAATCATGCTTCTAAGGCTCTAATACCACATGCTAATTTTAACATAAATAAAGAATGCCTTTATGATTGAACATACATGAATTTAGAATATCAAGCATATCATAGCCATAGAAAGTAATTGTGTACCTTTCACCATGGTCACAAATAAAATATTTTGATGAAGTCTAGGAGTACTCATCTCTTCTTGTTCTAAAAAGGCCATGCATCACTTTCTTCCAACGAACAAAGTTTCCACCCTCGAACCTCTCCACTTTGACAATGCCAAATGTAATCTCCCTCAATGTTGCAAAAAAGGCCATGCATCACTTTCTTCCAACGAACAAAGTTTCCACCCTCGAACCTCTCCACTTTGACAATGTAAAATGTAATCTCCCTCAATGTTGCAACCATTATTATAAACCGAAAATCGAACCTAAAGATTGTTAGAATATGGGGTCTGGTCTGCAACAAAGAAGAGAAGAACAAGTGACATGCGCACCCTCCAAGGCGTGTAAGAACACTAGGCTTTAGGTTCGATTCGCCCCCACCAATCTCTCATCGTAGATTGGATGCAACAGGTGTAACAGGCGAATCCCCTTCAGGATACAATGGAGAACCTTGGTTTGGTTTGCACACCCTAAACCAAGCGTATCGTCAATGGCATTTTACAGAATAATATTTTCCTTAATTCTCTCTGCGCATTAAGGGAAGAAAGGAAGTGATTTGGAATGGAGAAGGCTAATCCAAATTCGGATACCTTTCCTGTATGCAGAGTGGTTCTATTTATAGACCAACTCATACCCCTTGGTGAAGGAAAACAACTCTCTAAGAGATTGAATGAGGCAATGCAACTGAACATGATATTTAAATATCAAACAGTAACATTATAAACATCTTATGTGGTAGGCTCGTGGTTAGCACTCATGCTTCCCACCTCCTGGTTTTAGGTTCGACACCCATTGGACGTTAGTTGTAACACCCGGGTGCCGACGAGGGCGGGGGGTGGTCGCCAGTGCAAGAAGGCACGGACAAGGAGCGGCTCCTAGCAGGCTTCTAGGCGGAGGGACACATGAATGAACCGATTACACACCCGAATGAGAGGGATCCTGAGACTGTGTAGGTATGGGACTGTACAGTTGAGGAAGGCTTATATGAATTGATTAGTACTACCTATACTAACAAGATGCATCTTCTTTTTGGTAGCCCATCACTTAAGAACTCTGATAAATGTGCAATTTATGTTAGTTTGGAAGTGTAATTAGGAAAGAATTCGTAAATAATCTTAGAAATCATAGAAAAAGTGATAGGAAAATACATACTTTGATTTGAATAAAGTTTGGATTAGAGTTTTGATCCTTTTATATTAAAAATTTACTCAAATATGTTGAAAGTATGCAGGAACAGTAGTCCAGCGCTCAGCCCGGACAGAAACGGAAGAAAACTGCGGGAGCAGGGTAGGTACCAGCGCCCAGCGCCAGTATGGAGCGCCCAACGCCACTATGGGACGCCCAACGCCCATGAAGCAGTAGCAGTAGACAGAGAGCGGTGTTTCCGAGTTTTCAGGGGCGCCCAGCGCTGGCTAGGGGTGCCTAGCGCTGGGGGATGAGCTGAGAACCTATAAATTCGTGTTTCTGCAGTTGAAAAACACTTTTTGGCCATTTTATCTGATTTGGGATCTGTGTTCTCTGAGAGAGTTCTGAAGTCTAGGTGTTCAAGAGCTTTTGGAAGAAAGAATTGAAGAATTCATGGCTTCTCCACCTCAAATCTCATCTATTTCTTCTAGATTTCAGCTTGTAGTTATGAGTTTCTAAATTTCCTAGGTTAGGATAGGATGAATTCAATCAAATCTCGATGTAAGTTTGTTCTAACTCTGATTTCAATTCAAATTCGTTCAAATTGAGTAATCTTTTCAATGTTTAATGCTTTTCCTGAACTGGCCATTCATGAAATTGATTTCATGTATGAATGCATAATTGGAAAATGTGTGTTCATGCTGGAACTGGAATAGATTACCACTGTGAGGTTGATTCTAGGAATAAAACTTCATTGCAATGCATTTTCTATAAGTCTTGTGCTTAATGCTTGTGCTAATTTTGATTCACCTAAGGAATTAGGGTTCATAGTCAGTAACAAAAGGATTATCACCTAAGGAATTAGGGATAAATATAAATTAGTGACTTGAGTGTCAATTGAATGAATTGAATTGAATGTTAGGGTTCTATGAGCTCCATTAAGTGAAGATTGGGTGATTCTGACTCCTAACCGTCTTAAATACTTGATTCTTCCTAATTGTTCATTTTTCCATTTCATTGATTGTTTGATAAAAGAAAATCTCATTCAATTACCTTTGTGTCAACACTTAATTCAACATTTCAGTTACATGTTTGGGAACTTGAACTTTATTCGTTCAAATATCAATTGCTTAGTTGTCGCTGTTACTTGAATCTCAATCCTCGTGGGACGATACTCTACTCTCATTATTATTAGTTGCCGGGGATTGTTGATCAATATCAACAAAAACAAAAGCATTAGTTAATTTGAACATTTTTTTTTTCTGTTGTTATTTTTCTGTTTTTCTGTGAAAACTTTGATTTAGTGCATATTTTGAAATTTTCTTGAAAATCTTGTGCAGTGTATGCGAGGTAAAGCAACAAGGGAGTTGTTATTTGATCCAGAAGTTGAGAAAACAGCAAAGAAGAATCGAAAGAAAACAAAAGAGCAAAAACAGAGGAATAAGAATTTGGCAAAAGAAAATCCTTCTTCATCACAAGTCAAACAAGAGGTAATCATGACTGAAAATGTGGATAGGAACTGGAGAACATTGGGAGAATATTCCAATGGTCCAATCAACCGAAATCACTCAAGCACTGTTAGACCACCGGTAGCTGCGAATAACTTTGAGATCAAACCGGCTTTACTCAATATTATGCAGCAAAATCAGTTTGGGGGAGGTGAAGCCGAAGATCCAAATAATCATCTCTCCAATTTCATAGAGATATGTGAGACTCTCAAGATTAATGGAGCTACCGATGATGCGATAAGGTTGCGGTTGTTTCCTTTTTCACTAAGAGATAGAGCCAAAGCATGGCTCCAATCTCAACCTCAAGGAAGTATCACAACTTGGGATGATTTGGAAGAGAAGTTCTTAGCAAGGTATTTCCCACCGTCAAAGTTTGTGAAGATGAGGGGTGAAATCTCAATCTTTATGCAACGTGATGGTGAAACCTTATATGATGCTTGGGAAAGATTCAAGGAGTTTCTAAGAAAGTGTCCTAATCACGGTTTTGATGATCTTCAACAAATGCAGATTTTTTGTAATGGATTGAGGCCATCAACAAAGCTTATGTTGGACGCTTCGGCGGGAGGTTCTATGAATTCCAAAACAGCGGAAAAGGCCTTAAGGTTGATTGAAGCTATGGCATCCAATGATTATCTTATGAACCATGATAGAGGGAACACATCAAAGAAAGGGATATTTGAGCTTGAGTCTCAAAATGCAATATTGGCTCAAAACAAAATCATCACAAATCAATTGGATGCAATCACAAAGCAACTTCAAGCCATGAGTGTGGGGCCAACACAAGCACAACAAGTAATGAGCTGTGATTTTTGTGGAGGAGATCATGAGAACGGTAATTGTGAAGCATCTAATGATCTGCAAAAGGAAGCAAACTATATGGGAAATTATTCAAGACACGGGCAGAATTCTTACTCTAATCCGTACAATCAAGGTTGGAGGAAGCATCCTAATGTCACTTGGAAACAAGAAGTTCCTCAAGCAAATAATCCTCCACCACAAAAGAAAGTTCAAGAGAGGAAAATCAACTTGGAGGATGCTCTTTCTCAATTCATTCAAGTAACTCAATCCAACTTCAAAAACACCGAATCGTCAATAAAAAATCTGGAAAATCAGACTGGGCTGCTAGCAAAACAGTTTGCAGAGTAGTCAAACAGTAATTTCTCTGACAATACAGTGGTTAACCCGAAGGAACAATGCAAGGCAGTAACTTTGAGGAGTGGTAAAGTCACTACATCCCCTGTTGAACAGAAAATTGTTAATAAGGAAGTTGAAGTTGACAAGAGTGAGTTGGAGGAAGCAAAAGAAGATGAGGTGAGTGATCAATAAAAGAATAATGAAAAGAAGAGAAAGCTAGTTGATGAGGAGTCACACTTGAGAAAAACTAACAGTCACTTGTTGAGAGAGAATGGCAAGCCTCAAGAAATTCCCCCTTATGTGAAATTACCTTATCCTCATGTGAGTAAGAAGAAGGAGAAGGAAGAACAATTCGCTAGATTCCTTGACATCTTCAAGAGGTTGCAAATCAACATACCATTTGCCGAAGCATTGGAACAAATGCCTACTTATGCAAAATTCATGAAAGAGTTGCTTACAAAGAAGAGTAAGTTTAGGGAAGATGAGACGGTCACTTTAACGGAAGAATGTAGTGCTATTTTACAGAGGAAGTTACCTCCAAAACTCAAGGATCCCGGTAGTTTTACCATCCCTTGTACTATAGGGAATATGACTATTGGCAAGGTCGTTTGTGATTTAGGAGCAAGCATTAATCTCATGCCATTGTCCATCTTGAAGAGGCTAGGAGAAGGAGAGGTTAAGACTACAAGAATGTCACTCCAATTAGCGGATCGGTCCATCAAATATCCATATGGAATTCTAGAAGATGTGTTGGTAAAAATAGATAAATTTATCTTTCCGGATGATTTTGTGATATTGGATATGGAAGAGGATGTTGAGATACCCCTTATATTGGGGAGACCTTTCCTAGCAACTGGCCGTGCTTTAATAGATGTCCAACAAGGTCAACTCCGACTTAGAGTGCAAGATGAAGAAGTCATTTTTAATGTCTTTGAGGCCATGCACCATCCAAGTGATAAAGAGAGTTGTTTTCGCATGGATAAAGTGGAGGTAATAGCTAGAGAAGTCTTGGGACAGCAGCACCCTTCTACACCTCTAGAGAAGATATTAGTGCATTCCATTGAAAATCTTGATGAAGAAGAGGAAAAAGAAATAGAAGAATGCTTGCGCAGTTTGGAAGCCCAACAAAGGCAAGTTGTTGTCAACACTAAGAAGGAAGAGCTCAAGAAAGATGAAGTGCAAGAGAAGCCCAAACTTGAGCTCAAACCGTTGCCTGCAAATTTGAAATATGTGTTTCTTAGTGAAGATGCTAAAAATCCTGTTATTGTGAGCAGCACATTATCAAAGTTGGAGGAAGAAAAGCTTGTGAGGGTTTTTAAAGAGCATAAAACAGCCATAGGATGGTCCATATCTGATTTGAAAGGCATTAGCCCATCGTTTTGCATGCATAAATTATGTTAGAGGGTGATTTTAAGCCGGTTGTGCAACCCCAAAGGAGATTGAATCCAACTATGAAGGAGGTTGTAAGAAAGGAAGTGCTAAAACTTCTAGAAGCGGGCATGATTTACCCTATATCGGATAGTGCATGGGTTAGTCCGGTCCAAGTGGTGCCGAAGAAAGGGGGGATGACGGTTATCAAGAATGAAAAGAATGAGCTCATTCCCACAAGAACGGTAACGGGTTGGCGTATGTGCATCGGTTACCGCAAGCTCAACCAAGCTACTCGGAAGGACCATTTCCCATTGCCATTCATGGATCAAATGCTAGAGAGATTGGCCGGTCAAGCATTCTATTGCTTCCTAGATGGATATTCCGGATACAGCCAAATTGCGGTTAATCCGGAGGATCAAGAAAAAACAGCTTTTACATGTCCATTTGGGATCTTTGCATATCGCCGGATGCCATTCGGCTTGTGCAACGCACCAGCCACATTTCAAAGGTGTATGGTATCCATTTTTTCTGATATGATTGAAAAATCTATTGAGGTTTTTATGGACGACTTTTCTGTTTTTGGCTCTACGTTTGATTTATGCCTCACTAACCTAGCTGCTGTTTTGCAAAGATGTGTAGAGACCAACTTAGTCTTGAATTGGGAAAAGTGTCATTTCATGGTGCATGAAGGTATTGTGCTTGGTCGCAAAATTTCAGCTAAGGGAATTGAGGTAGATAAAGCCAAGATAGAAGTCATAGAGAAGCTTCCACCATCTGCGAATGTCAAAGGAGTCCGAAGTTTCTTAGGACATGCCAGGTTCTATAGACGTTTTATTAAAGACTTTTCTAAAATTTCTAGACCCTTGTGTGTCTTATTAAATAAGGATAGTCCTTTTGAGTTTAATGCTGAATGTTTGCATGCTTTCACTGTTTTGAAAGAAAAACTACTCATTGCACCTATCATTGTTGCACCAAATTGGGACATACCTTTTGAATTAATGTGCGATGCTAGTGATTATGCAGTAGGTGCTGTTTTAGGACAGAGAAAAGATAAGTTTTTCCATGAAATATATTATGCAAGCAAGGTCTTGAATGAGAATCAAGTTCATTATGCAACAACTGAAAAAGAATTGCTTGCCATAGTCTTTGCATTGGAAAAAATTAGGTCTTATTTGATTGGTTCCAAAGTCATTGTGTTTAGTGATCATTCCGCACTTAAATATCTTTTGAATAAAGTGGAATCAAAGCCTAGATTGATCCGTTGGATTCTTATCATGCAGGAATATGATCTAGAGATAAAGGACAAGAAAGGGAGTGAGAATGTGGTTGCTGACCACTTGTCCAGATTAGAGAATGCAGCTGTAACAGTCCAAGAAAATGAAGTTAGAGAGGAATTTCAGATGAAAAACTGTTCTTGGTCAAAGAGAGGCCTTGGTTTGCTGATATGGCAAACTTTAAAGCCGCAAACACTATTCCGGAAGGCCTCACATGGTAGCAGCAGAAAAAGTTCTTCCGGGATGCTAATTTTTACATTTGGGATGATCCGTTTCTGTTTAAGAGTTTCCCGGATGGCATCCTTCGAAGGTTCATTGATCAAGAAGAAGCTCAAGGAATTCTTTGGCATTGCCATGGTTCCCCATATGGAGGACATTATAATGGGGACCAGACAGCAGTGAAGGTGTTACAATGTGGGTTCTATTGGCCAACAGTACTCTTCAAAGATGCACACCAATATGCCAAGCAATGTGACAAATGCCAAAGACTAGGAAGCATCTCGAAGAGGAATGAAATGTCATTGCAAAATATTCTTGACATTTCATTCTTGATTGTTGGGTTCTATTGGCCAACAGTACTCTTCAAAGATGCACACCAATATGCCAAGCAATGTGACAAATGCCAAAGACTAGGAAGCATCTCGAAGAGGAATGAAATGTCATTGCAAAATATTCTTGAAGTTGAGTTGTTTGATTGTTGGGGGATAGATTTTATGGGACCTTTCCCATTGTCACACTCCAATCAATACATACTTGTGACTGTAGAATATGTTTCTAAGTGGGTGGAGGCAATTGCTTCACCAGCAAATGATGGGGCCATGGTTGTGAGATTCCTCAAGAAGAACATATTTGCAAGATTTGGAGTACCTCGTGTGTTGATTAGTGATGGAGGGAAACACTTTTGCAACAATCATTTGCAAAATGTTTTGACCAAGTACAATGTGAAACACAAGGTGGCCACTCCGTATCATCCACAAACAAGTGGTCAGGTTGAGGTATCTAATAGAGAAATCAAGAAGATCTTGGAAAATAATGTTGCAAATTCAAGGAAAGTTTGGTCGAAGAAGCTAGATGATGCATTGTGGGCTCATAGGACAGCATTTAAGGCTCCAATTGGTCTTTCTCCTTATCAAATGGTTTATGGAAAGTCATGCCATCTTCCGGTAGAGCTAGAACACAAAGCATATTGGGCTATCAAATTTCTGAATTTTGATTCTACTCTAGCCGGTGAGAAGAGATTGGATCAGCTGAACAAATTGGAGGAGATGAGGCTAATGGCTTATGAAAATGCTGTAATTTACAAGCAAAGAGTGAAGGCTTACCATGACAAGCATATAGTGCATAGAGTCTTCTATCCAGGCCAACAAGTACTTTTATTCAACTCGCGTTTGAAGTTATTCCCTGGAAAGTTGAAGTCCAAATGGTCAAGACCTTTCATTGTTAAAGAAGCTATGGCTCATGGTGCGGTTGAAATGGAAGAACCAGAATCTAAAAGGAGGTTTAAAGTGAATGGACAAAGGCTGAAACTATACTTTGGAGGTGATTTTGAGAGAGCAAAAGCTGCCTTGAGCTTGAAAGAACCTTGATCGGAAAGTCAGCGTCAAGCTAGTGACTTTAAAGAAGCGCTTCTTGGGAGGCAACCCAAGAGTAGATTAGATTCATTCATTTCTATTATATTTCATCTCTATTATATTCTTTTTTTTTCTTTCATTACATATCATGATGCACCTTATTGTGTAAAGTTTACTCTGACATTTGGTGCAGATCTGAGTAGGCCAAAGAATTAGCAGCAGAGGAAGTGGGAGAATTTGAAGGTCTCATCGTCGGCTACTGGCGCTCAGCTTGACGCTCAGCGTGGACGAAGTCAGAGACTACCAGAAATTACCAGCGCCGGGTGCCCCAAAGGCAGGATGAGCGCTGAAAATTCTGCAGATCCTAGAAATGCTAGCGCTGGGCGCCAGTGTGTAGCGCTGGGCGCCAGTGTGCAGCGCTGGGCGTTGGTTTGTCTTTTTAAACCCCAACCCACGTGTGGATTCCTTCCCACTAAGAACAAAGCCCCAACCTCTCTTCCCCTTGCGGTTCTGAGCATCACCAAGGTGGGTAAGGACTTCATTGTGCCTTCTATTCTCCTCAAACAGGTATGAGTTCTTGTTCTCCCTCTGTCTCACCATTAGGAATCATGTCTTGGTCTCCCCTCCATAAGATGGGTCATGTAGAGTACCAACTCACAACCACCCACTTCACATTCATGTTTGCATTCACATATCCAAGTTTAATCACTGATTGGGAGTTGGTTTGGATTGAGTTGTTTGCTTAATTGATTACTTTTTTTTCGGAAGGCAAGAGATGTTTCAAATGATGTAATTTTGCAACTACAAAACCATGCACTCTATGTGTTTGATAAAATGTCCCTATGGATTCTACTTTAAAAATTGCAAAAAGTGGCACTTGAATTCACATTTGATCACAGTGTGTAGGTTCTATGATCACTCACTTGCTTGATGAAGTGTTTTTGGAACCAAGTCTAAGTGGGTTACTAGGTGTGGGAATTTTGAAGATGTCCTAAGCATGAACACACCCACACACCACATGGTTGATAAAATGCCTCTAAGAGTGAACAAGTTGTGTTTGCTTAATTGGTTTGTATGCCCTATGGTTAGTCACATGATTGTTATATAAAGTGAAACTAAATCATCATGATGATGGCCGCACTTGCTGAATAGTATATTTTATGAGAAAATTAAAGAATTTGAACTATGAAACAGTCTGTTTATGCTTTGTATGTTGATATATTTTTAACAGGTTACCATGGCTCCTACTGCACCAGAAAAGAAAAGAAAGAAGGCTGCAGCATCCCCATCCTACAATGCAAATTTATTTCGCTCTGAGGAACATGAGCAAACATACAATGATTTTGTGAAAACTAGGAGTATCCAGAGTGAGAAACCAATCAAAGTGGGGAGGGCTGAGTGTCCTGAAATGGTTGAGCAGATTCTGAATAGAAGGTAGAATACCTTGGTGAGTTTTCCGAAACCAGTATCTCAGCTGTTGGTGAAAGAATTTTATGCCAATGCTTTTGAAAATGAACCACCAAAGGGGAATAAGTATGTGAGCTTTGTGTAACACCCTAGTTTTTACACCTAGAGTTAATTATTTTATTTGGATGTTTAATTTTTTTTTAAGTTATGTGGTTTAGTCTGAGTAATTAAATTACTCTCTTCAAATTATTTTATTGGGTGCGTTAGCACTGACTTAGTTCAGTGAATGCACGCTTACTAGACAATAATTACGTTATTGTCACTATTATACCGGTACAGAAAAATATTTTAAATAATATGATTAAGAGAAAAGCATTTTCATATTCTTATCCTATTTAATTTTAGAGTTAAGAATATTTTGGTTTGGTAATTTTCGGAGATTAAATTTTGGACTGAGTATTTTATTAGTTGATCAGTTCAATTATTAATCTTTACTCTAACTTGAATTTCGAAAACATATTTTTATCAACCTTTATTTTTAGAATCCAAAAAGTAAAAACATGTTTATTTTAGGCTTAATATTTATCACTCATTTGGTACCTATCACTAAGTAATTAGCTTAAAAGCTAAGCTTCCTCACTTTTCTCTCTCTCATTCTCGACGTCCTCTCTCTTTTTCTCTTCTCTTTCTCTATTTCTTTCTCTTTTCTTCCTTCTTTCCTTCTTTTTCTCTTTTCTTCTTCTTCCTCCCACCTCAACTCCATCTCCTTCTTCCTTGCGGACTGGTTCGCGCCGCCACCTTAGGAGGACCTCCAACCGCCGCTCGTGCCTGGACCAGGGAAGAAACCGCGCGCGTTCTGACCTCTGCTCCGCCCAGCCGTGCGTCTCCGTCATGGGTGTGTCGTCCAGTCCCCGGTCCGCCGCGTTTGATGGAGAGAAGACGAGCAAGCACTGCAGATCGCCGCTTGTACGTGCGGATCTGTCTTGTTTCGAGTTTGGGTCGCGATCACCGCCGCGGTGACACCTCCTGCCGTCGTCCTCAGTCACTGCCGCCGTGCCGGACCTCCTAGTAACCACCACCTCTTCTTCCACTCCACCTTGGGTAAGAGTTTTACCTCTAACCTCTTCTCTTTTGTAAATCCTCAAATTGATTTTGAAACCCTAACCCTAACCCTCTGATTTCAGATTTTAATCTTGAAATTTAAAGTTGTTTTATGAGATTGGGACTGTGAATTTGTGTTTCCTTAAACCAATTTTATTATTCTGAGTTTTCCCTAAATTTTAATAATGAGCCCTAAACCCCCAATTTAATTTTATTTGAATTTGGGTATGTTTTATGAAATTAATTATGATTTAGTGTAATTAGGACTCTTAATGGATGATTTCCAAAGTTCTTTTTCAAGATCTTTTAATCAAAACAAAGTTTTCTAAAAGGGTATTAGGAAGCGTGAGCTTCAAACTTGATTTTCTTTAAAAATAACCTTGTTTGGTAATTAGATTAAGTGTTTAGATAAAGTTAGAATGTGTGTTTGATCATGTGAAATTGATTTCTTGATTTTTGGTTGTTGCGCGTTGTTGGACTTCCTCTCTGAGACGTTTGACACGGCTATGCTTGCTTGATGGAGTAGATAGTTACACCTTTGGAGCTAATGTGAGTATTAAGACGAGGATCCTTTACTTGTCTTCAAAGGTAAGGGGAGTTTTGCCTAGGGATATTCAATAACTGTATGCGTGTGTGTAAGTGTTTAATTGGATATTTACCTGTTGATTGAGCCTACTTGATTATCTAATGTACTTGAACTGTTGTGCTACTATCTGATGTTGAACTGTACTTGTTTCTAAATGATATAATGCATATATGTGATGAACTGCTTTCAACTGTGATATTAGCATTGCACTGATGATATATACTGTTGTTGATTGAAAGTTTGCTAAGCCAGACGTGCGTCTGTGCTCAACCTTTATAAGGATTAAAAACCTTAATAAGCTTTGAAGATGAAGGGATTGGTGTTCTTTCCCAAAAGCTCATTAACTTAAAGTACTTGTTTTAAATGTTGAAATGGTTTTGGTGAACTATTGCTATACAAGAGGAAAATCCTTTTCAAACTATGCGTTTTCAAGTGAAAACTTTCAAGATTATTTGGCAATATCCTATTGGGGGAAATATTTCAAAGATCAAAGAATTTCAAAGATGCTTTATAAAAGATTTTCAAGGAAAAGGTTTTCCTAAATATTTTAGAAACTTTCCGATGACCTGGATAGGTTATCGAGGATTCGGTTTTGAATTTGTTTTTCACTGAACGAAAAATAAGTACTTAAGAAAGAGAATCTAGTACGCGAGACGTCGCCTCTAGTATTCAGTGATGTGCACGTGATCTTGAATCAGTGTGAATTCGGGACTACGAGTCCTGGCTATGATATTATGGACTTAGGTCCTAATCACGTTGTGTTGGACTGTGTCTTCTGACCGCGTGTGATGATTATGATTAAAGGTGAAGGTTGTTTTCTACGACCACAACCCTTGACTGCGGCCACGGTCTTGGGCATTGTGATTGAGCATTCGGACTATGAGTCCTATGTTTCTGAGTTTTCAAGTGATGGGGAAATGATGAATTAAGTCGTTAGCTTTGAGCAGCGACAGTGAAAAGAATGAACACAAAGAAATCCTTTCAATAAAATATTTTCTCATGTGCATTTCCCCAGGCAGACGTGCCTTACTATCGTTGTTATTAAATTGGACAATGAGACGGTGTACGTGTATTGTTGTGCCTAAATGGGCAATGAAACGGCGTGCATAATCGTTGTGCCTAAATTGGCCAATGAGACGGTGTATTATCGTTGTGCTTAGCTAGCCAATGAGACGGTGTATTATCGTTGTTCTTAAATTGGACAATGAGACGGTGTACGTGTATCGTTGTGCCTAAATGGACAATGAAACGACGTGCATAATCGTTGTGCCTAAATTGGCCAATGAGACGGTGTATTATCGTTGTGCTTATCTAGCCAATGAGACGGTGTATTATCGTTGTGCTTATCTAGCCAATGAGACGGTGTATTATCGTTGTGCTTAGCTAGCCAATGAGACGGTGTATCGAGCCTGATCAACTCACTTTGAGGATGTTGGGATCTCCGGAGATTAAGTTAGAGCCTGATTTTGAAGTGCCATGCATCTTTTCGAAAGATTGGCTGTACGGGTTTGATGCCCTTTGATATAACACTGATATATTGCGAATATGCATGATTTAACTGCTTATATGATTCTGTGATGCATGTATCATGTGTATGGTTGTTGTGTGATATATCTTATGATGGTATCTCACCCTTACAAACATATCAGGTTTCTTCTGGTTTGCTATTGTACCTCGGGTATTTTAGTACAGATGTGCAGAGGAGTCTTCCTAAGTCACTCAGAGACTTAGATCTAGTTGCTTGACGAAGTATTTGGTTGTGGAACGATCACGTGAGTTCTTCTCAGGAAATACTTTTAGAATGACCAGCTTAGGGTTTTGAGATTTAGATTATTTTGATAAGTATGTATGAGTATGGCTCAGAGAGCCTTTATTTCAAAATGGAATGTTATGGCTCTGAGAGCATATCTTTTAAATGAAAATTTAAGCTGTTTTCTTTGGTCTTGTAAAGCTTATGGTATAGCTATTATTTTTATATATTGCTGTCTGATTGGATTTGGTGTAACTGAAATTCTGGAGTGAAAATGTAATTATTTTAGTAGGTGTTCTTTTACCTGGGATGTCCGAATTACAGAGGAGACTCTCACGAAATTTTCGTAAAATACTAGCTTTTATTCAAGTATATTCTTTAAATTAAATAGGCTTGCCATACTATGATAGTAAGTCTGTGTGCCAATCAAGGCTTAGGAGTCGTGACAAAATTTTTATACCCAATTTCAGACACTTATATACTTATATAAATTATTTTCCGAAAAGCACCAAAGAAATTATCTTTTAATTTAAATTCCGCACGTGTTACTTAAGTAATGCCCTCAAGGGGGGGCGTTACAAGGTGGTATCAGAGCTGGTCGAGTCTTTCGGGATCTTTGGGGAATAGGTCTGTTAAGTTTTGTTGTGTGATCTCTGGTTGGCTCTTGTTTGAATTGCTTCTTGTTGAAGCAATGTGTGTTGACGCACAAGTATATGTTTTCTTGATGGTTTTCCAAGGGCTTTATGTCCTGGGATACCTTAGATCTTGAATGTTACTTGGGTTCGAATATGACATTCGATTATTCTTGCGAATCGTGTCAGACATTCGAAACAAGATGCTTGTGTAAAAGGATTTTTCCGGGAGTGTTCCCTGGAAATATTCTAGGTTTATGGTTAGCAAAGGACATTGATTTTGATTGATCTAGTTTCTGGATTCGGTCAGATCTCTGTCGCTTTGTGTAGGATGTTGCCTACGAAGTTAAAACGAGTTAGATGACTCATTCAACTGAAAGATCGGTGGTCTAAATCGTTTGTTAGACTGAGTGTTTTCCTTGTGAAGCACCAACGTTGTGTGAAGGCTCGTGTCACCGTCTAGATTCTTGACAACTAAGTAAAGGACGAATTATGAACAAGTATTTTCTGACTTTAATTTGAAATCTGTCAGAACTCCTGAATTAGTTATGCTAATTCCTTGATTTCCAGTTATTCATTTCTTTGTTTGTGAGAAGTCGTACCCACACTCCTAAATGATCCTCGATGTATTAGACATTTGAGTGAATTGGTTTAAAGGAATCGATTGGTATGGATACTTTCACATTTTGTTGAGAGAAGTGGTTGTGACTATTTCTTGAGTTATAACACAAATAATTTCGTGATAGCTGAAGTTTCTTGGTGAAACTCAGTTTCGTCACTTCTATTTTTGATAGAGGTGAAAGTCATCATTTTGTAAATTCTTTGTATTAAGAATAAGAATTAATCCTCTTGGGATTAGACATTATTCACCCTTTGATTCCTTAAATCCGCTGGAAGATTCTTGTGGAAGAATGAACTTTATTAGATTCATGTTTGTAAATGTGTATTGATCATGCATTTTTACATCCACGAACCTGATGGAATGATCTTTTTCCATACTGGATGTTTCGATATCCTTCAATTAATGAAATTCTTTCTATGCTTATGTGAAAGTGAAATCAAGAAAAATTTTCTTTTCTTGAGAAATTCTTTTATGATCACTAAGGTCATGTCTTATTGTCGTTTGAAAGTGCTTGTTGTCATTGATCATCTTA
Source organism: Sophora flavescens (assembly GCA_030762895.1). NCBI lineage: Eukaryota > Viridiplantae > Streptophyta > Magnoliopsida > Fabales > Fabaceae > Sophora > Sophora flavescens. The sequence continues at coordinate 88,630,747 of CM061063.1, forward strand.
ATTCTATGTATTCTCCAAATGTTGTCAATGTGTAATCCATCTCATCAGTCGTGAGTTGGATATCTCTACATCAAGATGTACAATTGAGACCTTCCTTGTTGAGATGTTGGCATTCCTTCAATCTTTGTTATGAGTTTTCTGAAGACCTGCATGAGTCTTGTTTGAATTCAAGTGATCGTGGATCGACTGGTGAAGTTTACATCTTCTTACGAGTTAAGATCCACAAGCAGAGTTAGTGAACCGAATAATGTATCAGAAGATTGTTCAGATTTCATGGAGTATCTTCAAGTGTTGTTTCAGATGAAAAACGGAAGTTTATTAACCTGTGTCGGTTAAGTTTACCTTAAGTGTTGAAGACTAAGTTGAGACTAAGTCCAACTGATCATCCTCAGTGGGATGGATAAGTAATGAGATTACCTATCCTTAGCAGGTTAGCTGGGAGATAGTGTGGTACCTAAATTTTTGTCATCTCTATGGTAGGACGAACCAGAGTTGATAGGAGTTTCGTTAGTGTATAGATGTGAATGGTACTATGAGGACCCTTAAGTTCAACGTCATTGAGTGAGATGAGTACAATGGATCTTATCATGATCGAGGCAGATATATTATTAAAGGAATTTAGAGTAGTGATCAATGTTTATGGTTAATGTTGACTTAGTGAGTCCGAGGATTAACGGAAAAATATATGGTAGTTTTCCTTAAGCTGAACTGGACGTAGTAAAGAGGAGTTCTTGAGTGAAACTAAGTTGTTAGAAAAGTTTAAGAATTATGATTTTGGGTAATTCAAACTGAAGTGATTCCCTTTGGTTGTAGTTGCATGGAGAAATGAAATCGTATTCTTTAAGATTGAAATGAATGAGTATGATATAATTTGGAGTGGTGGAATATATTTAAAGAAAACTAAGACTATAATTGTGTGCTTTGGGTAGAAAGTAGATATATGTGATAGAGTTAAGGTTGAACTTGATGTTCGTTGTGAGGATAAGGTGTTGAAGAAGTTTTGCTAGTAGACAAATTTTGAGGCAAGAAGTGATTAAGTTTTGATTGTGTCTTTCGAGTGTGATAAGCTATGGTGAAATGTTTATAATCTTTGAGGTCTTATTCTGGTAAATATGTGGTTGATAATCCATAATGGAAACTGGACATTTTAAATTCAAGATTGCCATTGGGGAGTGTCCACCTGGATTTCTTGGCTTTGTTTTGGGTGCAACTCCTAAGGGGTAATGGCCTTAGAGAAACTATTTTATAATCTCTTTTCTCAGCTGCAGATATATAAGATAAGGGCAGATATGATACAAGCACTTCCTTGCATAAGTGATAGAGCTATGTCTCCCGATGAAGGAATTGTTAGGAGTAGTGTATTTTCCTTGGACAATAGGGTAAAGGTGCATAGGAAATTTCTTAAACCAGGGATACTAACGGGGCTTGAGAACTAAATTGAAGATGAGAGTCAAATGAAGGATATGAAATCGAAGTAGGCAAAAGATCCGAAAGGAATTAAGAAGAGGACGGACTATGTTGGATGTGGTAGGATTCAATTTTAATAAGATTGAATTTCTTAGGTTCTTGGAGCAAAGTTTATCATGTGCAACTCAGGAATGTTATGACGTTTTGATTGGAGACTTGAAAAGTGTGCATTTGATATGACTAAAAGAGTAGACTAAGCTCAATTGGACTAAGACTATGATTGCATCTCTTGAGTAGAAGGTTAATTGATGTTATGTAAAGTTAGTGTTGGTTTTGATGTTAGCTGTGAAAGTTAGATATTAGAGAAAGTTTTTCCTAATGGATTTGTATTGAGGAAGTTAAATGAAGAGATTAAGCGTTGATTTTGTTCTTTGAAGTGTAATAGACTAAGATGAAATATCAAAGGTAGTGGAGGGAATGTGGTAGTGAAAAGTCTCGAGGATAAATAAAATAGCATAAGAATTGATCTTGTTATAGTGTTATAAATGAAAGCAATGAAGCAATGAGAATACAAAGCAAGATTTTAGAGTTAAAGTATGATTACAACATCCTGTTTAGTTTTGAGCTACGAAATTTCGAGGACGAAATTTTTTTAAGAGGGGTAGTAATGTAACACCCTGGTTTTTACACCTAGAGTTAATTATTTTATTTGGATGTTTATTTTTTTTTTAAGTTATGTGGTTTAGTCTGAGTAATTAAATTACTCTCTTCAAATTATTTTATTGGGTGCGTTAGCACTGACTTAGTTCAGTGAATGCACGCTTACTAGACAATAATTACGTTATTGTTACTATTATACCGGTACAGAAAAATATTTTAAATAATATGATTAAGAGAAAAGCATTTTCATATTCTTATCCTATTTAATTTTAGAGTTAAGAATATTTTGGTTTGGTAATTTTCGGAGATTAAATTTTGGATTGAGTATTTTATTAGTTGATCAGTTCAATTATTAATCTTTACTCTAACTTGAATTTCGAAAACATATTTTTATCAACCTTTATTTTTAGAATCCAAAAAGTAAAAACATGTTTATTTTAGGCTTAATATTTATCACTCATTTGGTACCTATCACTAAGTAATTAGCTTAAAAGCTAAGCTTCCTCACTTTTCTCTCTCTCATTCTCGACGTCCTCTCTCTGTTTCTCTTCTCTTTCTCTATTTCTTTCTCTTTTCTTCCTTCTTTCCTTCTTTTTCTCTTTTCTTCTTCTTCCTCCCACCTCAACTCCATCTCCTTCTTCCTTGCGGACTGGTTCGCGCCGCCACCTTAGGAGGACCTCCAACCGCCGCTCGTGCCTGGACCAGGGAAGAAACCGCGCGCGTTCGACCTCCCGCTCCGCCCAGCCGTGCGTCTCCGTCATGGGTGTGTCGTCCAGTCCCCGGTCCGCCGCGTTTGATGGAGAGAAGACGAGCAAGCACTGCAGATCGCCGCCTGTACGTGCGGATCTGTCTTGTTTCGAGTTTGGGTCGCGATCACCGCCGCGGTGACACCTCCCCGCCGTCGTCCTCGGTCCCACCGCGCCGTGCTTGGACCTCCTAGTAACCACCACCTATTCTTCCACTCCACCTTGGGTAAGAGTTTTACCTCTAACCTCTTCTCTTTTTGTAAATCCTCAAATTGATTTTGAAACCCTAACCCTAACCCTCCCGATTTCAGATTTTAATCTTGAAATTTAAAGTTGTTTTATGAGATTGGGACTGTGAATTTGTGTTTCCTTAAACCAATTTTATTATTCTGAGTTTTCCCTAAATTTTAATAATGAGCCCTAAACCCCCAATTTAATTTTATTTGAATTTGGGTATGTTTTATGAAATTAATTATGATTTAGTGTAATTAGGACTCTTAATGGATGATTTCCAAAGTTCTTTTTCAAGATCTTTTAATCAAAACAAAGTTTTCTAAAAGGGTATTAGGAAGCGTGAGCTTCAAACTTGATTTTCTTTAAAAATAACCTTGTTTGGTAATTAGATTAAGTGTTTAGATAAAGTTAGAATGTGTGTTTGATCATGTGAAATTGATTTCTTGATTTTTGGTTGTTGCGCGTTGTTGGACTTCCTCTCTGAGACGTTTGACACGGCTATGCTTGCTTGATGGAGTAGATAGTTACACCTTTGGAGCTAATGTGAGTATTAAGACGAGGATCCTTTACTTGTCTTCAAAGGTAAGGGGAGTTTTGCCTAGGGATATTCAATAACTGTATGCGTGTGTGTAAGTGTTTAATTGGATATTTACCTGTTGATTGAGCCTACTTGATTATCTAATGTACTTGAACTGTTGTGCTACTATCTGATGTTGAACTGTACTTGTTTCTAAATGATATAATGCATATATGTGATGAACTGCTTTCAATCGTGATATTAGCATTGCAATCGATGATATATACTGTTGTTGATTGAAAGTTTGCTAAGCCAGGCGTGTCCTGCGTGCTCAACCTTTATAAGGATTAAAAACCTTAATAAGCTTTGAAGATGAAGGGATTGGTGTTCTTTCCCAAAAGCTCATTAACTTAAAGTACTTGTTTTAAATGTTGAAATGGTTTTGGTGAACTATTGCTATACAAGAGGAAAATCCTTTTCAAACTATGCGTTTTCAAGTGAAAACTTTCAAGATTATTTGGCAATATTCTATTGGGGGAAATATTTCAAAGATCAAAGAATTTCAAAGATGCTTTATAAAAGATTTTCAAGGAAAATGTTTTCCTAAATATTTTAGAAACTTTCCGATGACCTGGATAGGTTATCGAGGATTCGGTTTTGAATTTGTTTTTCACTGAACGAAAAATAAGTACTTAAGAAAGAGAATCTAGTACGCGAGACGTCGCCTCTAGTATTCAGTGATGTGCACGTGATCTTGAATCAGTGTGAATTCGGGACTACGAGTCCTGGCTATGATATTATGGACTTAGGTCCTAATCACGTTGTGTTGGACCGTGTCTTCTGACCGCGTGTGATGATTATGATTAAAGGTGAAGGTTGTTTTCTACGACCACAACCCTTGACTGCGGCCACGGTCTTGGGCATTGTGATTGAGCATTCGGACTATGAGTCCTATGTTTCTGAGTTTTCAAGTGATGGGGAAATGATGAATTAAGTCGTTAGCTTTGAGCAGCGACAGTGAAAAGAATGAACACAAAGAAATCCTTTCAATAAAATATTTTCTCATGTGCATTTCCCCAGGCAGACGTGCCTTACTATCGTTGTTATTAAATTGGACAATGAGACGGTGTACGTGTATTGTTGTGCCTAAATGGGCAATGAAACGGCGTGCATAATCGTTGTGCCTAAATTGGCCAATGAGACGGTGTATTATCGTTGTGCTTAGCTAGCCAATGAGACGGTGTATTATCGTTGTTCTTAAATTGGACAATGAGACGGTGTACGTGTATCGTTGTGCCTAAATGGACAATGAAACGACGTGCATAATCGTTGTGCCTAAATTGGCCAATGAGACGGTGTATTATCGTTGTGCTTATCTAGCCAATGAGACGGTGTATTATCGTTGTGCTTATCTAGCCAATGAGACGGTGTATTATCGTTGTGCTTAGCTAGCCAATGAGACGGTGTATCGAGCCTGATCAACTCACTTTGAGGATGTTGGGATCTCCGGAGATTAAGTTAGAGCCTGATTTTGAAGTGCCATGCATCTTTTCGAAAGATTGGCTGTACGGGTTTGATGCCCTTTGATATAACACTGATATATTGCGAATATGCATGATTTAACTGCTTATATGATTCTGTGATGCATGTATCATGTGTATGGTTGTTGTGGGATATATCTTATGATGGTATCTCACCCTTACAAACATATCAGGTTTCTTCTGGTTTGCTATTGTACCTCGGGTATTTTAGTACAGATGTGCAGAGGAGTCTTCCTAAGTCACTCAGAGACTTAGATCTAGTTGCTTGACGAAGTATTTGGTTGTGGAACGATCACGTGAGTTCTTCTCAGGAAATACTTTTAGAATGACCAGCTTAGGGTTTTGAGATTTAGATTATTTTGATAAGTATGTATGAGTATGGCTCAGAGAGCCTTTATTTCAAAATGGAATGTTATGGCTCTGAGAGCATATCTTTTAAATGAAAATTTAAGCTGTTTTCTTTGGTCTTGTAAAGCTTATGGTTATAGCTATTATTTTTATATATTGCTGTCTGATTGGATTTGGTGTAACTGAAATTCTGGAGTGAAAATGTAATTATTTTAGCAGGTGTTCTTTTACCTGGGATGTCCGAATTACAGAGGAGACTCTGTCGAAATTTTCGTAAAATACTAGCTTTTATTCAAGTATATTCTTTAAATTAAATAGGCTTGCCATACTATGATAGTAAGTCTGTGTGCCAATCAAGGCTTAGGAGTCGTGACAAAATTTTTATACCCAATTTCAGACACTTATATACTTATATAAATTATTTTCCGAAAGCACCAGCAAATTATCTTTTAATTTAAATTCCGCACGTGTTACTTAAGTAATGCCCTCAAGGGGGGGCATTACACTTTGTCCGAGGAAAGGAAGTTCGTTATAATGCTAGCATCATCAATTCCATCCTCCGGACTCCTATACCAAAGGAATGCGAATATGAAAAAAATTCAAGAGCAACAGGTGGATGCTAATGCATTGATAACCACATTATGCCGACCTGGAGCAACATGGATTTATACTAGAAGCGGGGTTCCGAGAAATCTCAAAGCATCACATTTCAAGCCTATTCCACGAGCTTGGTGTACTTTTGTGCATCACACACTGCAAACATGTGCCAATGTCTCTGATGTAATTGTCTCTAGGGCACAGTTGGTGTATTGCCTAGTAGAAGGGAAGGAAATTGATGTGGGTGAAATACTTGCTCGGGATATATATGAGATTGCACAATCCACTGTTGCAGCTCTTGGACATGCCTCTCTGATTGCCATACTCTGTGAGAACGCAGGTGTCAAGGTTTCTAAGGAAGAGATATTAATAAAGCCTATGCTTGATGTTACAGGGAGCTATATTCAAAAGCTGGAAAATGGGCCAATTGGACAGCAGCCTGCTCCTGAGAATCCACCGCAGCAGCAAGATCCACCACAGGGGCAGCAGCAACAAACTAATTTTTTGGACAGATTGGGACATGTAGAGACAGGCCTCAACGAAGTTACTGGGAAGCTGGCACGTGTAGCACTTCGCCAAGGGCATTTGGATCGAAATGTTCAAGCTATGTGTCGTCTGAATACCCTCATTCTGCAGTCTCAACAAGGACTAGAGTCTATGATCCGCCGCATGGCAGAGAACCAGGGAGTAGATGTTGAGACATTGGGAGGTTTGCCGGTGGGACCACTATCCGAGCAGTAGATTTTAGAGATGATTAATTTTGATGACTTGGTAGGGGATGACATAGAGGAGGAACCTGTGGGTGATGATGAGGCAGCTGAGCCAACAAATGGAGAGGATGAGGATGCACCATAGTGTTGAGGACTTTGTTTAGTTTTATCTGTGTGATTTACTGTTTTTCGTTTTGAACTTGTAACAGATCTTATGATGTGGTCTTTTGGAACTTGCATGGATGTGTAGGAATTATGCTTTTGATGTTTTTAGTTAAATATTAGATTTTCAGAAAGTTAACTGATAGCTTGCTAATAACTGTTTTTGATGTCTTTGAGTAATGACTGCTCTCGGCTATGGTCATCCAGCTGCGTTTGCAGTATGTGCAGCTTCCACAGGCTCAATCATGCAAGGAAAAGGGGGGAAGTGATCTTAAACTCTTCCTCTCTATCCTTTCCTTCAATTGTATTATAGCCTGTGGAGTGTGTGAGTAAAAAAATGTGGTTTTGGAAGAACATAGCATAGCTGAAAATTGGGTGGAGTTTGGTGTAAATTCTCTGGTGAGCATATTGCTATTGCTCGATTGAAAATTCTTAGCATCATGCATTTTGTACCAGCTGAACATATGAATGCATTAAGACCGTTGATCCTTGTGACTTGTTAGGGGACAATATCTCATACTATGATTAATGCAATACTGGGTGTGCTGATTTCCCTTGTACATGGCTGAAACTGTGAGCTTTTGAGCCCAAATTGGTCACATATCAGTTCTTTCTTTCATGTGTGTTATCCATCACTTGCATATTCTCACTTTCTCTTGCCTAGATGCTTGTCACTGTTACATTGTCTGCGCATATGCATAAATGATTGAGGCAATAATTCTTTGCTTAAACTCAGTACCATAATTGCTATCCTATCATATTGACATTGCTATGCCCAATTGAGCCTTGGCCTATTTTTCTTGGAATGATAGCACATTACAAGCCAAAAAGCGAAAAAACCATTTTGTCCCACTACTTTGGCTTAGAGGAATGTTTGGACTTAAGTTTGGGGTTGTTCTCTTGCTTAGGGACAAGCAAGCAAATAAAGTTTGGGGTGAGAGTAGGCCACTAAAGATGCCTACTAGAAAAAAAAACTGAAAAAGAAAAAGAAAAATACAAAAAGCAGAAGAGAAAAAGAAACAAAGAAAGTATACAAAAATGAGAAAAAGGTAAAATAGAAAGAAAAGAAAATGAAACAAGAAGCAACAAAATAAAAAAAAAAGAAAAAAGAGTTGGAAATGAATAAAAAGGAAAATAGCACAAATTGTGCTTAAATTGTGTGCTTATGTGCTTGTAGCTTGACTAGGCAAGTAAAAATTCCAAAAGAGTCCAAATATTCCTTGAAGCCAAAGTAGTTTAGCCTATATCCTTGATTATATCCTCCCCCACCTTAGCCCCGTTACATCCAAATAAAAGACCTCATGATATGTGTTGCATTGGCATTTGTGATGTGTGTGCTTAGCATCTTGTCAAGTTTAGGATTGAGGAATGCAGGTGGATTGGATTTGAGAGCAAATATGACCAAGTGAGGATGTGTGAAACATTGAAATAGAGAGGTCGCAAGGGAAAATTTTGTGCATTCAGTGGAGCAGATTTAATAGTATGGTTGATTGTCTTAAAATAGGAAAGCATGTGATCAATTGGAATTAATGTTTGATTATGTGAAGTTTGTACAATTTGCAAAAATGTTATGAGTTGAAGTCTTGCATGAAGTAAGGTGCTTCATAAGGGATTTGATCATCGAACTCCATCTCTTTTACCCTTTTTATGACTTTGAATAACTGCTTGAGGACAAGCAAAATTTCTAAGTTTGGGGTTGTGATAAATGTACAATTTATGTTAGTTTGGAAGTGTAATTAGGAAAGAATTCGTAAATAATCTTAGAAATCATAGGAAAAGTGATAGGAAAATACATACTTTGATTTGAATAAAGTTTGGATTATAGTTTTGATCCTTTTATATTAAAAATTTACTCAAATATGTTGAAAGTATGCAGGAACAGTAGTCCAGCGCTCAGCTCTGGAATTGGACGCTCAGCCCTGACAGAAACGGAAGAAAACTACAGGAGCAGGGCAGGTACCAGCGCCCAGCGCCAGTATGGGGCACCCAGCGCCCATGAAGCAGCAGCAGCAGACATAGAGCAGCGTTTCTGAGTTTTCAGGGGCACCCAGCGCTGGCCAGGGGAGCTTAGCACTGGGGGATATAAATTCGTGTTTTTGCAGTTGAAAAACACTTTTTGGCCATTTTATCTGATTTGGGATCTGTGTTCTCTGAGAGAGTTCTGAAGTCTGGGTGTTCAAGAGCTTTTGGAAGAAAGAATTGAAGAATCCATGGCTTCTCCACCTCAAATCTCATATATTTCTTCTAGATTTCAGCTTGTAGTTATGAGTTTCTAAATTTCCTAGGTTAGGATAGGATGAATTCAATCAAATCTTGATGTAAGTTTGTTCTAACTCTGATTTCAATTCAAATTCGTTCAAATTGAGTAATCTTTTCAATGTTTAATGCTTTTCCTGAACTGGCCATTCATGAAATTGATTTCATGTATGAATGCATAATTGGAAAATGAGTGTTCATGCTGGAACTGGAATAGATTACCACTGTGAGGTTGATTCTAGGAATAGAACTTCATTGAAATACATTTTCTATAAGTCTTGTGCTTAATGCTTGTGCTAATTTTGATTCACCTAAGGAATCAGGGTTCATAATCAGTAACAAAAGGATTATCACCTAAGGAATTAGGGATAAATCTAAATTAGTGACTTGAGTGTCAATTGAATGAATTGAATGTTAGGGTTCTATGAGCTACATTAAGTGAAGATTGGGTGATTCCGACTCCTAACCGTCTTAAATACTTGATTCTTCCTAATTGTTCATTTTTCCATTTCCTTGATTGGTTGATAAAAAAAATCTCATTCAATTATCTTTGTGTCAACACTTAATCCAACATTTCAGTTACATGTTTGGGAACTTGAACTTTATTCGTTCAAATATCAATTGCTTAGTTGTCGTTGTTACTTGAATCTCAATCCTCGTGGGACGATACTCTACTCTCATTATTATTACTTGATACGATTTGATACACTTGCCAATTCTTCATCAAACTCCGCAGTTAAGCGTGCTTGACTTGGAGCAATTTTGGGATGGGTGACCTCCTGGGAAGTTTTCCCATGAAGCGTGTGAGTGAGGATAAAGCACGCTGAAAAGACCCGTGTTGCTTAGGAGCTTGTTCTACTCCACACAATAACTCATTCAATTTACACATTTCTTTTACTGACTATTAACCACAAATCCTTCAGGTGTGTCATATACACCTCTTCATCTAATTCCCCATTTAGGAATGGCATTTTCACATCCAATTGATGGATGACAAACTTATAGATGGATCCCAGTTCTAATAGCACTCTAATTGAAGCAATTCTTGCCATAGGTGCATATGTATCAAAATAGTCAATACCCTCCTTTTGTGTAAATCCCTTAGAAACTAGTCTTGCCTTAAACTTATCTATGGTTCCATCTACCTTTATTTTCCTTTTGAAAATCTATTTACAACCTATTGTTGTGAACCAAGTGGGAGGTCTACTAATTTCCAAATTTTATTCCCCATTTATTGAGTCCATTTCTTCTAGTATAGCTCCCTTCCAGAAAGTGACTTCTTGAGACTTTAATGCCTCTTAAAATATTTTTGGATCACTTTCCATATTCTAATAGATTGGCCCATAACTGTCTATGGACTCTCTTGTTACTTCAACAAGGAACATGAAAATGTTTGGTCTGTACGTTTTCTCTTTTCTAGGTCTCTAACTTCTTCTAAGTTCTGAACCTTCCAAAGTATCTTTATTAGATACATTGATTTACGGATTATTTTCATTCCTATGAACATTATCACAGTGACTTGGAATTGAGTTAAACTTATCTTCTTGAAAGATTGCTTCCCTAAACTCAATTACTGTATTTACAGGATATGAGTCATTAGATTCTATAAATCTATATGTTTTGCTAATTTTAGCATTGCCCGAGAACACACATTCAATTCCCTTTTCACCCAATGTCTTTCTTCTGGGTTCAGAAACTTTTACTATTGGCCTACAACCTCAAATTTTGAAAAATTTGAGATTAGACCTTCTACTTTTTCAGAGCTCATATGAGGTTATCTTATTTCTTTGTCTGGAACTCTTTTTATTATCTAACTAGTCTTCAACATGGCTTCTCCCCAATAACCTTTTGCTAGACCATAATAGGATATCATGGCATTTACCAGTTATTTTAATATCCTATGTTTCCTTTCAACTATTTTGTTTTGTTGTGGGGAATAAGGTACAATTGTTTGGTCAACTATTTTAGTAGACTCAAAATACCTAGGATTATAAAGTTCTCCTACTTTATCACTCCTAAGGCATTTAATGAATGTCTTAAAATAAACAACTTCAATTTAATTACCCACACTATATAATAACATATATAAGCATCACAAACAATGGGTAATTAAGAATACTTTACAGTCTAAAAGTCATTTCATTACTAACAAGCATTCACATCAATTTTAAATCATTTATGCAAGATACGGAAATATTATCATTGGATTCCACATACATATATATTGTTCACGGAAGACAACCAAATGAGTTGGTTCCTGTCCTGTTGGTAAAAGGCTTGCAGTTTATTCGAAGTGTCCTAGGTTCAAATCACGGTGGATTCAACTTTCCATTTTAATCCGTTTTTGTGAAAATAACGCAACGAAACTGTTCAAAATAACAAAACCTAGGATTCGAACTCGGGAAGGGACAATGGCTAAAAACATGGATACCACCAGGCCGATGCAAGTATTAGTAATAGTCAATAACCGTTAATTTTATTTGAGCGTCTAATCAGGTGCAACTTTTGGGCTATCCCCAACTACCGCCCAGGTCAACTAGACCCTTTTAACAGTAACCGGATTCAAGAGATCCATAACCATTTTTGGGTATTCAACCCAAATCTAAATCTATTTTCATTGTCTTCATTTATTGGATTCATGTTTAAACATGTTCTATCATAAATCTAAATAATTATCATAATAGAAAACAAACAAACAATGATCAAATATCATTTTCCAGTTTTCTATATCATTCCTCTATAGAAATCCATGTTCATTTTGACAACATAGAACAATTCAAAAACACAGCCAAAACATTTATGCTTTCTACAAAAGCAATAAACAATTTTCATCTTATATTCACAAAATCATGCCCTCATAATATAAGGTTGTCTATTTTAAAAATAATTGGTTCTTACATGGATCAAATCCATTAATACATGCACTTGATATAATCACGTATATCTAAGACCTTTCTATCAAAATAGAGCGACATGCATGCATGCATGCATCATAAACCAAACATATTAATGTTCATCAAAATTCACATACTTGAGTGTATTCTAAGAATCATGCATCTAAGGCTCTAATACCACATGTTAATTTTAACACAAACAAAGAATGCCTTTAGCATTGTACACACATGAATTTAGAACACCAACTATAACATAGCCATGAAAAGTAATTGTGTACCTTTCACCTTGGTCACAAATAAACATATTTTGATGAAGCATATGACTACTCATCTATTCTTTCTTGTAAGAAGACCATGCATCTCTTTCTCCCAACGAACGGAGTTACCACCTTCGACCCTCTCAACTATGACTAAGTCTAATGTTGTCTCCCTCAATGTTGCAACCATTTTAATAAAACGAAAATCGAACCTAAAGATTGTTAGAAAGAGGGGTCAGGCCTGCAATAAAGAAGAGACAAACAAAGGTAATGTGCAATCTCCAAGGCGTGTAGGAACACTAGGCTTTAGGTTTCATTCGCCCCCATCAATCTCTTCTCGTAGATTGGATGCAACAGGTGTAACCGGCGAATCCCCTTCAGGATACAAAGGAGTAACCTTGGTTTGGTTTGCACACCCTAAACCAAGCGTATCGTCAATGGCAGTTTACAGAACAATAGTCTTCTTAACTCTCTCTGTGCACAAGGGAGAAAAGAAGGTGATTTGGAGTGAATAATGGTTGAGAGATTCTGAGATTTTCGTATCCATTACTGCATGCAGATGGTCCTATTTATAGACCAACTCATGTCACTTGGTGAACCAAAACAACCCTTCAAAGGATTCAGTAACTGCCAAATTCGTTACTTAAGTAATAATAGCGATTACATACTGACACATAATACTCATTAGCCTAGCGGCCAACAGGCGTGTCCCTTGCGTGCATAGGTCTCGGGTTCGAATCCGCACAATGGTGCTTTGCCATTTTAATTTTTCCTGTACGCTGAATAACAGTCATATTACTCAACAAAAATGTTACAGGTAGGAATCGAACTCGCAACAACTCAACAATTATGTAAGGTCACGACCGCTGGGTCATTTAATCGTATTATGATAGTTGTGCGTTGTTATATGCTTTTAACCTTTTCCAGATTTTTGAAAATCTCTCACAATCCCCCACCATTTTCAAAATAAATCCAAATCTCATTATTCCGGAAATCGCATGCTTTCAGACAAAGGTATCTTTGGGATTTGAACCTTTGCTTAGTAAGCCATGGGTTTCACTCATCCCCGAATAATTTGGTAGACAAGCTTTGAACCAAATATTCATTAGAACAAGCGTGCATGACTTACACATGAAATCTCGGTACCATTGAACGACGTGGTAGTGTGACACATTTGGTAAGGCCTTGTGTCGTGTATCCTTTTCATGAGAGCTTACAGAGTCAAACCCAACTCTAAGAAGCGGCCCCACTTCACTCTCATATAGCTGGACATTACCAAAAGCACCCCCATAAGTTCGGTACCTCAGCATATATATGGTATAGATCCGTTATAAGCAAAAGCTCACCCTTTTCCTTTTGTCCTCATGGCATCCAAGTAATTTTAAACCTTGGGATGTATCTATTCGTTAAGTACTTGCAATTACTCTCATAATGTACTTTGGCCATATTGAACTCAAGACTTGATGCTACTCGAGTGTGAGTTGGGTTTCCACCCTTGGTGATCTTGTAGATATGGGCTTGATTCCCACCCCTAATGATGTTTTTCCACATCATATCACTTGTCAGTCCTTTCGTCAAGGATGCAAGATTTCTTTCCGTCTTATAAAGACCCTGGATATTACTCCACTTGCAATTAGTTCCTTTACATAATTATGTCTAAGCCCAATATTCCTAAACTTTCCATTATAAACCTGGCTAGATGCCCTTGATAGTGTTGACTGACAATCCTATTGTATGGATACTGGCGCCATTAAAACTGGTATCTCATACAACAAATTTCTAAGTCAGAACTACCTCTTTGTTACCTGCTGCCAGTGCTATAAATTTTTGCAGCCATGGTGGAACCGGCAATGCCGTCTTATTTCTTGAAACCCCAAGAAATAGCACCCCCACCAATTGTGAAGACTCAACTGCTTGTTGAAGCATGGTTTTCTGCATAATTCACCCAATTGACATCCGTGTATCCTTCTAATTCTGAAGGATAACCATTATAGTTTAAACTATAGTTCATTGCCCCCAACAAGTATTTCAATACTCTTGGACAACATGTATACATACTTAGTCTCCTATAACATATGCAATGTTTGGCCGGGTACATGTCATGGCATACATTAAATATCCAACTACTTTTGTGCTACTAGACTACCTTTATTTAGTACTAGATTTGTATTATGATCAAAGGGAGTAGTGATAAGTTGACAATCAAAGTGATTAAACTCCTTTAATACCTTTTCTATATAGTGAGATTGGGGTAAACCTAGATTCTCACCATCTCTTATTATTCTAACTTCTAAAATCACATTAGCTACCCTTAAGTCTTTCGTATCAAAACTTCTAGATAAGAAACTCTTAGTTTTGCTACCTCATCTAGATCAGTACCAAATATTAACATATCATCAACATTTATATCATCAACTAATAAACAAATCATGACACCTTTTCCCTTATGGAATTTACTATAAATACACCTGTCAAATTCATTTATTTTATATCCATTAGCTAGCACAACTTGATCAAACTTTTAATCCTTTTGCTTAGGAGCTTGTTCTACTCCACACAATAACTCATTCAATTTATACATTTCTTTTACTGACTATTAACCACAAACCCTTCAGTTGTGTCATATACACCTCTTCATCTAATTCCCCATTTAGGAATGGCATTTTCACATCCAATTGATGGATGACAAACTTATAGATGGATCCCAGTTCTAATAGCACTCTAATTGAAGCAATTATTGCCATAGGTGCATCTGTATCAAAATAGTCAATACCCTCCTTTTGTGTAAATCCCTTAGAAACTAGTCTTGCCTTAAACTTATCTATGGTTCCATCTACCTTTATTTTCCTTTTGAAAATCTATTTACAACCTATTGTTGTGAACCAAGTGGGAGGTGTACCAATTTCCAAATTTTATTCCCCATTTATTGAGTCCATTTCTTCTAGTATAGCTCCCTTCCAGAAAGTGACTTCTTGAGACTTTAATGCCTCTTAAAATATTTTTGGATCACTTTCTATATTCTAATAGATTGGCCCATAACTGTTTATGGACTCTCTTGTTACTTCAACAAGGAACATGAAAAAGTTTGGTCTGTACGTTTTCTCTTTTCTAGGTCTCTGACTTCTTCTAAGTTTCGAACCTTCCAAAGTATCTTTATTAGATACATTGATTTACGGATTATTTTCATTCCTATGAACATTATCACAGTGACTTGGAATTGAGTTAAACTTATCTTCTTGAAAGATTGCTTCCCTAAACTCAATTACTGTATTTACAGGATATGTGTCATTAGATTCTATAAATCTATATGTTTTGCTAATTTTAGCATTGCCCGAGAACACACATTCAATTCCCTTTTCACCCAATGTCTTTCTTCTGGGTTCAGAAACTTTTACTATTGCCCTACAACCTCAAATTTTGAAAAATTTGAGATTAGACCTTCTACTTTTCAGAGCTCATATGAGGTTATTTTATTTCTTTGTCTGGAACTCTTTTTATTATCTAACTAGTCTTCAGCATGGCTTCTCCCTAATAACCTTTTGCTAGACCATAATAGGATATCATGGCATTTACCAGTTCTTTTAATATCCTTTGTTTCCTTTCAACTATTTTGTTTTGTTGTGGGGAATAAGGTACAATTGTTTGGTCAACTATTCTAGTAGACTCAAAATACCTAGGATTATAAAGTTCTCCTACTTTATCACTCCTAAGGCATTTAATGAATGTCTTAAAATAAACAACTTCAATTTAATTACCCACACTATATAATAACATATATAAGCATCACAAACAATGGGTAATTAAGAATACTTTACAGTCTAAAAGTCATTTCATTACTAACAAGCATTCACATCAATTTTAAATCATTTATGCAAGATACGGAAATATTATCACTGGATTCCACATACAACTATATTGTTCACGGAAGACAACCAAATGAGTTGGTTCCTGTCCTGTTGGTAAATAGGCTTGCAGTTTATTCGAAGTGTCCTAGGTTCAAATCACGGTGGATTCAACTTTCCATTTTAATCCGTTTTTGTGAAAATAACGCAACGAAAATGTTCAAAATAAAAAAACCTAGGATTCGAACTCGGGAAGGGACAATGGCTAAAAACATGGATACCACCAGGCCGATGCAAGTATTAGTAATAGTCAATAACCGTTAATTTTATTTGAGCGTCTAATCAGGTGCAACTTTTGGGCTATCCCCAACTACCGCCCAGGTCAACTAGACCCTTTTAACAGTAACCGGATTCAAGAGATCCATAACCATTTTTGGGTATTCAACCCAAATCTAAATCTATTTTCATTGTCTTCATTTATTGGATTCATGTTTAAACATGTTCTATCATAAATCTAAATAATTATCATAATAGAAAACAAACAAACAATGATCAAATATCATTTTCCAGTTTTCTATATCATTCCTCTATAGAAATCCATGTTCATTTTGACAACATAGAACAATTCAAAAACACATCCAAAACATTTATGCTTTCTACAAAAGCAATAAACAATTTTCATCTTATATTCACAAAATCATGCCCTCATAATATAAGGTTGTCTATTTTAAAAATAATTGGTTCTTACATGGATCAAATCCATTAATACACGCACTTGATATAATCATGTATATCTAAGACCTTTCTATCAAAATAGAGCGACATGCATGCATGCATGCATCATAAACCAAACATATTAATGTTCATCAAAATTCACATACTTGAGTGTATTCTAAGAATCATGCATCTACGGCTCTAATACCACATGTTAATTTTAACACAAACAAAGAATGCCTTTAGCATTGTACACACATTAATTTAGAACACCAACTATAACATAGCCATGAAAAGTAATTGTGTACCTTTCACCTTGGTCACAAATAAACATATTTTGATGAAGCATATGACTACTCATCTATTCTTTCTTGTAAGAAGACCATGCATCTCTTTCTCCCAACGAACGGAGTTACCACCTTCGACCCTCTCAACTTTGACTAAGTCTAATGTTGTCTCCCTCAATGTTACAACCATTTTAATAAAACGAAAATCGAACCTAAAGATTGTTAGAAAAAGGGGTCTGGCCTGCAACAAAGAAGAGACAAACAAAGGTAATGCGCAATCTCCAAGGCGTGTAGGAACACTAGGCTTTAGGTTCGATTCGCCCCCACCAATCTCTTCTCGTAGATTGGATGCAACAGGTGTAACCGGCGAATCCCCTTTAGGATACAAAGGAGTAACCTTGGTTTGGTTTGCACACCCTAAACCAAGCGTATCGTCAATGGCAGTTTACAGAACAATAGTCTTCTTAACTCTCTCTGCGCACAAGGGAGAAAAGAAGGTGATTTGGAGTGAATAATGGTTGAGAGATTCTGAGATTTTCGTATCCATTACTGCATGCAGATGGTCCTATTTATAGACCAACTCATGTCACTTGGTGAACCAAAACAACCCTTCAAAGGATTCAGTAACTGCCAAATTCGTTACTTAAGTAATAATAGCGATTACATATTGACACATAATACTCGTTAGCCTAGCGGCCAACAGGCGTGTCCCTTGCGTGCATAGGTCTCGAGTTCGAATCCGCACAATGGTGCTTTGCCATTTTAATTTTTCCTGTCCGTTGAATAACAGTCATATTACCCAACAAAAATGTTACAGTCAGGAATCAAACTCGCACCAACTCAACAAATATGTAAGGTCACGATCGCTGGGTCATTTAATCCTATTATGATAGTTGTGCGTCGTTATATGCTTTTAACCATTTTCCAGATTTTTGAAAATCTCTCACACGTTTCAATCAATACCCAAAAATGAATGAAATGAAGGAAAATTCTCCAAAGTGATCCACTGAGGAATTGGAAGAAGAGAGAGAAAAGGAAAATGGGTTTTTCTCTCTCTAAACCCAGATTTCGACGACGTTCCAACGAGTGGCGGTGGTTTTCACCAACTGACGGCAGAAACCTAACGCCGTTAGTGCAAAACTAACGGAAATGACCAAAATAAGCTAACGTTTATAAGATAAGGGACCAAAATGAATGAGGGACCAATATAATACCTAAAATAAAGATAATGGAGCAAAAGAGTGATTTAGCCAAAAAAAAAATCTATGAAAAACTTTATAAAAAAATAACTTATTCTCTAAAAAATAATCATTTCCAAACATGCACTAATTAAAATGGCCCGATCATCAAACATAAAAGTATTAGACTACAACAGCCCCGGGGCGGATCTTCTCAATGAGAGTGAGGAGCCTCGGCTGTAACACCCCAATTTTCACTGCTTTCTAGTGTCGGTAATTAATATATAAAAATATATTTTTATACGAGACTTAGAAAATTATTTTGAGCGAAATAATGTTATTTTCCCGTCATGTTTTATATCTTAGGGTTATGATGAAATTTTGGGTTGAAAATTCAGACGGAACCCGGTCTGCGTTTTCACTGACAGTAAAAGTTTACTGCTCAGAAGACCTAATCTTAATTCATGAACGAGATTAAAAATGTTTTTATCGTATTTACTATGATACTGGAAGTTTTAAAAATTTTGGTAAAAAAATTAAAATATTATATTTGTTGCAGGCATATACGTCGAGATATCTATAGGAAAAGCCTGCACCAGATGAAACCCGGAGTCGGCAATGGAGCCGAGATGATGGATTTGACCGACTTAACGAGCATTTATGACGAGCTTATCCGAGTCATAATGGCGCATTTATGGCAAAGGGAATTTTTGCTAGGAAATGACCATTTTACCCTTGTCTTTTTATGACAATTACAAGCTAATGTCATTGAGAATTTTGACCAAATCCAACCCAAAACCCACGGCTCCTTCCTTAATTCTAAGCATTTGGACATTACTTTTCCTAGCCATAAATGAGCAATTATGTTAAGTGGACGAGTCATAGGTAAAACCATTTTCTCTCATCAATCACCCGAAACTGCCACGAAATTCTGACCAATTTATGCTCTGAATCTCGAAAAACTTTCAACATGAAAGTTGTTCATCTTTCTCTATTATTTCCAACGACAGAAATATCATCCAAAATGGACAAGTATGTTGAGAGATATGCCCAAATTACTAAAACTGTTCTAAACCCTCATCATGTTCATCTTTCTCTCTAAGTTTCTCAAGAACACCATGAGAAATTTGTGAAGAACATCATCAAGATCATCCTTTTCTTTGATCATCAAGAGGTAGTATCTCTTAATCTTGCTATTCTAAGCTTTTCTCTTCACAAGATTCTTGAGTTTATGCCTTTGATCATCATGTTCTTCATAAGATTCAAAGTTCATGAAGCTAACTTCAAAAATTCATAACTAATTCTAGAAAAATCCTTTTACATGAAACCAATTGCTATGATATTATAATCATCTCTATTTTCATTATCTATAAGCATAAGATCATGAGAAATTTATTTCCCTAATTTATGGACTGGGCCGAACCTAGGTCAATGTTGTGTTCATAGGTTTTGTTTCATTTTCATGTCTTGATTCATGATTCAATCTTCTAGTATCTTGATAGTTCTTGTAATTAAGTATATATAAGATCAACAATCAAACCCTAACCTATTTGTTTCATTAAGGCCAAAACCCTAGATATGAATATTTGATGGATTTTTGATTCAAATGTTGTCTAGTAACACTTTAATCCAACTCTAGGTTTTGTATGTTGATTAAATCCAAGAGTTTAGAAATTTTAGAGATTTCTAACCCCAAACTCAGCCCTTGGCCGAAACCCTAGTTCTTGGAACTAGATGAGTTTTAGTTCATGTTCTTGGTTCATAATCTTGGTTTAAGTGCTTAATCATGTTTAAGTTACTTATGGATCATAAATCCCTAAGTTAACAAAATTTTAACTTTCCTAACCTAGAAAAGTTGTTGAGGCCGAACCTTAACCTCCATGAGTCAAGTATGTTTTTGTTTGATTTGATTTATTTTGGTTGCAATTCATTATGAAGGAATCGATCGGGTTGGTTTGACCTAAAGCCGACGGAGGAAGCCGGATCAAATCGGGAGATTATTTGAAACCGTTAGTTCAAGTCTCCAAGAGGTAAGGGGAGCTTACCTGAGGGATTTTCTCAATAACTATTTGCTTGTAGTGTGGTTGATATGATTTATATGTGATTGTGGTTATTTGTTTACGTTGTTGTGAGGTTATAAGGTTAAAAGAAAAAGCAAAAAAATTTATGACCATATTTTGAAAAGATGAACGTAGAGAAAACATTATTTTCCGAAAGTAACCAGCAAATTGAGATTTAATTCCGCAAACGGGTAGCAATGTGAAAACCCGAGTTAGGGTGTCACATCGGCTCCCCCAAGTTTTTTTTTCTTTGTTGAAATGTATACATATTGTAGCAATAAAGTTATATATATATATATATATATATATATATATATATATATATATATATATATATATATATATTGTTTGCCATACACTTTTTTGTTTGCCATACACATTTCAATTGTTTATAGTAGCACAATGGCCAAGCCACTCCCCCTTAATTCTTAGGATTTGTATTCGAATCCTATGGTAGAGGTTTTTCCTATTTTGCATTTTACACGAAAATAATGCAAAAATCGTTCCATGACTTGAACCCTGCTCATGTGCGTAAAAGTCGTGAAAGGAACCATTCAACTCCGAGAAGTTTATGCAATAAATGTGATATATTACTTAGGTATCTGCCCCCTCAAACAATTCAGTCAAGCTCCGCCACTAACAGCCCCATCAAACTGATAACATTGAAACTAACAAGAACTAAATACAGTTTATCAACCAGACTGTTGAAAATTTGTAAAGTGGAATAGAAGTTGTAGACAATCTTAAATTGATAAAGTTTACTTTCACTCTTTTTAAATTGTAAATAAACATAGAATACAGTAAAAAGAGACAAAGAATACTAAGAAAAATGGAGGAAGGGAATTTGAGGCCTTAATAATTGGAACACCCTAAACTATGTTAATATTCACAATCACTTTCAACAGATTTAGGTGTAGACAATGTTTCGCCGTGAATTAAAATCACCAGCAATGCCTGAGAAATAAATACTAATTAACATTATGTTTATCTTAAAAATTGCAAGAGCTTTGAAATCTTTTGAAATGAATTCTTATATCAACATATCTTTGCTCAAACAAAGCACAAGAGTCATGCGACACACACACATAAAGAGTGCACGAGTCAAATGAGGAGAATGAAAAATTGTGAGTAAGTCAAATTGCCCGGAAGTTTCCCATCTTATTAAAAGGCGCTTGGACATATTTCCATTACTTTTTCAACCAAACCATCACCAAGGTAAGAACAAGCTAAAAGTAAAGGAAAAGAATTCAAAAATCACTATTGAAAAGCAAAAGGAAAGATAATAATAATAAAGAATAGTTGAAAGCATTTAACTAAGCATGCCATTAAGAAATCACAACTAGATTAAAATTATCAGTTAAACTTTCTAAAAAGTTTTGTTCATCTTATCTGACAAAGTACAGAAATGAAGCTTGAAGTCATTAAATTTGGAAATTTGACTTCACACGGCATATATGCAAAATTGAATTGAAAGATGGGAAGCAGTTTCTTTGAATTGAAGCTCATCATAAGTTAAAAAGAAATTACAACATGAGGACATGTCCTGTCCACAAAGATAAAAACACATACTCATTTTGCAATTGACTAGTAAGAAATGTGTAAGAAAGAGAATAACAGAGGCAGTAACAATCAATCCAAGTAGTGAATTTGGATATCAGAAAAGTCAACATAAGTTTGGAAATCCAAAATTCCTCAATGGAGTCAAGTAGTCTCAGTGTTCATATTTTATACAAATGCGGCAAACCAAAGTATGAGGTCTCAGCTCTACTACCAAAAATACATGGAATTGATGGTATTAGGTTGCAAACCAAAGTATGAGGTCTCAACTCAACTACCAAAAACATGTGTCAGCGTTCTTACAAATAAACTCATATGGTTGACTAAAAACCCAACACCTCACTTTATTAAAAAAAAAACTCATCTCCTCTATATGTGGTCAACTCGACTTCATCTGCTTCAAACCTACAAGGCCAAAATTAAATTGTCAATTAACAATAACAACAAACAACAAATAATAATTGTTTGAATGGCAAATTAATAACCAAAAAAACAAAAGAAAGTACCTCCGTTTAAAAATATGGGAAGCAATTTCTTTGAATTGAAGCTCATCATAAGTTCAAAAGAAATTACAACAAGAGGACATGTCCTGTCCACAAAGATAAAAAAACACACTCATTTTGCAATTCACTGGCAAGGAATGTGTAAGAAAGAGAATAACAGAGGCAGTAAAAATCAATTTAAGTACTTTGGATACCAGAAAAGTCAGCATATGTTTGGAAATCCTCCATGGAGCCAAGTAGTCTCAGTGTTCATCTTTGGTACCGTTTTGATTAGAAATGCAGTTCTCATTAGGAATAGCTAGGATATCTGAAATGAACTTAATCAAAGAACAAAGTCCCCCCAAGAAGTTATGATCAACATCACCCTTTGCATCCACCACATGTGCAAAGTCAACAAGTTTAACAACACCACCTGAACTCTTCCATTGCAACACAGACTCCTTTTCATACACAATGAGAATAGAGCAAGAATAGAAATGAAAAATAGTTTGAACCTCAAACCACTTCTTAAGCTCCAACAGTTGTTCCAAAACCCCATTAGATCCACCGAAAACCTTAGCCGTGAATTAACAATCCGAGCACGCGGCAACATCATTCGAAGGCATATTACAAGAAAAAAACTTGCTCAAAACTAACATAACATCCTCAACAGACAAGTTTTGAAGAAGCTTCCTATCAGGTTGCCAGGACAAAGAGTCCTCCTTTGAGGACTCCATAAGCTTCAACCCTGATATCCTAAAACCCAATGGGATGGTAGAGGATTCTCTATCCTTCTTAAGATACTCTGAATGTAATCCTCAAAAGCTTGAGGGTACCGAGTTCTGGAACCAATCTTAACATCCATCACAGATGGGTTCATGTAACATTAAACAAAATCTTCCAACACAAGGTGGGGGTGTAAGCCAGAGCCATTTGATGCATTCACAAGCTTAGTGCCATGAAAAATTGGGAAGTAACTATGAATTGCTTGAGGAACCCTAGGATCAGAATAGAGAGATTTATAGAAAGTAACCTCATTGGAACCACAGGCATCACCTTGAAGAGGCTTGTAGAAGTTTCCAGAATCATCTATTAGAGAGCCAAGAACACCATCTATGGCTTTGTGCCCAGCAGCTTGGTGCTCTTGGATCTTAAGCATTTTTGCTGCAGATAATGGAAAACAACCTCAGATTAAAGTGTAAAATTTCTAAGCAGAGGTTTTATACTTTTATGAGAATTAATATTTGTATGATTGAATCTGAAATCAGAATCTAAGAAGCAAAATAACACAGTAAAGGAAAAGAAAACACATTTTTCCAAAAGTCAAAATGGATTTCCAATAAATAAACACTGAAATAATAATAACAATATAAGAGTAAATGTATCGAACATGTGAAGCGCAAGATCCAATGGGGAAAAGGTATATAGGTAATGATAGAATCATATAACTAATATTGAGATAGGTTACCGGAAAATGATAAGATACTGCTTCGCCACCACCACCGCCGCTCCCACAGGATACGGAGTGACTAGAGAAGAGGCGGGGGAGAGGAGGATGAGAATGATAACGATAGGGAAGAGCTTGGGACAAAAAATAAAGTACGCTTTGCAAGGGGTAATCTTGGGATTTCGTTTCAGCTTTGTTTTAACTTTTACGCATAGTATATTCGATCCGGTTCGAAGCAGGGGGTAGCGGTTCAGTGGTTCAATTCAACCGCCTTTCGTAGGAGTTAGGATGCTGCCAAATAGAACATTCTTTGTCAGGTTTGAGGAAGAACGAGAGCGACTTAGAGCGACCGCCGTGGAGGACTCGACCTTGGGCGGATCTCGACGCCGTCGAGCTTGGGAAGAAGAAGAAGGTTTCGCCCTTCCACTGGACATGGACGGTGATGGCCGGTTGGACTTGAGAAGAAGAAGGATATGATTGTGAAATGAAAATGAGATGATGGGAAGAAGAGTTTTAGAGAAGAAGACAAGACTAATGGTTTATCTTCCAGCCCAAATTAGACCAACGGCCTAATGTAGGACAGGCCTAATTATATTGGGTGAATGACCTAATAAGAATGAGGACCAACCAGGATAAGAGGAAAGCAACTCGGTCCAACCTAGGAGGAAGACATCTCGATCGGGACAAAAAGACAGCTCGGGACACGGGGAAGACAACTCGGAACAATTGGGTCAAGGCCCAATTCTTTGAAAACAATTAGGTTAAGCCCACTAAGAGAGCTATAAAAGGAGGACATTAATCCTCATCATATTCATTCTCTTCCTCACACCAAAAACCCTAGAACTACGTAGCCTTGATTCCCTTCCATGGGATACGTAGGAGCAGAGCACTGCACTCTGTCAGGCTAAACCCCAATCCTCCTTCCTAACCGAATATTATTGTTCTTCCCGGAACAGTTTCAGAGTGGGGAGGAAAAGGTTTCACAAACCGAGCAAAGAAAATAACTAAAGAAAGGTAATGATAGATGACCGATAGAGTCATAGAGACGTGCACCGTGTTGTTGGGAAGTGGGATGAGATTATGGGAATATGTGTGAAGATAAAAATTAATGGGGGATATGTAATGGTCGGGTTTGAGTACCGACAGGTTTATTTTGGTATACCCGAACCCGCCCGATTAGAGCCATGTGAAACTGACACTTAGAACTGTTGACCTGTGAACCCGAAATGACCCACCCATAGAACTTCATCAGCTTCCGGGTTTATCGGGTTTCGGACTGGTCGGCTAATCTTGTCCATGCCAAATGTAGGTAAAGTTGTGAAATAGACAACTAAAAACACGAGAAGGGGGTTGACTTGTGTTAATCAGAAATTAAAACAAAGTTAGAAACTTTTCACACACAGAAGCTAGGTTCAGACAAATGTAAAACACTACACGGACATGTGACCTGTCTGGTGTGATTTTAGCTGAGAAGCACACAAGTTGAAAACAAGTTTGATATTCAGACTTTAACCCCTTTAGTTAGATTGCAGATAATATAATCAAAGCAACTAAAGAGTTTAAAGGAAGAGAGATAAAAGCAGAGCTCCCTTAAATGCAATAGAGTCATTCTAGACAGCCATTAATGCAATAGGAACATTGGTTGTACTCTAACAAGGGGATCTGGGCTTTATGCATTGTGGAGTAGCCAAATCAGAGTTGTGGAGAATGTTTTTATACTTTGCAGAGCACATTTATTTTTTCATGTAATAACCAGGAGTGCCAAGGAATAAAACATGTTGGAAACATTCTTTAACTGGACTTCGTTTCTGATTTCCTAGGTTGCTTGTGAGAATGACCTTCTGACTTTCTTGATAAGCTTGAGAGAGAAAGCTTTAGAGTCTTCTTCATGAAAGGACAGCTTTCAAAAGCTCTTTGTACTTGTGTTCCTCATTGAAGGACCACAGACGAGTGTGAAGGCTTCGCACATAGACAAGTTGAACGTTCAATGCAAATAGTCAATATCCTAGTCATAAGACAGGTAAAATTTTGATCCTCCAGACAAGTGGTCTTCTATGTGGGCAGACAGGTGAGAGTGAATTCTTACTATTGTCTGCACACTAGATAGATAGGTTAGCAACCAATATGAAGGTTAATTAAATCATTAACAAATATTTAGTTTTCATCAAAACTTTGAGAAATACACATCAGACATTATAGAGACTTAACAAGTTGTTGCACTTTTTTTTTCTCTCTTCACATATATGCTCAGCCATGTGACATAGTGCTTTTCACATACATCTGCCATGTGACCTGGATTATTGAAAAATGAAAAGGTTGACAAAAGTGTGGACCTACACGACTTCTTGTAGTAAAATCAATAAGGTAACGTTTGGTATAAGTTTTAAAAATATATTCTCAGACATAATATATTCTCGAAAATAAAATTAATGAATGATAGTTATAAACTTGGGAAAACTGTATTCCCATGTGTGAAGGTGAAAAATAAACATTCCCGGGAATGTAATTCCCATGAATGTAGTTTGTCTGGAAATAAAATATTCCAGGAACCAAATTTTACCTAGAGTGTAAAGTGGACTCGCGTTTTTTGGCTGAGTTGCCATAAAAAAATTAAAAGCAAATTGTGGACCCTAATGATGTGGTAAAAACTATTATTCAATAACACTAATTACTTTCACAAGCAAAAACTATTCCAAATCACTAATTACTTTCAAAAAATCGTTTCTAAATTAACACTATTTTGATCAAGTACCCCAATTGAAGAAAGTCGTGATACATAGTTCAGAAGCCACATGATAACCTAATCATATCGAGGTAAACAAAATTAACAAAACCTTTAGGATTTATTTTGAACCAATTCGACTATGATTCAAAGGTTTCTCCGGTTTGATTTCCGATTTGATTATTAAAACATTGTTTATTTCTATCAAAGAAGTTCAAATGATCATTATTAGTGATAGTGAAAAAAAAAATCATTGCTAATGCTAGAAAGGAGTTAGGATAAACTTTAGTTGGGTTAATTACACCATTGTCCAAAAGTCATCTAGTTAGACTTTTTATTATAGAGTTAGTTCTTAACAGTTGTAAGAGCATGCAATATATAGCAACTCATACCGATTAACAATTCAAATAGGGATTCTCTAATCTCCGAGACATTGATCTCGAGTTCTCTCCCTTTCCCTCTTCTCTTTCTTTTTTTCATACGCTCAAAAGTGGCCCATGCAATGAATAAGGTCCAGCGATACAAGCATGACCCTAATAAGACTAACCATTGGCAAGCAGTAAAGGGAATATTGAAATACCTTAGTGGCACCTTACTATGACTCAGTCACAACATATTGACATTATTGCCTTTGGTGACTCAATTTGGGAGTAGACATGGATGATAGGATATCTATGTCAGGCTATTACAGATGTATTTCTTGGAAACAACTTAGTCTGTTGGTCATCAAAGAAACAATAAGTTGTATCCAAGTCTTGTACAGAAGCTGAATACCAAAGTTTGGCATTAGTTATTGCACAAATTTCATGGATTAAGCCTATCATGAGTATTGAGTGAGTTTCACTAACCAGTCTCCACAACCCCTATGACCATCTAGGCGAAGTACTATTGGCAGCTAATCCTATTTTGCATTCCAAAACCAAAGTACCAAACACCTCAAGCTTGACCAGCAATTTGTAAAGGTTCAACAAAAACAAATTGAAGTGCATCACATACGATCAGCAGAGCAAGTCGATATACTTACTAACCAATCTCACCCACTAATTTTTAGCAGTGTATATACAAACACAAAGTTCAAGACTAATTTCCTCTCCTCTGAGTTGCAGGGGAGTGTAAAGGAGTTAGAATAAATTTTAGTTAGTTGAGTTAGTTATACTCCTGTCATCAAGTTAGTTAGAATTCAATTATAACAGAATTTGTTTGTAAGAATATCAAAAGCATGATAGCAGAAAAATAATTTTTTAAGCATAAGAACTTCACAGTGAATAACAAATATTAGCAATAATAATATTCACAGTTCATAGTTCCTTTCAACAGGAATCAAACAAGGATTGGTGTTTAGCACCCACATCAGGGTATCAACACAACAGATCCTGAGGTCTTTCGACTTTCAGGATCTTCATGTGCTTTTGCTGCCTCACACAAGGGGTAAGAATGATTAACGCGCACCTTCAAGACACCAGAAACAACATTAGCAAACACCTCTCCCGCAGCCTTCAATAGCTCATCCCGAGTGACAACATATTGCATTAGGCTAGGCCTTGTCAAGAATAGGGATTTTGAAGCTAAGGAAGACAATGGAACTGGATCCGGTGTACCAGATGATTGCCCAAAACTTACCATGTAGCCTCGAAGCTTTAAGCATGCCAAAGATCCCTGGACAAACCATATGAAACCTCCTTAAGGACTTTCTCATAGCACTTTTAAATTATGAAAAGAGTGAATAGAAATGTCACTATAGATATAGTAACCCAGAGTGGACAAAATAGGTACTTTGCTGCCTTATCTTTATTTCTGTTTTCAATTTGATCATGTATCTTTAATTTTTGTCAAATTGGTCTATTATCTTGCAACTAGTTATTCAATATGACCCTTCATCACGATTTTGTCACTCCCTAACAGAAGTGATGACATAACACTAATCGGTGATGGATACATCATTGGCTTCATTGCCATGTCATATCGACACCAATGCCACATCATCACTTCCATTAAGGTTTGCGATGGTACCATGATGGAGGACCACGTTAAATGACGATTTGTAAGATAAGGGACCAAATTTATCCTAAGAAAAGAAAGGTTTATCATGCATCAATGAAGTAAGCTGCTAAATTCACTTCTATATTGTAATTGTATTAATCGACAGGAATCATTGAACTTCAGGGCCCCAATCTATTTATTAAAATTGGAAGCCTATCAATTCTTGCCCTCTGGTTTACCCATTAATATTCTCAGTATCCTAACTAGTCACAACAAATAAAAGTATCTACTTTCACATCATCACGTCTTGTAAATTGAGAAACGCAATGCTAAATTGGTAATAGGATGAAACACCATATATTCATTTCTAAATAAGATAAGAAACTGCTACAGTTCTTCAATAGGATAAATGAATTCATATGTAGATTAGTAACCACAATCACTATAGAGCTAAGTATCTAGGATCTGGTAGGAACCCCAATCACTATAGTTTTAAGTAATTAACAACGTTGGAAAAATTGAACCATAAATCTAATTGCTTTTCTGGATACTCAATTATCAATTTAGCATAACAGGAGCACGTGAGAATCAGAAAATAAGCAACTTTTGATGAATACCATCATGCAAGAAACAAGATTAATAATTTTATTTTTCCACTCAAGTATCCAACCAACTGATTTTGAAATCCAATTGGGTGTAATATAGCATAGAATAAGTACTACCTCAAAGGTATCCTCCCTGTGCCCTCCTCCTTGGCTTGAGCTGTTTTCTCTTTACTGGACACAGTTCCTATAACAGTTGCGCCCAGAGCATTTGCCCACTGGCACAGTAGGGATCCAACTCCACCGGCTGCTGCATGGATGAGAATTGTGTGACCAGGTTCAACCTGTAAAGTGATATGTATATTAATCTCTGTTAATCATCAGGCTGGGGTAAAATTAAGAGAAAATGTTTTGGTTTTAGGATGAAGCATGAATTCAGAGGTTAATGGATACTGTAGTCATGTATGATAACATCACACGTCTTGCTTTTGCTGCAACATTATTTGCTGCTTTACTCACTGAGGACACAATCACAGAAGATATGGGATATCTTAATTCATTAATACTGTAGGTGCTTTTGGCTTGACTACGGTTGATAACTTTAGTCTCCTCTTTTCTAGGTGATACCTCATTTTGCATATTATCATGGCTCTAACATCATTGATTAGAACCCATTTAGTATAATATTCGATTAATAAACTTGGTACTTTGGTTTGGTTTCTACCAAAAAAATTAAAAAAGATGGTACTTCGGCCTCAATTACTAGTAAAATAAAGTGTTTTTTATTGCTATGCAAGTTTGATGACCAAAGTCATAAACACTGTACTGATAAGTTAGACAAATGATGCTACACGAATTGGTACTGATCTATATTCATCCAACATTCTGGATTATTACTGCATTTATATCATGAAAATAAAGCCTTAAATACATGGAAAAAATAGTTTGAAAATAAAATACATGCTTTTTAATTGTTATATCCATAAAAATAGACAAAAGTTCAACCCAAAATAACAATGTATAATCATACTCCATATTAAATACAAGCTCCTGGGAGTTCCTAAAGTTGCAGAACATGGAGTCAAAGACCTGAACTACTACCATCATTCATCATGAAGCTGCTACTAATCTGGAAATAAAGTTAATAAAGATAAAGGGTGAGTCACATAGACTCGGTAAAGGCAAAATTACCAAAGAGAACAAGAGACAAACAAGAGTAAGAATCTTTATGAAAACAATTTAGAATATGGTACCCCCAAAATTAGGAAAGTTTATACGTAAAATCACTATCAAGCTCTTTCCAATCCTTAAAGAAAAATAATCTGTCCATAAATATATAAGAATTCAAGAATCATAATCATAATTATATATATATATATATATATATATATATATATATATATATATATATATTTATATATATATATATGTATATAAATATATAAAGTAATCCATAGGGTTATACATGAAAGAACCATAATACAAGTTGGGGACTCAACTCCACCCAACAAGTCAAATTTTATATCATCTCAAGCTAGGGACCTCACCTATCCCAACAAAATCTCATGGGTAAGAAGTTGGTCCTGTGTGATATACTGATATATACACCTTCCTGTGTGATCTGATCCAATTTCAATCAGGGTGTCATAAATAAAAAACATTATTGGGCCTCCATCTAACAGCTTAAACTTTTAGGAAGTTGGTCCTCGACTTATTTATACTATGACTACAATAAGGATAAACAACTTAAATAAGCACATATTCAGGTAAAGCTGGCTAACTAAGCTCTATGTATCTAAAAGAAACAAAATAGACTTTGGAAAAACACTTTAAGTACTTAAGCAAGAACGGAACTTGACAAATCACAAATGTTAAGTTAGGAATTATTATAAAATCAGCTACCACTTTAATTGTTGTAACTTGTAAGCTTTCACAAAGGCATATTTTCATAACAATTATGTTATTTGGACATCAAAATGGGGACAACAATTTGACAATGGTTAATGACGTTTAAATTTGTGATTAATGGTGTGTTGAACTTGATTAATGGGTAAATACATAGAAACGTAATTCGCTCATCTCCCCTGAGAACCACGAACCAATTCGTGGTACCAATTCGCGGTACGTTTGCGAGCCGGTACGCGTTTGACCAGAGATGCATTTGGCCGAGACTTGCAGGTGCAAGAGGAACATACAGTGTAGAGAAGAGGAAGAAGAAGAAAGGCTCCTCCTGACCCTTGCATTTTTTATTCTCTCTATTAAATCTCTAACTGCTTTGTTTTATCTCTTTAAATCTGACCCTTTTGTTTCACTCTCTCTTTATTGAATCTCTGATGTTTTGCATCCATCAACAATCAATGTCATTATTTCTTTTCTATTTTAATAATAACAAATAGCAAATATTACTAAAAAAAATTATTAACAAGCGTCTTTTGTTCTTCTTGAGGGGTTGTATATTTTTATTAATTAAAGTCACATATAATAGTTATAAAAAATATTAGAAAAAAAGTTAGATAAAAATATTGTATTGGTATTTGTCATAAGACAATTTTATGATATTATTGATAGAAGACCATGTGCTCTTAAATAGAATACAAGATAATTCAAAAAAATGAAACTCCTAATTTAATGCTAATCATTGTACCCACTATCAATTCCTATAATTAATGAGCAATGATTCCTATTCATAAATTCAAAATGGGTCATGCTAACGAGTGCCTCTAGGGGCACTTCTTTAAGGAATCAAGAAAAACAATTTTTTATTGGAAAACTAACTATTTCACATTTTCAAACATTAAATATATCAATTCTCCATGAAAACTTTCTTTTCTTGGTTCCTTAAAGAAAGCCCTAAGGACACTTTAGCATTTTCCATACAAAATATACAGCTAATCAAATCTCCTAATTATGGGATTCTAATCCTATTCATAAAAGGAAATAATAATGTTGGATTTTGACACTCCCCTCAAGTTGGTGAGTGGATGTTATCCATTCCCAACTCGCTAATAATAGATTGAAATGTGGAGCCACTTAATCCTTTTGTTAGAATATCTGCCAACTGATTTCCTGTGGATACAAATGGTGTACAAATTCTCCCATTGCCCAACTTTTCCTTTATGAAGTATCTGTCTACTTCAACATGCTTGGTCCTATCATGTTGCATTTGGATTATGTGCAATGTTTATTGCTGACTTGTTATCACAAGATAGCTTCATAGGTCCATTCCACTCAATCTTTAGGTCATCTCGAATTATTTTCAACCATAGGAGTTCACAAATTCCGAAGGCCATAACCCGAAATCCAGCTTCTGCGCTTGACCATGCAACAACGTTCTGTTTTTTATACTCCTCAAAGTTACTAAGTTTCCTCTGAGAAAAGTGTAGTATCCAGAGGTGGATCTTCTGTCATCTACGGATCCAAAGATAGTCAGCGTCAGATAGGCCTCCAAAGTCATTTCCTTCCCTTTTTTAAATAAAATTCCTTTTCCAGGAGTTCCTTTCAAGTACTTGCGAAATACGGTAAACAGCTCTCAAGATGATTTTCTTTGGGATTATGCATGAACCGACTCACCACTCCCACTCGCATAAGCTATGTTTGGCCTTGTATGAGACAAATAGATCAATTTTCCAACCAGTTTTTGATAGGATTCTCTGTCCACGGTTGCATCCTCAACAGATTCACTAAGTCTATGATTCTGCTCAATAAGAGTTTCTCTTGGTTTGCAGCCCAATTTATTTACGATTTCGATAATAAATCCAGCACATATTTCGTTGAGAGATGAAAATACCATGACGAGAATGTACCACCTCAAGGCCAAGAAAGTATTTCAATCTGCCTAGCTCTTCAATCTCAAACTCTCTTATCAAACACCTTTATAGGATGTCCATTTCATCTTGATCATTTCTGTTACAACTATATCATCCACATAGACAATTAGTGCAGTAAGTCCCCACGAGCTGAATGTTTAATGAGCAAAGTGTGATCTCCTTGACTTTGTTTATACCCCATTGCCTTCATCACCATAGCAAACCTGCCAAACCAGGCCCTAGGGGACTGTTTCAATCCATAGAGAGCCTTCCTTAGCTTACAAACCTTGCCTTTCTCGAAGTCGAACCCAGGTGGGGCCTCCATGTAAATTTCTTCTTCAAGGTTGCCATGTAGGAAAGCATTCTTGACATCAAATTGCTGCAAACTCCATCCAAAGTTAGCTGCAGGAGATAACAATATTCTAACAGGTTCATTTTTGCAACAGGAGAAAAAGTCTCAAGGTAGTCAATCCCATATGTTTGAGTATACCCCTTAGCTACTAACCTTGACTTGTACCTTTCTAGTGTCTCATCTGCATTATATTTAATAGTGAATACCCACTTACAACCAACAAGTTTCTTCTCTTTAGGAAGTTCCACCAACTCCCAAGTTTCATTTTTTCTAGTGCATCCATTTCAACTTTCATAGCTTATCTCCATTCTTTGCTATCCTGTGCTTCATTAGTAGTTTTTGGGATATTGATAGTGTTCAAATGAGTAAGAAAACTTCTATGATTGCTGGACAGTTTATCATAAGACATAAAGTTGACAATGGATACCTTGGCCTCTGTGTACATGTTCTAACACCCTTCCTTATTGCAATTGGAAAATTCCAACATCAATGGCCATATTCTGCTCCTCCAAAACAGTTCCATTATTTTCAGTTTCAGGGAGTATATTATGCCCTTCCAAAACAGTCTCATCAATTTCAGTTTCAGGGAGTATATTCTGCTCTTCCAAAATAGTTTCCTCAGTTTCAGTTTCAGGTGTTGGTTCAGAATCTGGAAGTTGCATAGGTTGGATAATAGGTGTTGTCCTTGGTGTGAAAACTTGTAGTGGATGAACAACACATGGAGTCTGTGTTCCGATTGTCATTGGACTCGAATTAGGGGAAGTGTGTATAGGACTGGAAGGAATGTGTATAGGCCTTGACTCAAGTATATTGGATTCCCTTGGGGAGATGAAAGAAAGATTCTTGAACAAATCATCCTTATCTTTCCATGAATGATTTCTCCCCCTGAAGATAAGGTTGGGAAAATAAACATTTAGTTTCAACAAAAGTGACATCAATAGACACAAAGACCTTTTTGTGGGAGGATGATAACACTTATATCCCTTTTGGGTAGGGGAGTAACCAATAAATATGCCTTTAATAGCTCGAGGGATCAAGTTTTCCTCTATGAGGAGAATGAACATGGACAAAGGACACACACCCAAAGATCCTAGGAACAAGATTATTTGATGTTTTGAAGTGTGGGTAGAACTTGGAGAACAGTTGAATGGGGCTGCTGTATTGAAGAGTCTCGAGAGGGTAAACGATTAACCAAGTAGGCAGCGGTAAGGACAGCCTCCCCACAATACTGTTTTGGAACATTTGTGTGGAATAAAGGTGCTCGGGTAACAGCTAGAAGATGCCCAATTTTTCGTTGAGCCACCCCATTTTGTTGTGGGGTGTGAACACATGATGATTCATGAATAATTCCATGTTCATTGAAGAAGGAAGACAATGTATAGTTAAAATAATCTTTGGCATTATCAGAACAGAATCTTTTGATGGTTGTCCCAAACTGGTTTCTTATCATTTGAATTTTTTTGGAATATCTGACTGACTTCACTTTTTTGTTTCAAGAGATACACCAATGACACCCGAGTACAATCATCAATAAAAATAACAACCCAGCGGGTCCCAGAAATATTTGGAATTTTAGAGGGACCCCAAACATCACTATGTACTAAGGAAAAAGGAACAAACATTCTTTTATTACTGATAGGGAAGCTTACACGCTTGTGTTTTGCAAATTCACAATCATCACAATGAAACATTCCTATGTCTAGTCCCTCGAAACAAGCTAGGAAACATTATTTTTAGAGTGTTGAATGAAGGGTGACCTAAACGAAGTGTCACAACCAAATTTCTTTATTGTGGGAATGAAGTGATTCTGACAACAAAGACAATGGAAGTTGACTCCTAGTGTTACATGTCCCACGAGCTTCCTCAAGAAGGTAGAGCCCATTTTCTTCCCTAGCAAGTCCAATCATCTTCCTCGTTCCTCGATCCTGAAATTTGCAAAGTGTGGGAGAGAATGTCACTAAACATTGTAAATCCAATGTAAGTTTATGAATAGAAAGCAGTTTCGCAGATAATTTAGGCACATGTAAGACATCTTGCAAAATTAAATCTCAACTTAGGAGAATATCACCCTTTCCAGCAACTGTAATAAATGTACCATCTGCGGTTGCAATTTTTTTATTGCTGGGACATGGTCTATATGAGATAAATTCAGTAGAGGCATGGGTCATGTGATCCGTTGCTCCGGAATCAACAACCCATGACCTTTGTGATGTAGATTGTAGAACACTTAGAGCATAGGCTTGGGAATTACCTGAGAATGCCAAGGATGAACTACCTGTGTCTGTGGGTTTGACTAGAGTGTCTAGAAATTCCCTCGGTTTGTTAATTTCTTCTGTATTGAAATTTGTAAGGGTTCTGGAAGGACTGCCCCTTGCAGCACCTGTTTGAGCAAAGTGGGCTTGTGCTGGTCCTCCTCGTTGAGTGGCTTTGGTGGTCCAATTTCGATTCTGATTTGGAGGCTTACCATGAAGTTTCCAGCATCTGTCTTGGGTGTGTCTTGACTTCTTACAGATGGTACACCATAGGGAATCCTTATTCTCCCCCTCTGTCGATCTCCATCTTGGGGGCTACACCTCCAGGTTGATTGGTCTACCACTGATCAATCTTCTTTCCCTTGCTTTATGCAACTAATGCAGAACTTTCAGTGGATTGAGGTCCCATCATCACTCCTCTACATGCTTCTTCTGCTCGTAAGGAAGCCATGGTTTCATTGAGTGAGGATAACTCCTTTCCTAGCACCTGAATTCTTACAGAATCAAACTCACTATTTAGTCCTGTCAAGAATTTATAAATTATGTCCTCCTTATAACGTTTAAGTAAATCAGCATCTGTTGTGCATTTTGCTTCAAATTGTTCATAATGGTCTAACTCCAGTCATAGATTCTGCAGAGTCTGAGCATACTCACTACCAGATCGATCTCCTTGTTTGGTAGTTGCAATCTTCCTTTTAATTTCATAAATTTGAGCAGCATCACCAACCTTGGAATAGTTTTGTTTATATCTCTCCCACACATCCTTGGCGGTCTTCATGAACATGCAAGCATCACTTACCTCTGGCACCATGGAATTCCATAGCCATGACATTACAACTACATCTGCTTCATCCCATGCACCAAAGCCACTGTCTGTGGGTTTTGGGGGCATCTTTCCCAGTAAGATGATTCAATTTACCCTTCCTTTTTAGAAAGGTTTGGACAAAACGAGACCATTTGAGGTAGTTTCTACCATTGAGACAAAGGCTGGGCTGAATATGTTGCAGCTCAACAGTGCTGGCTGTTTGGGCAGGGTTATTGGCTGTTTCAGACATTCTCGGTTTTGTTGGGTGGGATTCAAAGGCGTAGGAGGGTGTTTTAGGACAGAAAAATGGCAATATAGGCCGTCAAAGGATTGGGAAAATACTGGCAACGTATCGTCGCACAGCGGAAGAAAAAACCTTGTGGCAATGTAGGCCATGAGTTTACACAGGCTCCCATGGATTTTGGAGCGCTGATACCACGTCAGAAGATAATTTTATGATATTATTGATAGAAGAGCATGTGCTCTTAAATAGAATACAAGATAATTCAAAAAAATGACACTCCTACTTTATTGCTAATCATTGTACCCACTATCAATTCCTATAATTAATGAGCAATGATTCCTATTCAAAAATACAAAATATACAGCTAATCAAATCTCCTAATTATGGGATTCTAATCCTATTCATAAAAGGAAATAATAATGTTGGATTCTGACAGTATTTTATATTATATACTATGTAATTTATAATTTTTAACTAGATGAAAAATATTTATTAGTAACGTACCAAATAGCATACCGATTATGTATACCCCCCACGTACCCAATACTTAAGGGGCAGCGTGCATCGAGGCCCGTACCACGCACCTCCAACGAATTGCGAACCTGGTGACTATGGGTACATATGTAGTAGATAGGTAACTCCGTTAACCGAGTTTACTCGGTTAATGATGCACAAAATCTTGGCTAATGCAGCTCATTAGATGATTAGTACAGCACTCGATGGATGGTTAATGAGTTACCCATCTCAAGTGTACCCATTAACCAAGTTCAACGACCATTAACCATAATTTTGAACGTAATTAACAATTGTCGAATTGTTGTCCCTATTTTGATGTCCAAATAACATAACTGTTTTCATAAACTTCAATTTCTAGCTTATTTAACAAGCCCAAAATAGTATAAATTGGTTTCAGCAGTTGCTTAAATAAACTAAACCAACCAGTACCAAAATGCTTCAAGATTGTTTCTTACAATAGATAAGCCCAACTAAGCCCATTCAAACAGGGCCTAAGTACAAGAACGGACCAAGGACTAAATTACAGAGCAAACTAATAATAGATCTATACAATAACCATAATTGACTAATATTTTAACATGTGCTAAATATACTAAAGAATCTAGAGTGGCATTCTAACAAAAATATAGTAGAAAACAAAAAGGCTTCCTTCATCTATAATGACTACACTGTCTATTGTCTACACATTATAAAAACTAACCTTGAAACAATGTCGAAGCAAAAACTGAGTAGTCATGCCCTTTGACAGGACGGATGCAGCAATAACTAGCTCAATTGAGGGAGGGACAGGGACTACTTTATCTGCAGGAAGAATCTGCTCTTCTGCGTATGAGCCCAATGGCCGACCTGCATAAGCTACAAGATCCCCAACCTGCCTACCGGTGAGTCCAGCACCCACAGCTGCCACGATGCCAACAGCCTCCACACCTGCCACATTAAAAGGGGAAAATAATTCAGGATATGATACCTTGGGCATCAACTTAGCTTTAAATGAAAAATTAAGAAAGTCATAATGTTGATAAACTAATTCTTGAGCTCTGAAGATAAGAAGCAAAAAAGAATCAGAGAACTCTTCTCCAATCAGAGAGAAAGGCAAGTAACAATCAGTGACTTCAAACAAGTTGGTTGGTAATTTGGTATAAGTATTGTGTGTAAAGCAAAACTATCCACAAAGTGGTAATCCTGGTGGATTTAAGTCTTCAATGTAGCTTGGTAATTATTAAATCAAGCAATATATAGCTAATAATTTGCTTTAAAAAATATAGACAGGATTATGGATGCTTATCAATTTTCTATGCCAAAAAGGTGGTTCATTCTTCTTTTACTTTTTTCTTCCCCTTGCTTCCAAAACAACCACAGTTAAAGAGATGGGAAACATGGGCACTAGAAACAGTTAAAAAAACGTAAATTCTGATAGATAATATAGTTGTGATCGAAGATTTTTGTGAAAGGAATTTCTTCAACCCTTAATTTTATTAGGTAATGATTCCCCATAATTACAGATGTTAGACTTAAGCACATGATCCTTGTAGATAAACATGCTGAACAACGTCGAAAGTTCTTCGTGATCCTTGCCATTGCTGGTCTACCACCTGAGCTTGACTAACTTTGCAATCAGATACTCTTCAACCCTACTGTTCCTTCATATGATACTGTCTCGGAAGAAATATTGAATCTTTCCTATCTTACAATTTTAGACCAGTCATCATTTGTTCATAACCCACAACAAAATGGTGTTGTCAAAAGGGAAAATCAACACCTGGTAAAAACAGCCCGTACCATGCACCCAAATTTTGATGTGCCACTCATTTTTGGGGCTTTATTAGACATATAGGACATAATCATTTGTTAGAAGTAAATCAAACTAAGAAACCTGGAGTGAAGGGAAAAGAGGGAGCTTTATAAACTCCCTTCCGAAAGTAGACATCAACAAAATTAAGTCCAATTGATTTGTTCCTCACACGGACTTCACCCTCCTTTGGCTCTCCAATTTTCAATTCCTCCCACTTTAGAACCTGTCATCAATTGCCATTACCAGAAACTCAATAGGCTTAATACAACCACTCAAACACGTGCCTAATCTACAACAATTTAATAATAAGATGTGCTTTAAAAAAAATTAAGTAATCGCTTTACAAAATCAATGAAACAAAAAATTAGCATAAACATTGTTAAATTGTAATTCAGTTTCTGGTTTCAAATTGATGGGGAAAATGAGTACCCAATAATCCACTTTCATAGTTGAACAGATAAAGATCACTTTTTAATATGAAAAAGAGTAAAGGGGGTGGAAGGGTAAGAGAAAGAGACCTGAGGGCCACCATGTTCATGAACTCTGATAGCTTTCACCATATTGGGTGCTGCTGATAATGAAGCCTTTGTGGTGAGTGTTGTTCTGCTGAAATGCAATGAAAATGATGACAACGTTGGTCGGTGGAAGGAGTAGTGAGAGAAAGGGATTCTGGAACCTGATTAACCCGGGAAATGACAGTTTTGGTGCCATTTTATTATTGAATGATTAAACTCATCATTTACTCCTTATATATCACACTGAACTTTAATTTAGTATGTATACTTCATAGGTGTTCGGGCATCGGTTTGGATCGGTTTTGAGGTAAAAAAGCATTCAATCTAAATAATAAATAAACATGTGGTTCGGTTATGATTGCTCCTTTAAAAAAATCCGATCCGATTCGATTAAATGCGATTTGAATTGGATCGGTTGATTCGGTTTTTACCGACACATCGTTACATATTTATATTACGTCAAAGAATTAATATTTCTTAAACATTTATATGCTTGTTGATATATTCATATAATAAAATTTCATAAAATATGTATAAAATAAAATAAAAATATTATCATCATCTAATTTCAAAACATCTTTTATTTATGTTTAGAATATTACAAATAATAATAAAAAATGACATCAAATCAAACTAGCAAGTATTATTAGGAAAAAAACAACAAATAAAAAATTAATAGTACAAAAAATAGAATAAACATATATTAAATTTTATATATGCAGTTTGGTTTGAATTGGTTCGTTTTGAAAAATGGATCCAAAATCCGAACCGATTTGATCGATTTTCACAAAACAAGATCAAAAAAATCCAAAAGACATTGGTTTTGTTTGTTTTCGATTTTTTGGA
The DNA here is from genome assembly GCA_030762895.1 of Sophora flavescens. Taxonomy (NCBI): domain Eukaryota; kingdom Viridiplantae; phylum Streptophyta; class Magnoliopsida; order Fabales; family Fabaceae; genus Sophora; species Sophora flavescens. Next base: position 88,671,015 of record CM061063.1, read on the forward strand.
TCGACTTTCGGTTATTTTTTGGATCGGTTTGGATATGAACACCCATAATATACATGAACATATTTTTTTAATTACAATTATTTTTAATTTAATCCTCGTCACATTACAATTATTTTGAGTTTGATCCTTATATTGGGACAATCAATTTGAATTTGATGTTTATCAATTATCATGTGACAGCGTTATAACACCAATAAACAACAAGGATCAAATTAAAAGTAATTAAAAATATAGGGATCAAATTCAAAATTTTGTACATATAGAAACCAAATTCACATATAGCGAGCAAAGTATTAGTTTAACATTATTGAATTTATTATAATTTATTGTTGGGGAAGTAGGTAACATGGCTCAGCCCCAAGAAAAGAACTCGATTTTGATTCCTGGAGTCGCCCATTTGGAAGACAGCAGCCCAACCCTATGTGTAAAAAATCGAACATACCGCCACCGACTCGGGAATTAGTCTAGTAGAGGGTTCAAATGACCCATGCTTGTGGTATCACCTGAGACACCTACTAGGAAGTCTAAGGCACTAATTGTGGTGGATTAGCAAAAATGAATAAACAATAAGTTAGAATTAAACTTAATTGTATGTGTAATAATTCCGTTAAGAATAAAAAGAGAAATTTATCACTGGGAATGATGCATTCAATATTTAAATTAGTGTTTCATTTAGTTTTTCAATCAACACTTGCAATCCTTAACGAGTTTTAGTAAGACCACGTTATTTATAAGTTTTTGCATTCGTTCATCATTTTTTCTCTCCAAGGGAGGCTTATAGCACCTTAGTACCCGTTACATATGGGGAGAGGAGAAAAAGGAATGAATACATCATGAGGATTTGAATTCATGCACTCACAATTATATCCGACACTGGTAGCTTAACCAACTGAGTAGACGGAAGGGGACACCACCATTTAGCATTCGTCCATTGGTTTACCCTTGACAGAACGAAAATTGTTATTTGTAAAACTAAGCAATAAAGGTTAATAAAACTAATAAGAACCGATAGCAATGGGAAGTGGACTTGTGCTGAGAGGATTCAAGCTGAAGTGTTGGTCATTGTCTAATTACCTTGCTTATCACATCAGGAGCAGGTCATTGTTGCTTGCAAAAAATTTAGCAAGGTAACCATCATACCCATTGCCCTCCGGACGAGAGTGATGGATTACAACTTTCCACTTCTTAGCACACAACTCAAGGAATTAGTATGACATGCACTTCTGAATTTTAAAGGAAGGGTTTTACCAAAATCCAGCCCCTTTTATTTATATTTTTTCAATTCATCCACTTTACTGCTGCCTTAGCAACTTTGGTTCAAATGTTGGACCAGCATTTAGAGAAATTAATTTCCCTAAATGCACCAACTTGATATGAGAGGTGCACCCTTTAAATTGCTAGAAAAAAGAAAACTTAGACTATGATGACAACAGAACACATTTTTAAGTATTATTTTCATGGTGAATAACACACATCGGAAGTATTCACAATATATAGTTGCTTTCAAAAGGAATCAACCAAGGACACGGTGTTTAGCAACTGCAACTGATAGCCTCAGGGTATCAACATAACAGAGCCTGAGGTCTTCCGACCCTACAGGTCTTCATGTGCTTTTGCTGCTTCAGATAAAGGATAAGTATGATTAACCCGCACCTTCAAGACACCAGAAGCAACATTAGCAAACAACTCTCCAGCAGCCTCCAATAGTTCATCCCGAGTGACAACATATTGCATTAGGCTAGGCCTTGTCAAGAACAAGGATTTTGCAGCCAGGGAAGATAAGGGAACTGGATCGGAGTGCACTCGATGACTGCCCAAAATTAACCATGTAGCCTCGAAGCTTTAAGCATGCCAAAGATCCCTGGACAAACCATAGTATACCTCCTTAAGGACTTTTTCTCACAGTACTCTTAAATTTTGAAAAAAGAGAATAGAAACATCATAGAAAGAGATATAGAAACCCCAAAGTTCAATTTAATATATCCTAACAAAAGAAAGCTTCCATGAGGCAAAAAACAGTTTGATCATCATCAATGAAGTAAACTGCTAAATGTGCTTCTAAATTATAATTGTATAAATCTGACAGTAATCCATGAACTTCAGGCCCCCAATTAAAAATATCGGTAGCATATCAATTATTTCCCACTGGGTTTACACATTAAGGGTTTGTTTGCTTTGTATCTATATTTCTGTTTGCATTTCTTATTTTCAAAAATAATTACAAAAGGAATTGGATCCTCTCCTGTGACATAATGGACCCACCATGATTGGTTGTAGGTCCACTAATTAGAATTTTAAAAATTTGTTCCTTTCTCTCTCTAACAAGAGAGTGTCATGTTTTATGTAAACAGGAGAGAATCCAAATCCATTACAAAACTGCTACATTGTTTTCATTTCGTTTCTTGTTTTCAAAGATTTGTACAAGAAACACGGGAAACACAAAAAAGTTGTTTTCAATGTTTCCTGTACATATTTTTAAAATAGGAAACAAAATGAAAACAATGTGAAAATTTTGTAATTATTTCTGAAAACTGGAAATGCAAACCGGAAACTAGAAACAAAGCAAACAAGCCCTAATATTTTATGTGCTGTAACTAGTCTTGATTGTTGACTACTTTCACATCATCACATGTCTTGCCAATTAAGAGACCCAATGCTAAACTGCTAATAGGATGAAGCACTATGAATGCACATCTAAGTAAGAAAAGAGATTAATATAAAGTTCTTCAATAGGATCGATGAATTCTTATGTAGATTAGCAACCACAATCGATATTTAAGATCTAGTGGGTGTTTGTGGATGGTTTAATTTTAAGTAATGATCAACGAAGGATCAACGGAACCATAAATCTAATTGCATTTCTAGATACTCAATTAATCAGAAAATAAGCAACTTCTGATGCATACCATCATGCAAAACAAAAGATTAATAATTTTATTTTTCCACACAAGTATCCAACCATCTGATTTTGAAATTCAATTGGGTGTAATATTACCTCAAAGGTATCCTTTCCTCTGAATCATAAACTACTTCAACTCCATTGCACGATGTGATTTCATTGACACGGCAACGAAATCCTCTTCCAGTATAGATGATAATATGATGGCAGCCATCCTCCTTGGCTTGAGCTGCTTTCTCTTTACTAGACACAGTCCCTCATAACAGTTGCACCCGAGCATTTGCCCACCGGCACAATAGGGATCCAACTCCACCAGTGCTGCATGGACGAGAATCGTGTGACCACGTTCAACCTTGTAAAATGATTAAATTCGTCTCTGTTTATAATTTATAATATTCCGAGGATGGCTAAATCAACCAAGCATTGGTTTGATAGTTTCGAGGAATATCATTCCTAGGAGTCCTATCTCCAGGAATAAAAATCTTAGGCTGTTTCTCATTTGTCACAAATGCTTATTTTATGAGTTTCATAAACTATTTTGATCAGCTCACTCAAATAGGATAAAAATGCTTCGTGAGTGTTTATTGCAGTAGATTAGCCCAACTAAGCTCATCCAAAGAAGGTTAAGTTTCGGAAGTAACCAAGGACTAATTATGGAACTAATTAACAGAGCTATAATATAACTACAATTGAAAAATAATCTAACATGTGCTAAATATAAATATACTAATGGGTCCAGATTAGTATTCTAACAAAAATAAAAAAAACAAAAGGCTTCCTTCAATTGTAGATAATATATAACGAGTACACAATATATAAACCTACCTTGTGTTGGATAATTAGAGATATTTCAAAAGTTTAATGTTTTATTTTAGTTATGTAATTATCACACAACAAGTGTAAAATTAATGTTATTAATTTTACTATTTTATCCAATTTAATTTTTGTAAAAATAATTTTATATTTGAGAAAGTAAAACATATTATAATGAGGCATATAATATATGCAGTCCGTGGGGGAAGCAAAGTCAGAACAAAATAGTTGCTGCACGTTCTGTTTTTCTTTTATATCCTATTTTTATGGATCAATCTTACCCAATCAATGAACGGCACTTTTGTTCCTTCAATTTCTTTTTAAAAGAACTGCCAAAGTCAAGAACAGTAGGCTTGTTTTCAAAAACCAGTAGAAAAGGTTTTTCTCATCAACCATCAGACGTTAAAAAGAAAAATTATTACTACTCTTCTTTTAATGACTTCTCATCTATTCTTCTCTTCCTGGGTTACATTGCCTGCTTATCATTTCTCTTAGCTGTTCTGTTACCTCGGTTTAATTAACCGGGAGGGGCCTATTGTATCCTGGGGGATTTGCGCACCACGCGGATAAACCCTTGAGGGCAATGTGATATCACACGCCTCAGGCTTTTGTGATTTGTTCGTGAGTTCCAGCTTTGTTCCTGTATTCGTGGTAAGTTGAAGATAATTTTTGACAACAATCTCAAGGGTTTACATATTTCTTCATAAAGCCTCCACTGTTTGGTAACAAGTCTGACGTTGGGAGTCAACAACGTAGCAGCAGCGCAAGTCAAAGGGTTTAGATATTTCTTCATAAAGCCTGGAACAAGTCTGACGCAGGGAGCCACTGAATTCAAAGTCACTTAACAAGAAAGGCATTTGTTTTATATTTCTTCATCTAATATTTAGAGAGGAGTGGACTTTACGTTTACGGTCCTCTTGGTTGCGCTGTTCGTGTCCAATATTCTTGCATTTTGGCGTAAGCTAGTGGATTTTGCAGGAACTATAGTCAGTGATAAAGGAAAACAGTTTCGGAACGTGTAAATCAAAAGGTTCCCAAACACTGCGTCACTCTTTCCATAGCAGTTGTTTCTCGACGTCTCTGGTTTATTATGTCTGACAACGTAACCGTCGAGGAGCAACAAACACTAAGCAACAATGGCGCTTCTGTTGTCCAACCGCCGCCGTCGCCGGCCATTAATTATGCAATGCCTTTTCCTGACATCTCCAAAATCGAAGTCTTTGGTGGCCAGAACTTTCGAAGGTGGCAGGAGCGTGTCTCTACTGTCCTTGACATGCATGGAGTCGCGTCTGCTCTAACCGATGCCAAGCCATCATCGGCCAATTCCAAACAGCTTGAGGAATGGACATATTATAATAAGGTAAGCCATCACACAATAATTAGTAGATTATCTAATGAGTTGTTCGATGTTTATTGTTCCTACAAGGGTGCAAAGGAGATATGGGACTCAATGATATTGAAGTATACTGCTGAGGATGCCGGAAAGCAAAAATTTGTCATTGGAAATTACTACCACTGGGAAATGACTGAAGACGAGGAAATCAAAGTTCAGATCAATGAATACCACAAGCTCTTGGAGGATTTGAAGTCAGAAAACATCAATCTACAGGATGAGTTTGTAGCTGGCCTTCTGATCGAAAAGCTGCCTCCTTCATGGAAGGATTACAAGCAACAACTGAAGCACAAACACAAGCAACTCTCTCTATCAAAACTGATCACTCATATAATAATTGAAGATACCAACAGGAAAGAGTGTCAGGCTGCAAGGGCAAAGGCACTAGCTGCTCGTGCAAACATCATTGAGAATCAATCCCAGAAGAAAAGGTACGATAATAAACCTGGTCACAATTATAATAATAGAAATTCTAATATCCCTTGTGCATCTAACCCCAACTTCAAAAAAGAAAGGCATGTTCTATGTTTGTGGTAAGCCAGGTCATCATGCACCGCAATGCCGACATAGAGTGAGAAGCGACAATCCTCCTAAGCCTAAGGCCAATTTGGTTGAGGGTGAAGGAGATGATATTATTGGTGCGGTCGTTTCTCAAGTCAATATGGTGACCAATGTGAACAAATGGGTGGTAGACTCTGGGGCTACCAGACACATTTGTGCGAGCAAAGATGCCTTCACCTCTTACACTGCTGTAGAGGATGAAGATGAACTGGTTTATCTCGGTGATTCTCGAACCGCTGTGGTCTCAGGAAAAGGGAAAGTATTGCTAAAGCTTACATCGGGAAAGACTTTGGCTCTTAATGAGGTGTTGCATGTGCCTAGCATAAGGGAAAATTTAATTTCTGTGGCCCTATTGGGAAAGTTTGGGGTTAAGGTTTCGTTTGAATCCGGAAAAATTGTAATGACAAAGAATAATGTCTTTGTGGGGAAGGGATATTGTGACCAAGGACTCTTTGTACTCAATGTTGCTGAATTTCTTAATAATAATGCATCTTCTTCTGCATATTTGGTTGACTCGTATGATATGTGGCATGCTAGACTAGGACATACTAATTCTTCATATGTTTATAAATTGCAGCGTCTTGGTATGATTACTTTAAGTAATAATCAACTTGGTAAATGTGATGTATGTGTTGAAACAAAATTAACTAAGAAAGCTTGTCCCCCGGTGCATCGTGAAACTGAATTACTTAATTTAATTCATACCGACCTAGGAGATTTAAAACAAACAATGACAAGAGGAGGTAAAAAATATTATGTCACCTTTATAGATGATTTTTCTAGATATGCTAAAGTTTATTTGATTAGAAATAAAGATGAAACATTTGACATGTTTCTTTTATATAAAGCTGAAGTAGAAAATCAATTAAATAGAAAAAATAAAAGGGTTAGATCTGATAGGGGCGGCGAATATATTTTATTTAATGAATTTTGTGAAAAGGAAGGCATAATCCATGAGGTGACTCCCCCATATTCACCCGAATCTAATGGTATAGCTGAAAGGAAAAATAGGACTTTAAAAGAAATGATGAATGCTATGCTTGTTAGTTCTTCCGCACCTGATAACCTTTGGGGTGAAGCTATTTTAACTGCATGTTTTTTGCAAAATAGAATACCTCATAAGAAAACCGGTAAAACGTCGTATGAGTTATGGAAAGGTTACAAGCCTAATTTGAAATATTTGAAAGTGTGGGGGTGCCTAGCTAAGGTTATGGTTCCTGAGCCCAAGAAAAGGAAAATAGGTTCTAAAACTTCTGATTGTATGTTTATTGGATATGCTGAACGTAGTGCTGCATATAGATTTCTTGTTTTGAGAAGTAGTGTACTTGATCGTAACACTATTGTTGAGACTAAAAATGCTGAATTTTTAGAACATATATTTCCTTTGAGATCTGTAAATAATTCTATAGAAAATAATTCTATTGAAAATATTTCTTCCGAGAATAATTGTAAAAACTTATATGAGGATTTGAGAAGGAGCAAAAGACAGAGAAAAGAGACATCATTTGGAAATGATTTTTACACTTACCTTGTTGAAAATGATCCTTTGACTTTTTCTGAAGCAATTTCAACTTCTGATGCCCCCTTTTGGAAAGAAGCTATTAAAAATGAAATTGATTCAATTTTGAAGTTCAACACTTGGATTTTAGTTGATTTACCCCGGGAGCAAAACCTATTGGTTGCAAATGGATTTTTTAAAAGGAAATTTTTTCCCGATGGTTCAATTGAAAAATATAAAGCTAGATTGGTAGCAAAAGGTTTTACGCAAAAACAAAATATTGATTATTGTGATACATTTGCTCCTGTGACCAGAATTTCTTCAATTCGAATTTTGATAGCCTTGGCTTCAATTTACAAACTTGTTATTCACCAAATGGATGTGAAAACTGCTTTCTTAAATGGTGATTTGGAAGAAGAAATTTATGACACAACCTGAAGGATGTGTTACTCCTGGTCAAGAAAATAAAGTGTGCAAACTTCTCAAATCCTTATATGGGTTAAAACAAGCACCAAAGCAATGGCATTTGAAATTTAATCAAACATTGGTTAACGATGGTTTTTCTCCTATTGAGGTTGATAAATGTGTGTACACCAAAATATTAAATGGGGAATGTGTTATTATCTACTTATATGTAGATGGCATGCTTATCTTTGGTACTTGTGATGATGTAGTGATTAGAACAAAATCTTTTCTTGCATCAAAATTTGATATGAAAGACATGGGTGAAGCAAGTGTAATATTGGGAGTTAGAATCATTAGGAAAGGTGATAGCATAATGCTATCCCAAGGACACTATGTTGAGAAAATTCTTAGGAAGTTTGGTCACTATGACTCAAAACCAATGAGTACCCCTTATGATGCTAACTCTCATTTGAAGAAAAATAAAGGTGATTCTGTTAATCAGTCTCAGTATGCCCAAATTCTTGGGAGCTTGCTACATTTGATGAATTTTTCGCGACCTGACATTGCATATGCAGTAGGATGATTGAGTAGATATACTCAAAGTCCTAGTCAGGATCACTAGGAGGCACTCGCTAGACTCATGAGATATTTGAGAGGTACCATGAACTATGGTATTATATATAGTGGATTTCCCACTGTACTAGAAGGGTACAGTGATGATAACTGGATATCTGATTCAGATGAGATAAAATCCACTAGTGGTTATGTATTCACACTTGGTGGTGGTGCAGTTACTTGGAGATCAGCCAAACAAACAATAATAGCTAGATCTACTATGGAGTCAGAGTTTGTAGCTCTGGAGTTGGCTGGTAGTGAAGCTGAGTGGTTGAGAAACTTCTTGGCAAATATTCCTTTAGGAATTAAACCAACCCCATCAGTGTCGATGCATTGTGATTGTCAATCGGCAATAGCAGTTGCAAAAAATAAGACCTTCAATGGCAAAAATAGACATATACAATTGAGACATAATGTGGTAAAGCAATTGCTAAAAGATGGAATAATATCGATCGATTATGTGAAGTCAGAGGTGAATTTGGTAGATCCTCTAACAAAGCCCCTGGGGAGAAAATCAATATGTGATACATCGAAGGGAATGGGAATTAAGCCAATTGAAATTAACGAGTGATGGGAACCCAACCTTTGTGATTGGAGATCCCATGAAGACGGTTCAATGGGTAAGAACAAGTCACTCGTCAGTTCTGCTAGCACACAAAACTAATTTTGTTTTGTGTCCATTTCCTATGGTGTAATTGAGAAAGTGCTAGATACTGCATTATTGAGAGGATAAGCTTGTAAAGCTTTTAATGATTTTCATATCCCTTATGGGTGGTGTATGATTTACAGCATGCACTTGATGAAATCACCTATATGAGTGTCAAGTGGGGCCGCTTGCATGAGATCATGGCAAAATCTCTAGAGCACTCATGAATACCGGGAGCACGCATGGCCTATTAGTGCAAAACGGCGTAACAACAAGAATTGTGGGGGTGTAGTGTGATTGATAGACCTCTAACACATATTAAGTGTCTTGGGTTCCATAGCTTGCTACACCAATTCACTGTGTGTTAAGTTTTATCAGTCTATAGGTCTGGTTCCATAACTTGCTATACATATCCGATGCATTACATCTAAGATGTCAACCCAGGAAATTCTTTTAATCTCTTGAATGTTTTCCTTGACTTTTGAAATATGTGGGGGATTGTTGGATAATTACAGATATTTCAAAAGTTTAATGTTTTATTTTAGTTGTGTAATTATCACACAACAAGTGTAAAATTAATGTTATTAATTTTACTATTTTATCCAATTTAATTTTTGTAAAAATAATTTTATATTTGAGAAAGTAAAATATATTATAATGAGGCATATAATATATGCAGTCCATGGGGGAAGCAAAGTCAGAACAAAACAGTTGCTGCACGTTCTGTTTTTCTTTTAGAACCTATTTTTATGGATAATCTTACCGAATCCGTGAACGACACTTTTGTTCCTTCAATTTCTTTTTAAAAGAACTGCCAAAGTCAAGAAGTAGGCTTGTTTTCAAAAACCAGTAGAAAAGGTTTTTCTCATCAACCATCAGACGTTAAAAAGAAAAATTATTGCTTCTTTTCTTTTAATGCCTTCTCATCTATTCTTCTCTTCCCGGGTTACATTGCCTGCTTATCATTTCTCTTAGCTGTTCTGTTACCTCGGTTTAATTAACCGGGAGGGGCCTGTTGTATCCTGAGGGGTTTGCGCACCACGCGGATAAACCCTTGAGGGCAGTGTGATATCACACGCTTCAGGCTTTTGTGATTTTTTTTGTGAGTTCCAGCTTTGTTTCTGTATTCGTGGTAAGTTGAAGATAATTTTTGACAACACCTTGAAACATCGTCAAAGCAAAAATTGAGTTGTCATGCCCTTCAGCATGATGGATGCTGCAGCAACTGGGTCAATCGAGGGGGGAACAGGGACTACTTCATTTGCAGGAACAATCTGCTCTTCAGCATATGAGCCCATTGGTTGACCTGCATAAGCTACAAGATCTCCAACTTCCCTACCAGTGAGTCCAGGACCCACATCTGTCACAACCCCAACAGCCTCCATACCTGCCACATTAAAGCGGAAAATAATTCAATACATAATGATGATATCGTGGGCTTGGGCATCAACCTAGCTCAATCACGCGCAAGAGAGAGAGAGACTATACCATCAAACAGTTAAGCATTTGCATTACATGGTCTTAAAACTTTACAAACAGATGTAAAAGATCTTTCCACCAATCCTAGGATCAATTCTTCAAAACCTGGGATCAATTCGGAGAGTATAAAACCATTTGTGTTTTCACCTAACAATTTAAACTTTTAGGAGAGTTGGTCCTTGGCTTGGTATCAAAGCTTTTATGACCAAGTGGAAGGGAATTAGGAGAGTATAAAACCACTCTAGTGTTTTCGCCTAACAGCTTAAACTTTTAGTTGATCCTTGACACCCCATTCTTCATGATTAAGTTAAATTTCAACACAAGGTTAAGCAGGGCTATGTCTTTTAAAGGTTCATGTGTGAGGACATCTGTTAGAGATATAAATTCATTCTTGAGCCTTTGCCAAACAGCTTTAGCTTTTAGGATTAGGAGAGTTGATCCTTGACTAAATCTTTCCCTATTTAAAAGCTTAACGGAATTAAATCTCCTGTATACTTTTTATCCATAAAAAAAAACCATCTCCTGCTTATTACTTCAGAAAAAACAACCAAATTTCTGCCATAAATTGACATAACAAAGGCCATGAAACAAAATATGGGCATGTACATGTGTGCACTTGGCTAGACGTGTGTTACAACGAAAGCAAACATCTCCTGTTTTTTGTCCTTTTTTCCACAAGCACCAGAAATATTACAGGCAGAATAATTTGTTAGAGAAACTAAGAAACCTGGAGTGAACGGAAAAGAGGGAGCTTTATAAACTCCCTTCCGAAAGTAGACATCAATAAAATTGAGTCCAATTGCTTTGTTCGTCACACGGACTTCACCCTCTTTTGGCTCTCCGATTTCCACATCCTCCCACTTTAGAACCTGTCATGCCTAATATACAATAATTTAATAGTTAAAAATAATGAAGTAATCGCTATACAGAATCAATGGAAAAATAATTAGCATACACATTGTTAAAGGAAGTAATAGTGAACTTGTCATTCAGTTTCTGGAATATGGGTCTTTCAAATTGATGGGGAAAACGAGTACCCAATAATCCACTTTGATAGTTGAACTGGTAAAGGTCACCTTTTTTTTTTATGAAAATGGAAGGGTAAGAGAAAAAAGACCTGAGGGCCACCATGCTCATGAACTCTGATAGCTTTAACCATATCTGCTGTTGTTGCTAATAATGAAGCCTTTGTGGTGAGTGTTGTTGCTCTGATCAAAGGTAATGAAAATGGTGGCCAAGTTGAAAAGCGTAGCGGTGAGAGAAGTGGGTTCTGGAATTTGATTGACCTTGCGGAAAATAATGACATTTTTCAAGTAGGAATGTATTTTCCTCTAACAGTAATTATTATAATTATTGTTTTTTTTTAATATTCTTTCTTAGTGTTATTATTATTATTTTTATATTCTTCAAGTATTGTTTTAATTTTTTTAGTATTATTAGTTTTTTAATTATTATAATTTATTAGTTATTATTATGAACAACCAATGACAGCTTGCCACAAGTAAAGGAGCGGCGACGTCATTCAGTTTGTCAATCACTACAATCTACCACTTTTGGATATTATTATTATTATTATTATTATTATTATTATTATTATTATTATTATTATTATTATTATTATTATTATTATTATTATTATTATTATTATTATTATTATGTCTAACTTAATTAAACTATTAATTTAATGGATTGAACTAATCTAATGGTAACTCATAATTCTAATCACTTCACTCTCCGAAATGATTTTTAAAATATCAGGTGATTTACTTTCATAACCCTTCAAGTTTATCCACCCGTTCTTATTTGACCGATTTCAGTGATTTGCATGTTATTATGGTTCTTGTAATCAGCTTCATCTCCTTTTTTTTAGGTCTCTTTAGAAGGTGATTTTGCCTTGTCCTCATTCTCCTTGGTTCTATTTGCAAGTGAATTCCTTGTCTCATCCTTCTTATTGTTATTTTTGTGGTCTGTTTTGGTTGAGACATGATTGAAATCACCAAAATATAGGTGTTAGATTAGAGTGAGTGGACATGCATATAAAAAAATACTAGGTAATGCTTTAAGGATTTTAGTTATTAAAATATTGTTAGGTAGTATGGCTTCATTGAGTGCTTCTTTGGTGCGTCAAACAAGAAATGGTCCATCAATGCACTCTGTAATTTTAACCAATGATATAATGCTTGCAAGGGCATTTCTTCCCTTGATCTGATCTTTTCGAGCAATGTTTTTTTATACAAAATTGGGACACCAAAAGAGATCCCTTTATTTTTTTAGTGTATTTTCGAGAAACGTGTATATAAAGAAGATAAAAGCAAGTGAGATATAAAGATAAACATATACGGTAGCACATACGGTATCCAAAATTTATGTTCAAATAATATAACTCAAACTTTTTAGCACAAAAAACTGCTCCCGGTCCATTTCTATGGTAATTTAAGGTTTCTACATAGATTATGAAAGTATTAATTTGTTTACATTTGTATCAAATTACCCTTATTTATAATATCATTAATTATTTACACATTCTAATCATATTTACTCCACATTCCACTTGCCATTAATAAACATTTAGAATGTGCACATTTATTGATAAATAAAAAGGTGCATTCATATGACTTTTGTTTTGGAACAAGTACTAATATTTATGGTTGAATTTAAGTAGGGAATAGTGGTTGATTTTAAGTAGGGAGTATAAGGATATTTATGGGAAAAAAATTATCAAATATATCTTGGGTTTACAAAAGACCCATTGTTTTAGACAAAAAACAAAAAATTAAATTTACCGTAAAAATTTTATGGACTAGAGGAACTAACTGAAACACATAAATGCTGATATACAACGTACAGTTAGCCTATAACCTAACTATTGAGACAGTTGTTTTACATTTACCCCAATCCCATGTTGTTGTGTATGTGTGGATTCTCCATTGGTTTGGATCTACAAGAAAGTAAATTATTTTTAAAAATTCAGAAGAACGGAAAGAATATATAAAATAATATGGGTCTTGCTAACCAGTATCCAAAGAACATTGATTAAGAAATCAAAAAATAGAAACTTTGCAATTGAGAATTATAACTTTTAGACTTTGAAAAATTGAATGCAATACTTTCCATGCATAATTTCTATCTTTGTTTCCTTAACCAATACCCTTAGGGTTCTGGTTAAAACATCCAGAATGTGACTCTACTACCATATTTGAACAATCTTGAACATTAAAACAACTAGTGATATACCCGTGCATTCACATGGATCACACTGCATTGGTAACTAAATTTTTTTTCTAAAAATTGAAAATAAATTAGTCTTTTTTATCTAGGAAAGAATTGAATAAAGTAAATTATATATCAATATTGACACAATTGTAAAGCACAAAACCTAATACAAATGATATGAAACTGAGAATGTTCTAAAACTAAAGATGTAAGAAAAAAAAACTTTTGGCAAGATTGGACTTCAAGACTTGTTAACAAAAAGTTAATTGAGTAATTGTTTGACTAATTTATCAACAATCAACGTTAACAATTTTAAAGATAGATTGATCCATATAAAAGTCCATATGATATCCAATGTGCTCTAACTACTTTCAATGATTCAATTTTACTGTAATTTTTATTCAAATACTGACATAAACAGATGCATTCTACTACTTCTCTTATGTAACATGATAATGATAATGCGTGTCAGATTATAAAATTGAAGCTACAAGTTAAGGTCGTCTTAAATTATCTGGAGCTAGTACTCAATTTGCAATGAATAGATCCAATAATGGCTAAGCTTTTAAATTTTAGTCAATTGAATATCGAATTTAGTAAAGTCAATAATAGTTAAGTTATAGAATTTAAATTTAAAGAAATATTAATAAGAGATAGTAAAGCCAATAATAGAAAAAGCTCTTACTACAAATGAAGTGTTAAACCATAATCGTGTTGACAATTTTCAAATTATAGAATGCTTCTACTTAATATAATATTCACATAAGTCACTTCAAAAAAAGCATGTGCAAAGTCATGACAGAAACAAAAATTGAAAAGTAGCTGAAAGCAATAATCCAATGCATAATGTTGCAAGTAGATAAGAGAATCACAAAATTCAATGGTTTCTCTCACAATAAGTAATATGTAGATTTTCTTTGCTTGTTTTCTCTTGGAATACATAGTAACATGCCTATAATGAGATAACAGATTCAATAAGAGAATATTCATGATAATGCATCTCGAGTGTATATATCCCAATAAAAACATGTTTCCGTGCATACTTGAAAACATACAGAATATTACCATGTGTAAACAAACAATAATTCCTGTTACAAAGACAAATAAAACACACATTATTTTAGAAAGCTAAGAATTGAACTTTAAGACACAATTGTATGCACATGCAATTTTATGCGTGTGACCTATGTGACAAATCATTACTTACAAATGTGTTGAGTACTTGAGTTTGTAAAACAAAAAAACTATTTTGTAATTAAGAATTATCAATGACTCATGTCCTTAGTTAAGATAATCATCAACTACTGATTAACTAATTAAATAAGTACTTACTAAGCTAAAAATACTTCTATAAAAATAGGTTATTGCAATTTCTCTCCCCAAAATGGAAATTCGACACTATGTTTTAAATGAAATAAGAGGTCACTTAAATCACCTCTCATTGAGGTATCATTGTGATTAGAGAGGGAAATCATGTGATTAAAGAGGAAAAGTAATTGCGAGATATTATCATAGATGTAAAAACGTAGTCAGTAGCATAACCCAGACGTTATGCCAAATGAATGATACCCAATAAGCTGAAGAAGAACACTCATCCCTAACAGGTTCATAAAATAAAGAGCAAGCATAAAGCTACACTGAACTAATGATTGTTAGAAGAGAGAGAATTTGATATTAGAAACAATTGCAAATTCAACAAAATATGAGTTTGTTCCATGATCAAAGTGTAAATCGCAGGAAAATGTTTTCATTAAGGAAAAGAAACATTTTTAATGGATGGTGAAGATGAATGGATGCATACATGCTTGTTCCAGGCTTCTGAAAATGAATGCAAGAAAAGAAAGGCACTCAAAGCCAATAATATGAGGTAATATTCAGTAGCATTATAAAATGCGAAGCATAGTTGTTAAATCGTGCTATTGTCATCTATACTACTATAGAAAGAGAATTCTCTCACTTGGTATCCACTTTTGTTAAAAACTCAATTTGATTTCTACTTTAATGAACTAAATTCTTGCACTCTTCTATTATCCTTGGACTTGGTTATCTGTTTCCTTTGAATTCCCGTTTTGGACAGAGCAAGTATCCATAGTGCTAACATGGACCAAAGCAATACAGTGCAATTTAAATTACAATGCAGGAGCTTGCTGCAAAAGGACTTGCTTCTAAGGTGTTAAGATATAATTGGAGAAGCAGAATTTTTATGTTATTGTTTGCCATGCAGATCCATCGATCACTTATATCCATAACAGATTTTGATGGTGTTGTGGCCTTCAAAGGCTTACTCTACATTAAAGTTGACCTTGACGTGCATGAGATTTACAAAGGACTTTGGAGAGGAAACTTAGTTCTCGTGGATTTCAGTCCAAAGTTGCATGTGAAGAATCCATGGATGTGAGGGATAGAGATCATACTCATAGGAGAGATAGAGAGCATATATATACTCATGTGGTAACATATTGATTGATTGATAAAAGATGGATGAAAAATGATACATGAGGCTCTATTTATAGAGCTAGTTAACTAACTAACACAATTAACACCCTAACAAACTATTAACAACTTATAACAAACTATTAATAGAATTATCTATATTCTTAACAGCCCCCCTCAAGCTGATAAGTGATATCACCACAATCAGCTTGAATTACAATCAAGATATAGCATGAAAAGAAATTGGGAAATGAAAAAAAAAATGATCCACATAGCCCAAAAGAAAGGATTCAGTACCAAAAAAAAAAGTATCCATGAGCCTGAACAATAGTAATGAGGCCCAAGCCCATCAGAGCAAAACCTTCAGGCTTTAGCCATTCCATTTGTTACCCTAACTTGTATCTCAGTCCCAAGGCACCCAAGGCAAACCAGAGGTCGGTCCTGGTGGCGGCGACGTCGCGGTGAAGAACTTGATGAAGGCAGATTGTGATGGGGCTAGCCACTGCCTTTTGAGCGACGAGTCCGAGTTGTGGAGGCGGCGCATGACGGATTTGTGGACGGTGGCGAGATCTCCTCTGGGGTCGAAGACCAAAACAAAACGTTGCTGAGGCTCTGGCAGCACAGTGAGGGTGCGGTCCTCCATCTTCTTCGGTGATGCCACGGTGGAGTTGTAGACGGCGGTAAGAATTCCTCCGGGATCGAAGATGGTGATCCATACGCCGGGGTGACCAAATCCAGATCGGAGAAGACAACAAAATCCAGCTGCGAACACAGTGTCTATCAGAGCACCACCGCGATCAAAAACGTTGATGAAGACACCATCGAGGAGTTTGGATAACTCCGAGCAGCTTTCAAGTGTGACCACAGTAGTCACAATACATGGCTCCAGTGCCTCGACTGTGGCGGTGATGGTTGAATCGTGATATACTGATTCAAGGCATAATGAAACCAGATCCAGATTGCAGTTGACGAAGGTGGAGATGATGCGATTTGTGAACTCCTTCGGTTTCTTGGTCGCTTAAAACGCCGATTCATATGCAAGATCCGTTGGCTAGGCTGATTCAGAGAGAACCTCCTGTGATTTCGATGCTTCCTCTTCAACAGTCAAGATCGGCAGTGGCAGAGGAATCGCAAGATCTGATGGAGGAGCTTCTCCCATGGCCGCTGATTCAAGCTCCTCCTCTGTGTTCCTGCTGAAATCTTTGCTATTGTTCCTGCATTTCGTCGGAAGGTGGTGATCCATGGCAACCATGGCAGTGGTAAGAGAACTCCATTTACGGAGCTTTGGCGTGGCAGTGGAACCGTTGCAGGTGACGAGGAAGCAGGTAATTCCTCCAATCTTGACGGAGGATCCATCGATGACTGGCTTGATCTGTTCGATCGGAGTCATAGACATTGCATCAAGATCTGAGTCCCTGAAACTGCCGAAAACAAGATCGACCTCCTTCCTGTCTGAAGCAAGTTCATCACTGTTATCAGCGGAAGCCATTGAAGCTTCATCTTCATTAGTATCTGAAGTCTCATCTTCCTCACTATCTGAAGCATCAGCGGAAGCCTCCTCACGGTATCGCTCTGATACCATGTGAAGAATCCATGGATGTGAGAGATAGAGATCATACTCATAGGAGAGATAGAGAGCATATGTATACTCATGTGGTAACATATTGATTGATTGATAAAAGATGGATGAAAAATGATACATGAGGCTCTATTTATAGAGCTAGTTAACTAACTAACACAATTAACACCCTAACAAATTATTAACAACTTATAACAAACTATTAACAGAATTATCTATATTCTTAACATTGCATGCTGGTTTAGGCATTAAAAAGATAGGAACAAAACTAAAGAACACTAAGCTAAATCATACACCTCGTGCTATCAAATTAATCAAACACCTCATTCAACCACACTTGAATGTTGGACCAATTAAGGGTAAATCTTTTTGATCAGGTGACAACAAAGGGTAGTACTTTTTTTAGTCATGGCAATTTCTCATGTAGACAGTAGACCTATATGGTTCAAGCTTTTTTTTCCTTCAAATTTAGATAGTCCCTGACTGTTTATTTTAGTATCAAATGTTTTAACTTTTGCAATATCAGTAATTTATTTAAGCTAGCTACTCTTTTAAAGCTTACTAACACTCATGCTTCTAACAATAAGATAACACTGATTTGGGAAAAATCATTCAATAATTAACAAATGATTGGAGAGCAGAAATAGTAAACATTTGAAGAACAAAAATCTGAAACAATTGAAGACCAATAAATAGTAAACATTTATTACTAAGCAATTGACAGGCCCCTTTGACAGCTCTAATACTTGAAAGTGTCCCCAAGCAAGGTGTACATGATTAGATAAGTTTACACTTCAACATTGGGCTTCAGCACAAACACAAACTACATCAAGGATATCAGAAAGCTAAATTGCTTAGGGGAAAATAATTAAATGGTTTTGAGAATAACATTTACCCATAAAGTGAAAATTGAAATGGACAAAAATACTAATTACTAAGCAAAAAAGAGATAGAAAGAGAAATTACCCATAAGATTTTTGGAAGCTAGTGACATCAAAAATCTTGTAAGAGATGAACTATACTTTCATTTTGAAATTAGTGAGAATTTTTGCAGTGGGTTGCTGCTATCATGAAGGTAGAGAGAATTTTTTGTGAATAATTAGTAGCCAATATTGGATTGGGTTTCTTCTTTCAAGTAACACCATGTGACTCATTACTTGTACGCCCAGTCAATGAAGTCAACATATTTTCGTATGAAAGCAAAAGTAATATCAGTTTAGGTTGAGGAAGCAAAAGTAAAAACAAAAGGGACCCATATATTTCAGTTTCAAAGAGACAGAGAAACAGAGAACAAACCACATACATGATGGTGGATTCCGACAGATCTAGGGGTATACAAATTTTTAAGACTAACCAAAATCCCCAAAATAAAAGGCATTATACAACTCCACACAAAAAAAAGGTATTACTTAGCTATATTATAGACAGAATAAGAAGTTATCTGACACACCCCATTTTCAATAGGATGCCGAAGATTAAATGAACTGTTGGATCCTACATTCTTTTGAGATTGAAAGGTTGATTTAGACAAATCAGAAAATAATTCATCTGCATTAAATTTATTTCATCAACATTTGTAAACTATGCTGATATTATCTACATACTCTACATGATTAAGTTAATTTCAATGGCATATATGAGTAAAACATCCACAAATCACACTCCCTTCACATAGCTAATAATAAAAAGTAAATCCAGCAAAGAGGATTTTGGAGAAGAGATTCAACGTTAATGTGATCTAATCTATCTTACATCCAAGAACATGCCTAATGCAGATTTTTGATATGTATGACAGTGGTTCCTAATGCAAGTAGCCCTGAATCAAACCCTACGTTACATTTACAGATATGGCCAATATAGTATTGCATTAAGTAACATTGATACCTCACTATTTTAATTTATTTTTAAAATACAGAATTTCTACTAAAAGCAATGTCATTATTTTCATATATTTGGTATAGAAGGACCTTTGATCAATGCTTTAGAAATAGAATTGGTCCTATACTCATATTGATATGTTCCCCCAGGGACCTTAGAAGATGAAGCTAGAAACGTATTGGTTAGGGGCCTTACCTTCCAGAATTAGAAAACACTACCTAACTACCATGAATTATAGATATGCTCATTCATATAAAATAAGCATGTAATCTCGAGTTGCGATCTTTGTTTACTAATTTCTGGAATGAAAATATAAAAAAGCATAAGAAGAGGTACAATGAAAATATTCCCAACTATATACTTGAGACTCTAGCAAACAATGAAAATGATCAATACAATAAAGTACAACTACAAAAATGTTGCAATTCTTGTTTCTTGAAAATTCAGAATAATATAACTAATTTGGTTAATTGATTATTAATCTCACAATTATCCTTATTTTTTTTAGTTAAGCCAAAGGTATATAGATAGAGTACAAGGGGTACTCCACCCATATACAAAAAAGTGTTAATTACAAGCCTTTCGGCCCTACCCTGATAACAAAAAACAGAGGAAAAACAGCAACCAAAACAACACAATTATCCTTATTGATGAACCAAAGTCCAGATATTGAATAAAAATCAAAAGACTAAGGACTTTGAGTGCTTCAAACGGCTAAGACAATGACAAATTAATTAAAATATGCATACAAATTACTTTGAGTGGTTCAAAAGACTAAGGACTTTCATCAAACATGTGGTGTGCTATGACTTGCTAGAACCCATGTTCTCAAAACATGTCTCCATTTTTACAACCCAAGTAGTTCTCAAAGTTCGTAATGGAGCAAGAAGATTAAAAATCCCAACATAAGAAAGAATGGAGTTTAGGGGAAACTACCTGGGTGGCGTGGACATGGAGCTTGAAAATAGCTTTGGCTCTCCATTTCTAGCTCCTCCATCTTCCCACAACCAAGCCCCCCATGAAGATGATGAAAATCTGAATGTGGAGACGAGTGATGAGAGATTCTTAACAAATAAATCAACAGTTGATGATAAGAATGTTGCAATTTTGGAGAAACTTTATACTGTTGATGACATGTGTAAATCCATAGAAAGTGAAGGAATATCTTGATAGCACTCCCTATCTTATTTAAGTTAGTATGGATTTTGACTACATGTAAAAGGCTATACATGTAAATTTCTATTATACAGAGACCACTTCAGTTCCTATGTAAATCCAAATGAGAAATCCCATTTATAAAAAATAGAATACATGTAAAAACAAAAAAGGTAGAGCAAGAGCTATACTATTTCTTTATCAATATTTCAAATATAGCTACCAAAAAGCTATTAACAGCAAGAGTAAAAAGTTTAAATCAATGATGACAGTTTGTGTCAAAAGACAAAGATGCAAAAGCAATTTACAGTCATATAAATGTAAACTTTGTTGGCCTCATCACTCGTGGAGATCATGAAATAACCAAATCATCAAACTCATTTTCAGTTTTTCACATAATAAGCATCAAATAATCAAAACTCAAAAGAACTTAAAGAGACTGTCACATTAATTACCAAGCACCGTAGGAATGGCAGTTTAAACTTTAAACATGGAACCATGGTGAGGAAGCTTTATTTTCCTCTCATGCTCCCTTATATCTCTGAAATAAGCAAGTTTGGAAGATAGATTTATTTTGCTTTATGAAATTTAATTCTGAATGAAACACCTCTTTATTTTTAATGCTTCTCTTCCTTAAAAGCAGAGCAGGCCACGCATAACTTACAAACTTAAACTCAAAACTTTTTTATAAACTCAAGATTGTTCACCTTTTTTATACTATGTTAATGATAATCTATTAATCTTACAGGCATACTTTACTAACCAAGAAGATAGAATCTTACACATGTCAGTATAGACAAATTTGTGTCTATTATCATGATATAGCTAAAATAAATAAAGACACCACCACAAGCTTGCAAGATGGCTTCCCCATTGAAACAAAAAGAACAGTCCCAGACATCTTAACCACCATAATATCCAACCCGTACCACCACCCTTCAAGAAGCAAAAGTTTTTTTTATATATAGAAAGAAATTGAGGTAACTAAGTGAAATGAAACAAAGAAACAAATGATGAAAGGGAATTACAGATACCTTGAGCAAGCTCAAAACTTTGGAAACCTCTTCACTCTTCAATCTCAACCTCCTATTGAGATCTTCACAGTATATCAAAACAACATCTTAGACTTTGACGTCGTCACAGTCACTGGTCTTCATGGAGTGCGAGATCCCACAGTCACGTATATGTTGATTTAGACGCCTCAGATACTAAGGCTAATCCTAGCAGTAGGAACTGAGAGTGGTGGTTTACACCAAGGTTTTAAATTGTGGTCGCGGTTACGGTTTCGTTGCGTCACGGATATTGCGGAAAAATGCGGTCAATGCGGCTGCAATTACGACCGCGATGCAATTTCGACGACTGCCAAAACCAACACGTCGCGGCCCAGATTTCAGTTTCGGACCCAGATTTGAAACCTTGGTTTACACCAATATAAGGAATAAAGGGCAGCTTATATTAATTCTTGATATGAGTGGTGTTGAGAAGAACCACGTCACTAAAGTGTCTATAATCAAGCCTACCTTTAGCATCAACCCAGAAAACACTTCTCAATTGCTGCTCCTCATTCAACAGATTTAGGTGCAGACAATGTTTAGTCGTGGACAAAAATCACTAGCAATGCCCGAGAAATAAATACTAATTAACATTACGTTTATCTTAAAAATTGCAAGACCTCTGAATTTTTTGACATGAATTCTTATATCAACATATCTTGCTCAAACAAAGCACGATTCATGCAACACACACAAAGATAGCACGAGTCCAATGAGGAGAATAAAAAATTGTGTCAGTCAAATTGCTACGAAGATCCCAATCATATTAAAAGGCGCTTGGAAATTTGAGTACACACGGCATATCTGCAAAATTGAATTGAAAGATGGAAGCAGTTTCTTTGAATTGAAGCTCATCAAAAGTTCAAAAGAAATTACAACAAGAGGACATGTTCTGTCCACAAAGATAAAAACACATGCTCATTTTGCAATTCACTGACAAGGAATGTATATGAAAGAGAATAACAGAGGCAGTAAAAATCAATTCAAGTACTGAATTTGGATACCAGAAAAGTCAGCATATGTTTGGAAATCCAAAAATCCTCCATGGAGCCAAGTAGTCTCAGCGTTCATCTTTTGTACCGTTTTGAGTAGAAATGCAGTTATCATCAGCAATAGCAAGGATATCAGAAATGAACTTAATCAAAGAACAGAGTCCCCCCAAGAAGTTGTGATCAATAGCACCCTTTGCATCCGCCACATGTGCCAAGTCAACAAGTTTAACAACAGCACCTGAACTTTTCCCTTGCAACACAGACTCCTTTTCATACACCATGAGGACAGAACAAGAATAGAAATGAAAAATAGTTTGAACCTCAAACCACTTCTTAAGCTCCAACAGCTGTTCCAAAACCCCATTAGACCCCCCGAAAACCTTAGCCGTGAAATAACGATCCGGGCAAGCAGCATCATCATTCGAAGGCATATTAAAAGAAACAAACTTGCTGAAAACTAACATGACATCCTCAGCAGACAAGTTTTGAAGAAACTTCTTGTCAGGTTGCCAGGACAAAGAGTCCTCCTTTGAGGACCCCACAAGCTTCAACCCTGAAATCCTAAAACCCAATGGGATGGTAGAGGTTTCTCTATCCTTCTTAAGGCACTTCTGAATGTAATCCTCAGAACCTTGAGGGTACCAAGTTCTGGAACCAATCTTAACATCCATCACAGATGGGTTCATGTAACATGAAACAACATCTTCCAACACAAGGTGGGGGTGTAAGCCAGAGCCATTTGATGCATTCACAAGCTTAGTGCCATGAAAAATTGGGAAGTAACTACGAATTGCTTGAGGAACCCTAGGATCAGAATAGAGAGATTTATAAAAAGTAACCTCTTTGGAACCACGTTCATCATCTTGAAGAGGCTTGTAGAAGTTTCCAGAATCATCTATTAGAGGGCCAAGAACACCATCTATGGCTTTATGGCCAGCAACTTGGTGCTCTGGTATCTTAAGCATTTTTGCTGCAGATAACGGAGAAAAACCTCAGATTAAAGTGTCAAATTTCTAAGCAGCGCCGCATGAAAAGTGAAAACCAGGGTTTTATGTATCTAGAATCGGGTCTAGGAGACTCGCACTGGGCCTAACACTTGATCTATATTCTTTTTGGTCCACGTCCTGGATGCATCCCTTATAATAATAGTTGTATGTGTTCAAAAGCTTTCTATCATTTTCATTTCTCTTGTATTTAATATATTATATATTATTTTTTGGTACAGGTTTAATATTCTTCTTTAAGACTATAGATTCTTTCTTTTTATTAATTGTGTTTCCCAATTAATTTAATTAAATTACAGAATGTGAATACCAAAAAATAATTACCAAAATGTAAAATGTTAGATTAAAATTAATTTAAATATATTTTATATTGTTTAATATTGAATGTAAACTATTTTATTAGTATGTTAGATTATTTTTTATTATTAAATATATTTTATTATAATCGGTTTAATCACTGGTACCTTTACCGATTCAATGATCGGTCCGATTTTCATAAGACACCGCCAAACGTAGGAAAAGTTGTTGCACCTTTTTTTATCTCTACACTCTCTGTTTCACCAAACAAAATGTAGAGGATTTTAATCCTTTTGATACCCCGTAAAAAATTTAAACAATCATCCAATTATAGACTTTCTTGTCGTTAAAAAATATTTAAATATAATATAGGTTGATGTAAAAAAAAATTACACAGACAACCAATCATATATTGATATGTCATTAAAAAAGATTTGACTTTTAGAATAGTAATTTTAAAAGTCATACATGAGGTGATTCGTGAGAGGTGGCAAAACGGGCTATCAGACCCATATCGGACTGGCCCGCATCGGATTCGGGCTTCATTGGGCTGAACTAAAAAAGCCCAGATTCAATTCGATCTCTAAAGTTGGTGCCCAAACCCGACCCTATGCAAACACCAGACTTATTTGGGTCTATATAATATACACTAAAACTGGCCACTAAAACATCATTGCATATAGGTATGGTATTCACTATTCACGAGTTCAATTCGTGATCTACCAGCGTCAATGTCAAGAAATATACTTGCCAATAAATATATATATATATATATATATATATATATATATATATATATATATATATATATATATATTAATTAGTATAATTACCCGTGCGTTATGCACGGGCGTTTATTAAATAATTTTTTCTAATAATTTTAAATTATTTAATATAAAAATAATGTATTAGAATATATATATATATAAAATATAAATTTGGATACATATATAGGTCAGATTATTATCAAAGCATAAAATAACTACTTTAGGAATGAACACTATCACTTATTGTCTATTGATATTATTTGTTAATTGAACGCTTTTTTTTCAGTGGATTATTTTCTTCTCTACTTGGCTTCAAATAAAATAATAATTCTACAGATCTCTTAAATATATTAAATAATAATTGTGAAATAGTATCTGTACAAATTCAAAGTAGTTTCATCATAACGATATGATAAAGATATCATTTTTTAACCTAAAAATTTAAATATATATCTTCAATGAAAATTGAGTTTAATTAATAGCTTTATTTGTTATGTAAAAAAAGGAACGACTTTATTTTTTAAATGATAAATAAATACATGAATACAGTTTATTATATAAAACTTTCAATCCAAGGGGAACCCAAAAATCTACCTCTACAATTGTTCTCATATACACCTTTTAGCTCTAACAAAATGTTACATATCAGCACACTTAATTGGTACATATTCAAGTTTGGATTTCTTCATATCATATCGGATGCGAACATCTTGTTGCTGATAATTCCCAATGAAAAGACAGACTTAGAAGTCCCCAAAATAACATATCCTTTAAACCAAGTTTACCTATTTTCTAAATAACGACACACAACGGCTTTCTTTCTTACCTGTTTTCATAAGACAGGGATGTCATATTATAAGATTTATACACAAAGCAAATTATGCAACCCATCTCAAAAAACTGGATGGTATACAAATTATGCAGTTCTCAATACAAAAATGCAAGAACTCTTGAATGCAGGAAAATATTGTTCAAGGGTGAAAATGCAAAAATTCGTGGTCTCTTGCCAGTCAAGTCTGGATAGCAACCTTTCATGCAATTATAGTAGCCCTTCTTGATCTGTCCCGGTGTACCATCTGCAAGCTAGTAAAAGGGACCAACAACGTAAACCTGATCACTTGTGTCCTCTGGCTCATTCATGTACTGATAATACAGTTTGGTTATAAACAGTTTAAGACTTTTTTAATCCAATATAATATTGCTCACCGCTAGTGTTTTTTAACAGTGCCAAACGACGGGTCAATTTTCTATCAAACCAAATTATTATAACATCATATACAATTAGTCTATAATGAAACAAAGAGCTAGAGCTACTTAAAAACTCAATTACATGCAGAAAATGATTAAGCGATGTTTGTTTAGTCTATGTCAAAAATAAAGTTTAGGGGAGAAAAAATAACTGAAAACATTAAGCACATGAGAGATTGCAAAATGTATAAGCAGTAACTCTTTCCTGACTTAAATAATGGAAGGAAAATGATTCCCTTTGCTAATATCAAAACATTTTCAGCATTCAAACTGAATTTAATTCTAGATCTAGAGATAAAAATGGTAAATTACATTCTTCCTTTAGCCTGGATGTGTCAAGCACATTGTTGCCTTGCCTCTTGGGGCAACTATCACCTTAGCGTGCTCCTCAGTAATCCCGCTCAATGACTCCTCAGCAACCATTACTACTCACAATGACTCGAGAAACAAAGACCTTTACATATCAACAAACCAAATCGATATATCAGTTATTTTTATTTTCTGTTGAAATATATATAATGCAACCATCCTTATTTTGGAAGCATCAACTTGGCATATGATAAATGTCATTTCAACATTTCAAAAGGACCGCAGTTGGAGGAGATCTCCTTTTTCAGAATCTTCTTTTCAGGAAAACAAGTTTCATTTTAATCTTTGAAAGAAGCTACAGCTACTTGCATTGAATAAAAAAATGTACAACAGATTTTGAAAAGACATGTTTTTATATTAGCTATAACCGAGTATGAATCTAAATCCCCAACCAAAAAGATACAAAAAAAACTCCAGGAGTTATATCTGCAACGTGCTTAATGATATATGTAAAAGGCAAAAGAGTTTTTGCTTGTGAAAAACTAAAGCAATCACCTGAACATGATTTACTACTTAGTAGCATATTCAATCTCCTATGAAGAGAAGGCCCATGCTGCCCACCACTCATGGCATTGAAGATCTAAGAAAGGCATCAATTTGACTTTGAATTTTACTATCACTTTGAATTTTACTAATGCTAAAAGGAAACTAACCATTTCTGCATCCTTAGCTTTTCGCTTGAGAGACTCGCGGATAATATAATTGACAACAGCAACCTATAATTCAGAACCACATGTCAGGGTATTAAACCAGCACATCATTTTAAATAATAACCACACAGTCACCATGTAAAATGGTATTACACCCCCATTTAACAAATAACAGCACGCACAGTGGTCTTCCACTCTCACGTGTGGGATTGAGCCAAGACAATTTTTAAAGCCCAGCTCCAACAATAAATAACTGAATTTGATATTGTGACTTGCTTGGCGTGGTTCAAGTCGAATTATATATTTTTTAAGTAGAAGCAGCACCTGCAATTTGGGTACTGAGAGAAATTATAGCTCTATTTTATTACATGATGGCACGACAGTTTTCTCAGATTTAAAATTTATAAACTGAAAGACATGTGACTAATAAACTGCATTATATATCAACAATGTTACAATATTCCTTATAAGTTATAAGTAAGAAATTTGAAATGACGAGCCATTGTGATTAATTTGAAATGACAACTTTATCTTCATTTTCAGTAATAATAAAGCAAAACACTTTATCTTCCTTATATTGCAGGTTTTTTAGCACAATATCTGGTGTTCGAGCTCGGCTTGACTGTAATAACTAATTCGGTCTCATATCAAACTTTAACTCAATATAGTCGAGCTCTGAATTGAGCTGAACCGGTGAGCCATCCCTGCAAATATTGTAGAATAGCTTGGATTGAATCCCTGGTTGCATCACTCATTGGTCTAACAAAAATACAGATTCTTATTTCAATGTATCTATTACGAAATATTTCCAAACCACCAACCTCCAGAAACTCAAGTTGAAAATCTAATACAGACATTGATTGTTAGGCCCAACAGAATAAGTTGGATGGGTGGTTAGAGGAGTTAGTCAGCTAGATGGGGGGGTCTATTAGATAAATAGGGGGAAAGGGTAGTAGAAAGGCATCCAGAAGAATGTGGATTGTGTGAAAGGGGAAACCTTTGTGAAGAGGAAACCCTTGGAAAAGACCACTCTCCTTGTGTTGTTCTATTTCTATACAATCACACAATAAAGTTCATTCTTTTCTTTCTAATTTCTAAGTTTAGTTCTTGGGTTCCTAAGATTGAGCTATATCTGTCGATTCAAAGCACAAAGCTCCAAGTTAATGCATTTGCAGCTTAACATCGCAAAATCACAAAATAGTACTGCATGGATAAGGAAGAGGCATGTACCTTCTTAGCTTTCTTTTCTTTGTAAATGGTATTTCCCAGTGGGAGAAACAAAGCAGCATAAAGTGTTAACCTTCTTTGTTCATCCTAAAATACACAGAAGAAAGATGTATCAGCACATAAGATAATCAAACAAACCTAAAGTGGTACTAGAACAACCATGAATGCAACTTCCTACTGTGACAAGAATAAATGTAAAAATATATATATATACAATAAACATGAAACCTTAACTCATTAATTACTGTAAATGTTGACTTTCCAAGTAAATAGATAAGGTTCCATGCAATATCGATCCAAGTAAGAAATGCAAAGCCTACATAAGGTGGAAATATTAACTGATCGGCATGACCAACAAAATATCCAATATCTCCAAGCATCCTTAAACCCATCAAGAAATATTTTATCAGCATACCTTTCACATACATCTGAAATGGCAGGTTCAAACTCAGGAGGAAGACTGAATACAATCCAAAATATTGTCAGATCACAAATAGAAGTTATGACTTTTACTGGTTGATTTTCAGATATCATGAGATCAATCTACAGAAAGAGACAAAAATGTGAGAGTATAAATGGCTAGATTTTCAGTACAGACAAAAATTGTAGACAATATCCTCATAAGAAATCCCAATAGCATTGCAAAATAGAAAATAACATCCTAAGCTGTCTAAACTGAAGGAATGATGAGAGAACATGCCTCTTTTCCAATGCGCTCTCGGCTAATTTTGGCGGCCAGTGTATCTTTTACTTCATCACTGCAGTAGCTTTCTTCAGATCTTCGTCTAGAGCAAATTCGAATCTAGCACCTAAAAACAATAAAAATACGTCGCTTCAATGGAGCAGGAAAATATGTTCAAACTTCATATAAAGCAAAAACCATAGGAGAAAAATTTCACATGATATATAAAATAGAAAACTAAAACAAACCAAATCGAATCGAATAGCTCGAAGAACTCGTAAAGGATCATCAAGAAATGTGGCCTTTGGAGGTAAAGGAGTCACTATCTTTCCAGATTTAAGGTCTGAGATCCCTGCAGAGTGCCAAAGAGATTATCAGATGGATAAATAAGGTTGGGTGTCAAGTAGCTCTTAAATTACTTGTTTGGGCAATATGAACCATTCTAACCCTCTAGATAAAATCTTCAAATGAATCCGTATTGATATTGTAGAGTAAGCTGTCAAGCACAACTAAATTGTTTTATGAAAGTATCTTCTAAAATGTGTGCAAAAGGAAGTGAATATTACAGCAGTCTCAATCCAATATATAAATAAAAGGATATTAGCCTCTATATTTCTAAATTATATCATTCCATACACTTAAAGACTTGAAAAGTTAAGCACATTTTAATTTATTCTTTGTCTTATTCTTCTTTTATCAGGAAAAAACAGGAACATAAAGATACCTGTTAATAGTCAAATCCCTCCTATATGCATAATGCATCCTCTGCAGCAGTGTCAATCATTTGTTGTTAGACATGAAGTAAAATTTATTCTGCGAACCACATATTCCAAATGGCATAAAGAATACACGTTCATCTTAACATAAAATTATCTTAAATACCAAGCAAAGTTGAAAAACAAAGAAGTTCGCCTTTATAAATATGAGTTTAATTTTAATACATTGTCAACCAATCACAAATCACCCTATCAATGACTTTTAAGATAGTTATGATAAGAGTCAAAAAAAAATTAATGACGTGATAATTTATGATTGTTTGAGAGTCTAAAAAATATTTGCACTGACAATAAACATCAATTAAATCGTATAAATAATAATACTTGCACATGATTCCAACATAGAAGAAATGATATGACCAAAATGAAAATTTAAGTAAAGTCTCCTTCTAAAAAGCTGCCCACCACTCATGGCATTAGTAAAATTACTAATGCAAATTTAAGTAAAGCCTCCTTCTAAAAAGCTTATTGACTTTGCATAAAACTTCCTAGCATTCTAAATTTTAGTGAAGGAATTACCCGAATTCAAAAAGAGAAGTCTCACATAATAATAATAACATGAGCACGGGTTTTAATCTCAGGAAAAAGTTGAACAGGAAAGTTCCAACCTGGCATTTGTACAACTCATCTCAGGAGGAGAGTAAGGCTTCTTGCTCAGGAACTCCAACCTTGATGCTGCTGTAACACCCCGTTTTTCGTATGCTTCTTTATCGGTAAATAATGCTTTAATGTATTTATTTTCGATAAAATCCATAAGATGATTTTATTTAAAATAAAATCATTTCCTTGTGTTGTTTTACCATATGAAGCCCCAATAAAATTTTCAGTAGAAAATTCAGACAAAAACCGGTCTGGGTTCTCACTACCGGTACAAGTTTACTGAGCCAGAAACAAAATTTTAATTTGTGAACGAGACAGTTAGTGTTTTTATGATGTTTTATGTGGGTTGGTAAACTCTCGAAATTTTGTTGTCCGGTAAAAAAATATAATATTTTATCCGGACGAAACCTTCAGAAAATACCATCGGATGTGCAACCGGTTACGTATTTAAGCAGTTAAAGGAACCCTAAAGAAGGAGAAAAGACTTGATGGGAATCTCATTTAATGTTATGACACACCTAATGAAAAAGAAAATCCTAATTACACTTCAAAATCTTACTTTTCACTTTCTCTCTCCAATCACATCACATCACATTAACTCTTAATCCACTCTTCAAGAAACTCAACTTCTTTCTTCTTCTTCCTCTTAAGGCCGTGCACTTCCACCCATCCCTCTATAAATAGCACTTATCAACTTCATTTAAACACTTTCCTTTCTCCTACTTCATTCTTAAGCTTTCATCTTTTCACTTCAAGCTTCCAAAGCTCTTGTTTTTACTCTTCTTTTCACAAAGTGTTATTCATCAAAGTTGTTCCTCTTGTTTAGGGTAATACTCTCATGTATTCTTTTCTTTAAAAACTTCATCTTTTTCTAAAGTTTCTTCTTCATGTCATTTATGAGCTTTTATCTTCAAAAATCTCTCAAAAATGGTAGAAAACTCCTTTTGAGTTGAAACCAATTTCTATGGCCTTGTATTTACTTGTAGTTTAGCATACTAAAAGGTTGTGTAAAACAAAGATTGCTAACCTCTACTTCTTAATGAGGCCGAACCATACCTATGGTTTTGATGGATTTTGTTTCAACTTTTACAAGTGTGAGTTTGTATTTAAAGATTTGTTTTTCCAAAATGATCATTGACCAAGGCTCCTTTATGTTAAAGGATGCTATGTCTAAAGTGATTGGAAAGTTTAAAGATTTGTTTCCCAAAATGATCATTGACCAAGGCTCCTTTATGTTAAAGGATGCTATGTCTAAAGTGATTGGAAAGTTTAAAGATTTTTACTCTACTTTAAGTCATTTACTTTATGCCATCTATATTAATGCCATTTACTTTAAGTCATTTACTTTATGCCATCTATATTTATGCCATTTACTTTAAGTCATTTACTTTATGTCATTTACATTATGTCATTTACTTTATGCCATTTATATTTATGCTATTTACTTTATGTCATTTACATTATGTCATTTACTTTTATGCCATTTATATTTATGCCATTTACTTTAAGCCATTTACTTTATGACATTTACATTATGCCATTTACTTTATGATATTATACTTTAATTATTTATAATCATATGGTGTTTCCAAGATGATCAAGACTCAAGCTCCATAAGTTTTTGGATGCTAAAAGGGTCTAAGAGATTGGAAGAATTTAAAGATTTCTATCACAAAAACCCAAGGATGGCCGAACCTTAAAGGTTATGGACCTAGGGTGTTTCGTTTTTCATTTATCCAAAGTGATCATGGTTTTGAGCTCCTTACTATTAATGGATGCTAAACCAAAGAGATTGGAAATTTTAAATGTTCCTAGCCTATTTTATTGATGAAGGCCGAATCTCCATCAAGGTGTAACTTGGTGGGATTTTTGTTCAACTTTGTTTTAAGTAATCATGTTTTAAACTCTAGCACTTGCGGATCATAAATCCCTAAGTTGCATATGTTTTGGAAACTTCTAACCCTAAGTTCTTGGTTGAGTTCTAATCCTTTGAACCTTGTGTCTTGAAACCTAGATTTGCCTCCTAACCAAACTTGAAGAACGTCCGCGAAACCGTTTATTTTCTTACATTCTCTTACCTTCTTAAGGTAAGAGGGGATTTCCTAAAGATATTCAATAACTGTATGCATGTGTGTAGGTGTTTAACTGGATATTTATATGTTGATTGGGCTTACTTGATTATCTAATGTGCTTGAACTGTGGTGCTATTATCTGATGTTGAACTGTACTTGTTTTAAATGATATAATGCATATATGTGATGAACTACTTTCAACTGTGATATTACCATTACACTGATGATATACACTGTTGTTGATTGAAAGTTTGCTAAGCCAGACGTGCGTCTGTGCTCAACCATAATAAGGATTAAAAACCTTAATAAGCTTTGAATATGAAGGGATTGGTATTCTTTTCCAAAAGCTCTTTAAACTTAAAGTACTTGTTTTAAATGTTGGAATGATTTTGGTGTACTATTGTTATACAAGAGAAAAATCCTTTTCGAACTATGTGTCTTCAAGTGAAAACTTTCAAGAATATTTGGCAATATCCTATTGGGGGAAATATTTCAAAGATAAAAGAATTTCATAGATGCTTTATAAAAGGATTTTCAAAGAAAAGGTTTTCCTAAATATTTTAAAAACTTTTCGATAACCTGGATAGGTTATCGAGGATTCGGTTTTGGATTTGATTTTCACTGAACGAAAAATAAGTACTTATGAAAGTGAATCTAGTACGCGAGACGTCGCCTCTAGTATTCAGTGATGTGCACGTGATCTTGGATCAGTGTTAATTCGGGACTATGAGTCCTGGCTATGATATTAGGGACTTAGGTCCTAATCACGTTGTGTTGGACTATGTCTTCTAACCGCGTGTGATGATCATGATTAAAGGTGAAGGTTGTTTTCTACGACCACAACCCTTGACTGTGGCCACGGTCTTGGGCATTGTGATTGAGCATTCGGACTATGAGTCCTATGCTTATGAGTTTTCAAGTGATGGGGAAATGATGATTAAGTCGTTAGCTTTGAGCAACGACAGTGAAAAAAAAATGAACACAAAGAAATCCTTTAAATAAAATATTTTATCATGTGCATTTCCCCAAGCAGACGTGCTATTGATGAATATATCAGATACACGGTGGTATCTGGGAGTCTGTCCATGTAAACCGAGTTAAGAGGCACATGTGACGTTGCCCGTCCTGAGACCTTAATGCATGAGGGTAAGGGGGTAACTGCCCAGGTGGGCTAGAGCTTGACCAACTCTAATGATTCTCCAGTGAAAAGGAACGGTTTTGATATCTCATGAGATTAAGTTAGAGCCTGATATTGAAGTGCCATGCATCTTTTCGAAAGATTGGCTGTGTGGGTTTGATGCCCTTTGATATAACACTGATATATTGCGAATATGCATGATTTAACTGCGTATATGATTCTGTGATGTATGTATCATGTATATGGTTGTTGTGGGATATATCTTATGACGGTATCTCACTCTTGCACAAATGTATGCTTTGTTCTTTTCTCTTTGCTTCCGGAACGCACGTACTCTTAGATGGATCCGGACGTCCCTCTGGCACCAACGAGTTCGAGGAATGAGGTCTTCGATCATGCTGGGGCAGCGGGGAGTTGGACCATTCATGAAGGAGCAACGACTGCGACCTACCAGGGACCAATCACGACTACTGAGACTAATGCAAACGGAGTACCTATACGGAGGATCCACACAGTCGAGTCTCGGACTGTGGCACTTCCACCTCCATGGTTCTACCTCCACACGCTACAGGCCACCAGACTTCTTCATGAGCACCTTGACCCAGTCGCACCGCTCGAAGAAGATCCAGTGGAGGAAGAGGATCCCGAAGAGGATCCGGAGGAAGACCCCGACGAGTTCATAGAGATTGAGGAGGAGGAGGAAGAGGAGCCCGAGTACCACCCACAAGATCCTGACGACGACGACATGATCATCGATGATGGCGGCGAAGTTATCGATCCGGCAAGTGGTTCCTCGTCTGAAGGTAGCTTCTGCGGTCACTCCGAGTGCAGGAGACATGGATAGATCGTTGTTGGTTTGTGGAGTCTGCCCTGATGGTCCCTTGGCTTCTGGAGCCTTCTTTTGATCCTTATGCCCGATTTTTCCCCATTCCCAGTGTGATGAAAATCTTTTACCTACCTCTTCAGTTTTTGTATCTATGTGAGTTGGCCAGTTCGATAAGGCCTGTCTTGTAACCAGAAACCTAAGATCCCAAGTGGGTCTGCTATTTATTTATATGTATGATGTTTATTCACATGTTCTGAGTGTTCATCATTGTTTCTTAACTACCGCTTACAAGAAAGAGAAAAAAAAAAGTACCCTTTTCAGTAACCCTTCTAACAAAGGTTATATTTCCGAAGGCGACCATCGTTTTAAATAAGTTTCTTTTCCGCAAATGAGTAACCATGTGATGCCAGGTTTTAGGGTGTCACATTAGTTGGTATCAGAGCTAGTCGAGTCTTTTGGGAATGTTTGGGTTTAGGTCTGTTATGTTGAAGTTGTGTTTTCTCTGACTGGATATTGTTTGAATTACCTCCTTGAGGTAATGTGTGATGAACCGTAGTTCACACCCCTTTTCTGGATGACATCTGACTGCTTGTGTGGTATAGGTCAGTATGAACCAAAGAGGTGCTCGTGGAGGTGGACGAGGCAACGGAGGAATGGATTTTGCTGCCCAAGCACTGGCCGACGTGGCTGCGGCCATAGCTCTCCAAACAGCTAATACTGCTGCCCGAGAACCAACAAGAGCAACAGAGGCGAAACAAGCGGCGAAGAAGGAAGGCATCGAACGCTTTCGACGCCGAGAATCCGTCGCAGTTTGATGGAGACGTGGATCCAATTAAGGCTGACCTTTGGATTCAGGAGCTAGAAAAGATCTTCGACCTGGTACACACTCCAGAGGAATCTAAGGTACCTTATTCCGTGTTCCAGCTAGTGGGAGATGCTGAGTACTGGTGGAGGGGCACCAGGCAGTTGTTGGAGGCTGAGCACCAGGCGATCAACTGGGGAGTATTTCGTGGCAAGTTTTTAGACAAATACTTTCCTCATAGTGCCAGAAAAGAGAAGGAGCAGGAGTTCATGAGGCTGAGTCAGCGAGACCTGACAGTAGGGGAGTATGCGGCAAGGTTTGAATCCCTTGCCAAGTATTTCCGTTTCCTTCCAAGACAATCCCAGTGAGGAATGGAAGTGTGAACAGTTTGAAGCCGGTTTGCGCTTCGAGATTAAGGAATCAGTATTGCCATTGGAGATCAAGAACTTCCAAGCACTAGTGGAGAAGTGCCGGAAAGTTGAGATGATGCGCAGAGGAAGGGATAACAAGGGAAGCGCAGGAGGACCTGTTCGTCCTAAGAGCCAGAATCAAGGCCAGAATTCAAAATGGAAGCAGAACCAGAGGAAGCCGTATTACCAGGCGTCTAGCTACAACCAGAAACAGCAAGCTCGTCCCAATGTTTCAGGGACAGGAAGTGGAGGCCAGAGAAACAACAATCAAGGCCAAGAGAGGAGATGTTACAGGTGTGGAGATCCGAGCCACCTGGCAAATTCTTGTCCAAAGAAGGATAACAAGTGTAACAACTGTGGCCTTGTGGGACACTTGGCGAAGGTGTGTCGTGCACCAAAGAGAGAGCATCATGTCAACCATACTAGAATGAACAAGCCAACCGTTAAGGGAAGAGTGTATACCATGAGTGGTGCTGAGGCATCGAACTCTGATGATCTCGTGCAAGGTAAGTGTGACATTGCTGGTAATCTTTTGACTGTACTTTTCGATTCAAGCGCAACTCATTCTTTTATCTCGATGGATCGTGTGAAAATTCTAAATTTGCCTGTTTCTTCCTTACCATATAATCTGATTGTTTCTACCCCAACTGCTGAACCTGTGACCGTTAATTCGGTTTGCTTAAACTGTCCTATCATTGTTCAGAATAGACATTTTCTTGTAGACTTGATCTGTTTGCCTTTAGTACATTTAGATGTAATCTTAGGCATGGATTGGTTATCTTTCAACCATATCCTAATAGATTGTGCTCAGAAAACCTTAATCTTTAG
The DNA here is from genome assembly GCA_030762895.1 of Sophora flavescens. Lineage (NCBI taxonomy): Eukaryota > Viridiplantae > Streptophyta > Magnoliopsida > Fabales > Fabaceae > Sophora > Sophora flavescens. The sequence goes on from CM061063.1 coordinate 88,707,322, forward strand.
GGAGGAGATTTCTGGATTTTTATCTGCTAGTCAGGTAAGAGCTTCTTTGAAAGAAGGAGCTCAAGGTTATATGTTACTGTTTTCCTTGGACGTCGAGAGCGAGTATGACTTGGATTCCATACCTGTCGTTCGAGAGTTTCCGGAGGTTTTTCCCGAGGATGTACCTGGATTGCCACCTGTTCGGGAGATTGAGTTCGCGATTGATCTGACTCCAGGCACCGGACCAATATCTATGGCGCCATATCGTATGTCGCCATCAGAATTAGAAACCTTGAAGGACCAACTTGAGGAGCTGATGAGGAAGGAGTTTATACGACCTAGTGTGTCACCGTGGGGAGCTCCAGTCCTACTAGTAAGGAATAAGGATGGAACTGCTAGACTGTGCGTGGACTTTCGTCAGCTAAACAAAGTCACGATTAAAAACCGATATCCTCTTCCAAGGATCGATGATCTTATGGATCAGTTACGTGGAGCGGCAGTATTTTCAAAGATCGATCTGCGGTCAGGATACCACCAGATACGAGTAAAAGCGGAAGATGTTCCTAAGACAGCGTTTCGAACACGCTATGGGCATTGTGAGTATTTGGTGATGCCGTTTGGAGTGACGAATGCACCTGCTATATTCATGGACTATATGAATAGGATCTTTCGTCCCTTTTTGGATCAGTTCGTAGTCGTCTTCATTGATGACATACTGATCTATTCTCCGGACAAGGAGACCCATGCTGAGCATCTTAGCATTGTTCTTCAGATCCTGAGAGAGAAACAACTCTATGCGAAACCAGAAAAGTGTGAATTTTGGTTGGAGCAAGTTCAATTCTTGGGGCACGTAATATCCCGCGAAGGAATCGCTGTGGATCCAACGAAGGTCGAGGCTGTTTTGGAATGGGAAAGGCCAACAACGGCAACGGAAATCCGTAGTTTTGTAGGTTTGGCTGGCTACTACCGGAGATTCATTGAAGGATTTTCCAAGATTGTAGGACCTCTCACTCAGTTGACGCGTAAGGACCAAACGTTCGTGTGGACAGAAGCCTGTGAGAAAAGCTTCCAAGAACTAAAAAGGAGATTGACAACCTCACCGGTATTGATCCTACCCGATCCCAAGGAATCTTTTGAGGTTTACTGTGATGCTTCGCATCAGGGTTTGGGCTGTGTACTGATGCAAAATCGGAAAGTGGTGGCTTATACTTCGAGGCAGTTGAAGATTCATGAGAGGAACTATCCGACGCACGATTTAGAACTAGCTGCTGTGGTCTTCGCTTTAAAGATCTGGAGACATTACTTGTATGGAGCTACTTTTAATGTTTTCAGTGACCATAAAAGCTTGAAGTACCTGTTTGACCAGAAGGAATTGAATATGCGTCAGAGACGTTGGTTAGAATTCCTGAAGCATTATGATTTTCAACTACAGTATCACCCTGGAAAGGCGAATGTAGTGGCTGATGCTTTGAGCAGAAAGACAATTCACGCATCGGCAATGATGGTCAAAGAACATGAACTGCTGGAAAAATTCCGAGATCTAAGTTTGTCAGTGGAAAGTACACCGGGAAAATTGTGTCTGAACAGGATCACCGTGTCGAATGGACTAATGGAGCAGATAAAGGAGAAGCAAGAGACTGATCAGTATCTACAGACCGAAAGAGACTTGGTACGCCAAGGAGCTCTGTCAAAATTTAGAGAAGGAACAGATGGAATTTTGAGGTTTGGCGAGAGAATCTGTGTACCTGATGATGCTGAGCTAAGAAAGCTGATTTTAGAATAGGCCCACAAGAGTAGGTTGAGTATGCACCCAGGGGCCACCAAGATGTATCAAGATCTTAAGAAATTATATTGGTGGTATGGAATGAAGAGGGATGTAATGGAATATGTCGCTTCTTGTTTGATATGTCAAAAAGCCAAAGTGGAACACCAGAGACCAGCAGGAATGTTACAGTCCTTAGATATTCCAGAATGGAAATGGGATGGAATCTCAATGGATTTCGTGACCAGTTTACCAAGGACTAAGAAGGGGTATGAGGCTATATGGGTAATAGTGGACCGACTGACTAAGTCAGCTCACTTTTTGCCAATCAATATGAGGTACTCTATGGAGAAGTTAACCCAACTATACATCGGAGAGATTGTTAGGCTGCATGGTGTGCCTTCAAGCATTGTCTCCGACCGAGACCCGCGATTTACATCAAGGTTTTGGCAGAGTTTGCAAGAATCACTTGGAACAAAACTCAGATTGAGTTCCGCATATCATCCACAGACGGATGGGCAATCGGAAAGAACAATCCAGTCACTAGAGGATTTGCTGAGGGCTTGTGTTTTGGAGGATGTCGGGAGTTGGGACGAGTCCCTACCATTGATAGAATTTACCTACAATAATAGCTTCCATTCAAGCATTGGAATGGCACCTTATGAGGCCCTGTATGGTCGACGATGTCGAACGCCTTTGTGTTGGTACCAGGATGGTGAAAGTTTGTTATTAGGTCCAGACTTCGTGCAACAAACAACGGAAAAGGTGAAGATGATCCAGGAGAAAATGAGGGCAACTCAGAGCCGACAAAAGAGCTACGCGGACAAGAGACGATGACCTCTAGAGTTTGAGGAAGGCGAACATGTATTCTTGAGAGTCACTCCAACGACTGGGATTGGCAGAGTACTAAAGTCCAGAAAGCTTACACCCAAGTTCATTGGACCCTACCAAATTCTTCGTCGTGTAGGTCCAGTAGCTTATAAAATATCTTTACCACCCTTTCTTTCCAATATCCATGATGTTTTTCATGTCTCTCAGTTGAGAAAATACATTCCAAATCCATCACATATCATAAAGCCTGATAAAGTGCAATTAAAAGAGAACCTGTCCTTTGTGACTTCGCCGACACGAATCGTGGATGGGATGACAAAGCAGCTCAGAGGTAAACAAATTCCTTTGGTCAAAGTCATTTGGAATGAGACAACCGGAGAAGCAACGTGGGAGGCTGAGGACAAGATGAAGTTGCAGTGCCCTGAGTTATTTCAAGGTACGTAATTTCGAGGACGAAATTCTTTTTAGAGGGGTAGAGTTGTAACACCCCGTTTTTCGTATGCTTCTTTATCGGTAAATAATGCTTTAATGTATTTATTTTCGATAAAATCCATAAGATGATTTTATTTAAAATAAAATCATTTCCTTGTGTTGTTTTACCATATGAAGCCCCAATAAAATTTTCAGTAGAAAATTCAGACAAAAACCGGTCTGGGTTCTCACTACCGGTACAAGTTTATTGAGCCAAAAACAAAATTTTAATTCATGAACGAGACAGTTAGTGTTTTTATGATGTTTTATGTGGGTTGGTAAATTCTCGAAATTTTGTTGTCCGGGAATAAAATATAATATTTTATACGGACGAAACCTTCAGAAAATACGATCTGATGTGCAACCGGTTACGTATTTAAGCAGTTAAAGGAACCCTAAAGAAGGAGAAAAGACTTGATGGGAATCTCATTTAATGTTATGACACACCTAATGAAAAAGAAAATCCTAATTACACTTCAAAATCTTACTTTTCACTTTCTCTCTCCAATCACATCACATTAACTCTTAATCCACTCTTCAAGAAACTCAACTTCTTTCTTCTTCTTCCTCTTAAGGCCGTGCACTTCCACTCATCCCTCTATAAATAGCACTTATCAACTTCATTTAAACACTTTCCTTTCTCCTACTTCATTCTTAAACTTTCATCTTTTCACTTCAAGCTTCCAAAGCTCTTGTTTTTACTCTTCTTTTCACAAAGTGTTATTCATCAAAGTTGTTCCTCTTGTTTAGGGTAATACTCTCATGTATTCTTTTCTTTAAAAACTTCATCTTTTTCTAAAGTTTCTTCTTCATGTCATTTATGAGCTTTTATCTTCAAAAATCTCTCAAAAATGGTAGAAAACTCCTTTTGAGTTGAAACCAATTTCTATGGCCTTGTATTTACTTTTAGTTTAGCATACTAAATGGTTGTGTAAAACAAAGATTCCTAACCTCTACTTCTTAATGAGGCCGAACCATACCTATGGTTTTGATGGATTTTGTTTCAACTTTTACAAGTGTGAGTTTGTATTTAAAGATTTGTTTTTCCAAAATGATCATTGACCAAGGCTCCTTTATGTTAAAGGATGCTATGTCTAAAGTGATTGGAAAGTTTAAAGATTTGTTTCCCAAAATGATCATTGACCAAGGCTCCTTTATGTTAAAGGATGCTATGTCTAAAGTGATTGGAAAGTTTAAAGATTTTTACTCTACTTTAAGTCATTTACTTTATGCCATCTATATTAATGCCATTTACTTTAAGTCATTTACTTTATGCCATCTATATTTATGCCATTTACTTTAAGTCATTTACTTTATGTCATTTACATTATGTCATTTACTTTATGCCATTTATATTTATGCTATTTACTTTATGTCATTTACATTATGTCATTTACTTTTATGCCATTTATATTTATGCCATTTACTTTAAGCCATTTACTTTATGTCATTTACATTATGCCATTTACTTTATGATATTATACTATAATTATTTATAATCATATGGTGTTTCCAAGATGATCAAGACTCAAGCTCCATAAGTTTTTGGATGCTAAAAGGGTCTAAGAGATTGGAAGAATTTAAAGATTTCTATCACAAAAACCCAAGGATGGCCGAACCTTAAAGGTTATGGACCTAGGGTGTTTCGTTTTTCATTTATCCAAAGTGATCATGGTTTTGAGCTCCTTACTATTAATGGATGCTAAACCAAAGAGATTGGAAATTTTAAATGTTCCTAGCCTATTTTATTGATCAAGACCGAATCTCCATCAAGGTGTAACTTGGTGGGATTTTTGTTCAACTTTGTTTTAAGTAATCATGTTTTAAACTCTAGCACTTGCGGATCATAAATCCCTAAGTTGCATATGTTTTGGAAACTTCTATCCCTAAGTTCTTGGTTGAGTTCTAATCCTTTGAACCTTGTGTCTTGAAACCTAGATTTGCCTCCTAACCAACCTTGAAGAACGTCCGTGAAACCGTTTATTTTCTTACATTCTCTTACCTTCTTAAGGTAAGAGGGGATTTCCTAAAGATATTCAATAACTGTATGCATGTGTGTAGGTGTTTAACTGGATATTTATATGTTGATTGAGCTTACTTGATTATCTAATGTGCTTGAACTGTGGTGCTATTATCTGATGTTGAACTGTACTTGTTTTAAATGATATAATGCATATATGTGATGAACTGCTTTCAACTGTGATATTACCATTACACTGATGATATACACTGTTGTTGATTGAAAGTTTGCTAAGCCAGACGTGCGTCTGTGCTCAACCATAATAAGGATTAAAAACCTTAATAAGCTTTGAATATGAAGGGATTGGTATTCTTTTCCAAAAGCTCTTTAAACTTAAAGTACTTGTTTTAAATGTTGGAATGATTTTGGTGTACTATTGTTATACAAGAGAAAAATCCTTTTCGAACTATGTGTCTTCAAGTGAAAACTTTCAAGAATATTTGGCAATATCCTATTGGGGGAAATATTTCAAAGATAAAAGTATTTCATAGATGCTTTATAAAAGGATTTTCAAAGAAAAGGTTTTCCTAAATATTTTAAAAACTTTCCGATAACCTGGATAGGTTATCGAGGATTCGGTTTTGGATTTGTTTTTCACTGAACGAAAAATAAGTACTTATGAAAGTGAATCTAGTACGCGAGACGTCGCCTCTAGTATTCAGTGATGTGCACGTGATCTTGGATCAGTGTTAATTCGGGACTACGAGTCCTAGCTATGATATTAGGGACTTAGGTCCTAATCACGTTGTGTTGGACTGTGTCTTCTAACCGCGTGTGATGATCATGATTAAAGGTGAAGGTTGTTTTCTACGACCACAACCCTTGACTGCGGCCACAGTCTTGGGCATTGTGATTGAGCATTCAGACTATGAGTCCTATGCTTATGAGTTTTCAAGTGATGGGGAAATGATGATTAAGTCGTTAGCTTTGAGCAGCGACAGTGAAAAAAAAAATGAACACAAAGAAATCCTTTAACTAAAATATTTTATCATGTGCATTTCCCCAAGCAGACGTGCTATTGATGAATATATCAGATACAAGGTGGTATCTGGGAGTCTGTCCATGTAAACCGAGTTAAGAGGCACATGTGACGTTGCCCGTCCTGAGACCTTAATGCATGAGGGTAAGGGGGTAACTGCCCAGGTAGGCTAGAGCTTGACCAACTCTAATGATTCTCCAGTGAAAAGGAACGGTTTTGATATCTCATGAGATTAAGTTAGAGCCTGATATTGAAGTGCCATGCATCTTTTCGAAAGATTGGCTGTGTGGGTTTGATGCCCTTTGATATAACACTGATATATTGCGAATATGCATGATTTAACTGCGTATATGATTCTGTGATGTATGTATCATGTATATGGTTGTTGTGGGATATATCTTATGACGGTATCTCACTCTTGCACAAATGTATGCTTTGTTCTTTTCTCTTTGCTTCGGGAACGCACGTACTCTTAGATGGATCCGGACGTCCCTCTGGCACCAACGAGTTCGAGGAATGAGGTCTTCGATCATGCTGGGGCAGCGGGGAGTTGGACCATTCATGAAGGAGCAACGACTGCGACCTACCAGGGACCAATCACGACTACTGAGACTAATGCAAACGGAGTACCTATACGGAGGATCCACACAGTCGAGTCTCGGACTGTGGCACTTCCACCTCCATGGTTCTACCTCCACACGCTACAGGCCACCAGACTTCTTCACGAGCACCTTGACCCAGTCGCACCGCTCGAAGAAGATCCAGTGGAGGAAGAGGATCCCGAAGAGGATCCAGAGGAAGACCCCGACGAGTTCATAGAGATTGAGGAGGAGGAGGAAGAGGAGCCCGAGTACCACCCACAAGATCCTGACGACGACGACATGATCATCGATGATGGCGGCGAAGTTATCGATCCGGCAAGTGGTTCCTCGTCTGAAGGTAGCTTCTGCGGTCACTCCGAGTCGGGGGAGACATGGATAGATCGTTGTTGGTTTGTGGAGTCTGCCCTGATGGTCCCTTGGCTTCTGGAGCCTTCTTTTGATCCTTATGCCCGATTTTTCCCCATTCCCAGTGTGATGAAAATCTTTTACCTACCTCTTCAGTTTTTGTATCTATGTGAGTTGGCCAGTTCGATAAGGCCTGTCTTGTAACCAGAAACCTAAGATCCCAAGTGGGTCGGCTATTTATTTATATGTATGATGTTTATTCACATGTTCTGAGTGTTCATCATTGTTTCTTAACTACCGCTTACAAGAAAGAGAAAAAAATAAGTACCCTTTTCAGTAACCCTTCTAACAAAGGTTATATTTCCGAAGGCGACCAGCGTTTTAAATAAGTTTCTTTTCCGCAAATGAGTAACCATGTGATGCCAGGTTTTAGGGTGTCACATTAGTTGGTATCAGAGCTAGTCGAGTCTTTTGGGAATGTTTGGGTTTAGGTCTGTTATGTTGAAGTTGTGTTTTCTCTGATTGGATATTGTTTGAATTACCTCCTTGAGGTAATGTGTGATGAACCGTAGTTCACACCCCTTTTCTGGATGACATCTGACTGCTTGTGTGGTATAGGTCAGTATGAACCAAAGAGGTGCTCGTGGAGGTGGACGAGGCAACGGAGGAATGGATTTTGCTGCCCAAGCACTGGCCGACGTGGCTGCGGCCATAGCTCTCCAAACAGCTAATACTGCTGCCCAGAACCAACAAGAGCAACAGAGGGCAGAACAAGCAGCAGAAGGAAGGCATCTGAACGCTTTCCGACGTCAGAATCCGTCGCAGTTTGATGGAGACGTGGATCCAATTAAGGCTGACCTTTGGATTCAGGAGCTAGAAAAGATCTTCGACCTGGTACACACTCCAGAGGAATCTAAGGTACCTTATTCCGTGTTCCAATAGTGGGAGATCTTTGAGTCTTGGTGGAGGGGCACCGGGCGGTTGTTGGAGGCCGAGCACCAGGGCGATCAAGCTGGGGAGTATTTCGTGGCAAGTTTTTAGACAAATACTTTCCTCATAGTGCCGAGAAAAGAGAAGGAGCGAGGAGTTCATGAGGTCGAGTCGAGCGAGACTGACAAGAGGGGAGTATGCGGCAAGGTTTGAATCCCTTGCCAAGTATTTCCGTTTCCTTCCAAGACAATCCCAGTGAGGAATGGAAGTGTGAACAGTTTGAAGCCGGTTTGCGCTTCGAGATTAAGGAATCAGTATTGCCATTGGAGATCAGGAACTTCCAAGCACTAGTGGAGAAGTCTTGAGAAAGTTGAGATGATGCGCAGAGGAAGGGATAACAAGGGAAGCGCAGGAGGACCTGTTCGTCCTAAGAGCCAGAATCAAGGCCAGAATTCAAAATGGAAGCAGAACCAGAGGAAGCCGTATTACCAGGCGTCTAGCTACAACCAGAAACAGCAAGCTCGTCCCAATGTTTCAGGGACAGGAAGTGGAGGCCAGAGAAACAACAATCAAGGCCAAGAGAGGAGATGTTACAGGTGTGGAGATCCGAGCCACCTGGCAAATTCTTGTCCAAAGAAGGATAACAAGTGTAACAACTGTGGCCTTGTGGGACACTTGGCGAAGGTGTGTCGTGCACCAAAGAGAGAGCATCATGTCAACCATACTAGAATGAACAAGCCAACCGTTAAGGGAAGAGTGTATACCATGAGTGGTGCTGAGGCATCGAACTCTGATGATCTCGTGCAAGGTAAGTGTGGCATTGCTGGTAATCTTTTGACTGTACTTTTCGATTCAGGCGCAACTCATTCTTTTATCTCGATGGATCGTGTGAAAATTCTAAATTTGCCTGTTTCTTCCTTACCATATAATCTGATTGTTTCTACCCCAACTGCTGAACCTGTGACCGTTAATTCGGTTTGCTTAAACTGTCCTATCATTGTTCAGAATAGACATTTTCTTGTAGACTTGATCTGTTTGCCTTTAGTACATTTAGATGTAATCTTAGGCATGGATTGGTTATCTTTCAACCATATCCTAATAGATTGTGCTCAGAAAACCTTAATCTTTAGGGAGGATATTTCTGGATTTTTATCTGCTAGTCAGGTAAGAGCTTCTTTGAAAGAAGGAGCTCAAGGTTACATGTTATTGTTTTCCTTGGACGTCGAGAGCGAGTATGGCTTGGATTCCATACCTGTCGTTCGAGAGTTTCCGGAGGTTTTTCCTGAGGATGTACCTGGATTGCCACCTGTTCGGGAGATTGAGTTCGCGATTGATCTGACTCCAGGCACCGGACCAATATCTATGGCGCCATATCGTATGTCGCCATCAGAATTAGAAACCTTGAAGGACCAACTTGAGGAGCTAATGAGGAAGGAGTTTATACGACCTAGTGTGTCACCGTGGGGAGCTCCAGTCCTACTAGTAAGGAAGAAGGATGGAACTGCTAGACTGTGCGTGGACTTTCGTCAGCTAAGCAAAGTCACGATTAAAAACAGATATCCTCTTCCAAGGATCGATGATCTTATGGATCAGTTACGTGGAGCGGCAGTATTTTCAAAGATCGATCTGCGGTCAGGATACCACCAGATACGAGTAAAAGCGGAAGATGTTCCTAAGACAGCGTTTCGAACACGCTATGGGCATTATGAGTATTTGGTGATGCCGTTTGGAGTGACGAATGCACCTGCTATATTCATGGACTATATGAATAGGATCTTTCGTCCCTTTTTGGATCAGTTCGTAGTCGTCTTCATTGATGACATACTGATCTATTCTCCGGACAAGGAGACCCATGCTGAGCATCTTAGCATTGTTCTTCAGATCCTGAGAGAGAAACAGCTCTATGCGAAACCAGAGAAGTGTGAATTTTGGTTGGAGCAAGTTCAATTCTTGGGGCACGTAATATCCCGCGAAGGAATCGCTGTGGATCCAACGAAGGTCGAGGCTGTTTTGGAATGGGAAAGGCCAACAACGGCAACGGAAATCCGTAGTTTTGTAGGTTTGGCTGGCTACTACCGGAGATTCATTGAAGGATTTTCCAAGATTGTAGGACCTCTCACTCAGTTGACGCGTAAGGACCAAACGTTCGTGTGGACAGAAGCCTGTGAGAAAAGCTTCCAAGAACTAAAAAGGAGATTGACAACCTCACCGGTATTGATCCTACCCGATCCCAAGGAATCTTTTGAGGTTTACTGTGATGCTTCGCATCAGGGTTTGGGCTGTGTACTGATGCAAAATCGGAAAGTGGTGGCTTATACTTCGAGGCAGTTGAAGATTCATGAGAGGAACTATCCGACGCACGATTTAGAACTAGCTGCTGTGGTCTTCGCTTTAAAGATCTGGAGACATTACTTGTATGGAGCTACTTTTAATGTTTTCAGTGACCATAAAAGCTTGAAGTACCTGTTTGACCAGAAGGAATTGAATATGCGTCAGAGACGTTGGTTAGAATTCCTGAAGCATTATGATTTTCAACTACAGTATCACCCTGGAAAGGCGAATGTAGTGGCTGATGCTTTGAGCAGAAAGACAATTCACGCATCGGCAATGATGGTCAAAGAACATGAACTGCTGGAAAAATTCCGAGATCTAAGTTTGTCAGTGGAAAGTACACCGGGAAAATTGTGTCTGAACAGGATCACCGTGTCGAATGGACTAATGGAGCAGATAAAGGAGAAACAATATTATGATAACTTTTCCCCCACACAATATTTCTGCAGGAAGGATAAACCTGCCATGTTTGACTTCCACAAGACATAATTGGCATTAAAAAGAAAAAGGAAAAAAAAAGGCAAAAAAATCACAAATTGACACGTGTAAATAAATAGTGAATATGGATCCCCTTTATTCAATGTACTAGCGTAGGTAACCCGTGCGTTACGCACGGGTAAATTTTATTTTAAAATGAATTGTTATAATATTTAACTCAATTGTTCATTGTAATTACTATTTTATTTTTGAAATATGTTTACATTATATTTTATTGAGTGAAAAAAAATACTAAGATTATTAATATCATAACTATTCTATGTAAATGAAGATATAATGAGAAACCGGATAAAAATTCAAAATATAAGTTTCAAAACCCGAATTTAATATAACAATCAATATCTACAAAGTTTTTTTATTACAATATCTACAAAGTTTTGTCATTGAATCAATAGTATTTAACTAAATTGATATCAAAACAATATGAAAAAAACAATATTTTGAGTTCATTAACAATATTTTAAAAAACACTATGAAAAAAACAATATTTTCCTTTAAACGCTTTGACTTCTTATCTCTAACCGCTGCCATTCTCCTTTATCTAAACTGCCACCATCCTTCACGTCTTCTGTTTGAGGATTACTCATAATAGGAATCTAAAAGCATCATTGATTATTATGTGATAACCAAATATAGACTAAATATATAAATATTATGATTCAGCACACACTTATAGATGGAAAAAAAAAAATTGCCATAACAAAATTAAAAACACTACTCCTAATATGTTTAAGGATATATGATAAAAAAAATTATGGGAATAAAATAGTAATGAAGAAGTTAAACCGAAAATGTGATTTCATCTATGGACAAAGGAGTTTATCCCATGTTTTAGGAAGGAGTTTTTTATTAATAGGAGCTTAAAAATTTCAGTTGATGTTCATGGTGAATTATTTTTATGTGGATGTTTAAGTTTGTTTGAAAATGATCATTTGATGCACACTGACAATATCTATAAATTTTAAACACCGCAAAGTTTATCAAAACTTGGAACAAAACATATGTAATTGAATTATTCTTCTCATGTTGAATTAAGAAAGTGGTTACCAAGCATCCAATATAAAGAAAATATGTTGGAAAAGGGACTGGACAATTTAACAGCAACAATATCATACAGTGATAAACCACAATGACAATACTAATAAATGAACATACACAGGCTTTTGTCAGCACAAAATGATGTTTTAATAGCATACATGAGTCACTTGAAAGTTGAAAAAAAAAAAAGAGTACATGTAGTTGGCGACATTAAAGAGAAAGGAGACTGTGTGAAAATAAAAGAAAATCTAACTGACATTCTTTTTCATTGAAATGCAGATAGTATAAATAGTCTCTAAACATGGTAATATTATATTCCATGTTTTGATTAACACTGCTATTGACAAATATACATTGAGGAAGTAGAGTGAAATATAGTCCCATACATGGAATAAACATAAAATCCTGTATTTGGTAACTGCTGCCAATTCACATTTGCATTGGTTATGTCACGGTTTGCAATAAGAGGATAGCAATAAATGAGAGAAATAAAAGGCATGAGAATCTTGACAAATACCAAATAGAAATAAGGGGAAAAGTTAACCATAGACTAAGATGCTATTGAGTGAAATCAATACTAAAACAGAAAAGACATATGAAGTAGTTCTACAATGATCAGCAACTTCAAATAAACTTGTGCAAATAAATAAGAATATGTAAAAACATGAAGACATACCGACAAAATATTGTATAAATGTGATGGTGATCCTATCAATGATACTCAGGCCACATACATGTTTGATCATAAGATGGCATTGATGTTAGTTAATATTCTTGATCCCCTCCAACATAAACACAGACGCCTAATAGCAAAGAAGCATTGCAGTAAATTCAATAATTTATTTGATCAAACCTTTAGCATGGAACACCCATTTATACAAACAACAGTTTATTAAAAAAGCACACTAAGTTAGTCTATTTATCAAGAGATGACAGCTACATGGGTAGACCAAGCTAGCCTATAACATATCATACAGGTTTATTGTACTTTTAGACAAAGCTATAGTATAATGACGTAAAGGAAAAGTAAAGGTCAAATATAATATAATTATAATATAAATAGTGGCAGAAGCTATGTTGTACTTTTGGTCAAAACATTAACAGAATGACATCATCTTGAGAAAGAATGAACAGTGAAAACTGAACTTCACCCATGAGCTAGGTATAAGACACAAAACTAATTACAAAGCAAGCAATGATACCAGTTTACCTGCTACGAATAGGTAAACCCAATATACTTGCATCATATGCCTAAGACCTATATAGGAGTCTCCCATGATATATAAATAATGCAATGTAATTAGTGGTGGGATCAAATAGAAAATCGATATCTGTTGGACGAATCTGGGCAAGTATACCCAGTCTTGCAAGTAATATGGTGGTAAGACCGGTTTATCGTATCCACGGGGATTGGATGTCAATTACCAATTCACAAACTCAGCAACTATCTAGACTAAACAGAGAAATCAAGAGAATTCAAAATAAACAAAAGAAAAGAAATAAAATCTTTTTGTCTTTTTATCGAACACTTGGAGTGCAGAAATGATATGTTGGGACCAGACTTCACCAAACCTCTATCTCATGTACTATCAGGACTAGATACCTCCCATTCATGCTTCAGATATTAAAATCAATCCACTAAACTACTCAAGCCCCGATCTCTCGGATGACAAGAGCCTAATTCCACTAATAGACCCTAATCTCTTAGGTGGCCTAGATTAATGAAATTGCATTAGGATTAGGGATTACGCGATTACTAGCAAACCAAACTCTATCTCTAGACGAAAGGGTTACTAGGTGATTAAATTCAATTCCGGTTCTAATATGAACGTCTCCATTACATACTAAAACACAAATCGAGTCATGGGGGTGCTAGCCACAACAAGCATTAAGCATAGAAAATTAATCACTAATATGAAGACATGAACATAGAATAATCAGTCAAGATAAATACATAATCAATCAGTTTGGCTACATCTAATCCCAACAACAGGGATTTAACTACTCATAAACAGAGAATACAAAGAGAAAGAGAGAAGGGATGAAGCAAACTCCATAGAAGGATTCTCCAATCTTCTTTCAGTCCCAGAGCAAGGAAAACATCTCCCTTCAGGGCTTCAACCCTCTTCTGGCCGCAGCCTCCAAGTCTGCCTCCAAAACTGTCCAACTCCCCCTCATTCTACTCTAAAACAGCAACTTTTACCAATCAGTTTTGCGCTGTCTCGCGAGGCGAGATATGTCTCGCGAGGCGAAAGCTAAAAATCTGCTGTTTGACATTCCTGAACTCTCGCGAGGCGAGCCACTTATCGCGATGCGAGACCATAAATTTCTTCTCCAATATGCCCGTGAGGAGCATCAGGGGCTGGGCGTGATGGCTTCTGGTTTCCAGACTCGCGAGGCGAAACAAGGTTCGCGAGGTGAACCAGAAAGGCTTGCATTTTCTGCAACAGTCAGCTTTCAGGGTCGCGAGGCGAATCCAGTTTCGCGGGGCGAATCTTCAGAATTCTGCTTGGCTCACTTTCTTCTCTTTTCAAGCTCCAAATTCATCCAAGCTTCATAATAGCCAACTATGCACAGTTTTCCTTCAATTTCTGCAAAACAACACACAGAAACCGCTTCACCCGTTCCAAGGGAAAATCTAATAAAAATCAAACTAAGAATGCCTAATCTAGATGAAAAATGCATGCAAAAGTGTACAGCAAACATCATGTAAAATCACACTATCAATATCATATATAGAAATCAAATTAATAACTTTTTACGTATAGGAATTAAAATGAACAACAGTGCACGTTGTGGATGAGGGACAACTTAAATGTATCAAGCTTCTAAATCCTTCTATATTTAAAAAATAATGTTTCAAGACAAGCAAAAGCATCTAAAATTGTTACTTAAAAATATAATCTATACCCTGTACACAAAGACATTGAGCATTAAGAAGGGGATGCTAGTTTAAATTTCTTAATTCTTTAACTCAATTCTATGGAGTAAGAAGTGACTCACCCAGCAAAGACAAACAACGACAGAAACCAGGAACTGAGTACATTAGTTACACAAAGGACAAAATTCAATTCAGCCAAATTGCTTCCTTAAGTTAACACATAATAAAAAAGCATATATAGATTCTAGACAGACGATTTTCAATAATATCCTTGATGTAAATAAATAAATAAAATCAGCAAAATTACAAATAACCCTTTGAAATTTTCAGATATTGATAACTAAGTAAAAGATAGAAATTTGTGCACAGGTAACAATTAGAAGGAACCTTAAATAGTACATGGCATCCTCTTTTGCAGTTCCTTTTATCCCCCTCCTACATAATAATGACACCAGAGCATATAAGGACCATACTGTCAAACAAAAAAGCAATTAACAGAGGAAGGGGGACATATGCTAAGCATCGACATTAAAGGTTTAAAGTAGATTATGGAACAAATAATTGAAATTTTAATCTGCTTTTGCTAGCATGCTTCCCTGTCAAAGACAATATTTACAGTAAAGAAAACAAAAAAAAAAGGGTCTGCCTCTGTCATTGTATACCATGTCAACAATAATAGTGATTATAAAAGTGGAAGCGAGAGTCAGATAAAAGCAACCAAGGACTTCGCCAAGGATGGCTATTAATGAAGTGATAAGTTAGTGAGCAGTAAATGACAATTAGTAATGTTTTGCGGCTATAGTTCAAGTGCAACATTAGTTTGATGGAATTTTTTCCCTTTCCATGATGATATTATTAATCACTCTAATCTTGAAATATATGTGTTCTTTGCATTCATTTTCATGCCAAAATCATATTTTTCCTTGCAGGCACAATAGTAATCCATACCTTAAGTCATAAAAAAGATACCCATTCAGACAGCACCAATGTCTAAATACTTCAAGAAGGCAGCACCAATGATTAAAATTACCATAATATATAGCTGTCCAAGAAGGAATAAGTAAAAAGCTTCCTCAAAGTTCATATCAATGCCTTTTGAAGCTATCAAACATTCACATATGCTTTTTGTTTTATTAATCTGCGAAAAATTAACACAAACAATTAGTATCAACATGAAATATGGATTATAAGAGGAGTATTAAAAAAATCCCTACAGTAATTAAGCTTCAGATAAGGGTGTTACCAACTCTTTTTGCTTGCTGGGAAGGCATATTTGGATCCAAAATAGTAACAGCTCAAAGGGTATATCACCTTACTTAAAAAAAAGGTATATCTCAAATTCAAGACTCTGATCATAATCACTTCCTCCAATTTTTGAATTTGACAGTAATTATGATTGATACTACTACTCATAACACTAACGTTCAGGGAACCTTCAGGGGTGGTGCCAGCAAGCTCAGGAACCGACAAGTGAATGGGTGTCTTACACCTTGAACAAGTGAATCTCCGCTTTGGAAATGAAGGAAGCAAGGAGAAACCCTTTGGAAATGAAGAAGACGATGGGAGAGAATGACCTAATTTTTTTTTGGGGGAATAGACTATTTACAGCTCTCTATTTTTCCACAAAACAAATATTAAAAAAATAAACCAATATGGTAAATCAATAACCACACACCTATCCTAAGAAACAATAAATGTTGATGACTGGGGTTGGTATCAATCAAATCTTCGTCCATCCAAATCTTCGTCATCATTATCTTCTAGAAGTTGTTTTTCCAACATTCAAAAATGGCCACCAGCATTGTGTTATCAGAATTATATGGTTTTTTAAAAACAAAAGCTTATGAGAGAAGGAGGGAATTGGTATCTACTGCCCCGTGCTACAACGAAAACACGGCACCTTTGCTTCAGACAAGGTTGTCCTTTTTTCAAATAAGGGGTCTCAAAATAAAAAAGAAAAGAAAAAAAAAAGAGTCATGATGCTGTCGTGTTGCCAATCTAATCCCATTAAATACCCATTCATCTGGTTAAGCAATCGAATGACTAAAATTTAAATAATAAAATTAGAAACAAGAAAATTATCCCAACAAATCAAGATGAAGGCAGTTGTTTTTAAACAGTAAAAATGGAATAACAGTTATTCAATGTATTAATTAATTTAAAATGAAAGTAATATAAATCAAGCATATAGAAAATGATATAGCAATTGTAAAGAACAAATAACAAAGAAAATGCACTATTATGGTGGAATCATCTTCCTAGCTTCATTAGGGATGATTATCATAGAAATTGGTTAGGAATGCCTAACTATAGATTCACTTAATTTTTGATTATGGGGTTTTGACTCAAAGTCCTCCCATCTATTTGTATTCTTTGTTATTTTTAATAAATTTAGGTACGCTGTAAGTAAATGATAGATGTTGATTTTGGTGTCAACCTAGTTGGGATGATTAGCTTCATTGTGATGTATATGCATACCTTAGTCTTTTGATTAAAAAAAACAAAGGAAATGCACTAAAATTGTAAAAAAAAAAAAAACACACGTTGAATGAAGATTCTACTCACCAGAAAGAGGTAAGAACTTGAAGCTTGAAACTCATAAGAGACCCGCCACTCCTAGGAACGTCCTTTGGTATCAAATGTTTATAGGAATCTTCTTTTGTGTAAACTGAAGAAACTCACACAGAAAAGAAAATCCACAACCCTCATTTGTAGAAATCGAAACAGAGAAGAAAAGCAACCTGGATAAAAAGCGAAGGGGTCAGAGGAAGAAAAACGAAGGGTGCAAAAGGAAAAGTGTCTCTATAAACTAAAAGTAACAAAAAATAAAATCTTTGAAAAAGTAGCAGGGGAGGAAGAACGAAGGGGAGTTCAAGGAAGATAAATTTTTGATCTTGGAGAGATAATAAAATTTCAACAATAAAAAAAACAAATAAAAGATAGAAAGAAAGATAATGTCTTAATGAGAATGGCAGAAGCAATAGAAGCACAAACCAATGGAACTATCGTATATGACCTACTGAAACAACAATAAATGCTTTTGAAAAAGTTAGTATCAGTCAAAACACTAAAAATGATTAAAATGTACAGCTAAAAAAATTTTAAATCAAAAAGCAACTAAAAAGTAGTTTAGTTTTTAAAATGAAAATTTCCACAAAAATTATGGGACCAACACGTGTTAATGAATAGGGAAAATGGATCCCCTTTTATTCAATGTATCAATTAATATTAATATATATATATATATATATATATATATATATATATATATATATATATATATATATATATTCCATGCCAATTTCACTCTAGGATTAGTCTGTGAAAATTGTGAAACTAAAGCAATGGTATATTAGGAAAATTGTCAAAGTTGGAGAAAAGGGGTGTCATAAAAAAAGTCACATGTACCAAATACTATGGCTCGTAAGGCCGGTAAAATTATCCGTTTATTCGTTATTCATCCGATTCATTCATGAGAAAATTCATCCAATTTATTCATCTATGAAAAAATATATAAATGGATTGGATTAGATTCTTTTTGTAGTGGATAATTTATAATCCATCCAATTATTTTCTAAATCCATTGGACCAACAACCAAAAAGTAGTGGATAAATTTTTATCCGTTCCAAATAATTTTTAAAAACATTTTCATAAAAAAAATTCCATGTAATTTTCTCCTGTTTCTATTATTTTCTCTTCATTATTTTCAATTTTATTTTATTTTTTTGTTTTTTTATTAACTAATTAAAAGTGATAAAAAAAACGTCACATGCTCCGCAAAACGACGAGGTGGTGATATATTTGAAGTTTTGAACTGTTATTTAAAATATTTTCAACTAATTATCAATGTGAATTATCAGGACCAAATGAAAGCAAAATTGTATTTCACTATTTGCACTATACGACGAACTTTCATGCTTCCAATTCCAACGATGATTACTGGGATGATCCTGGCCTCCCAAAAAAAAATTTAACATAAAAAATGAAAACATAAATCTTAAACTTTTATTTTTCCACCGTTAGATGATAACTGTGTCTCCCTGCAGTTACTTTTGGACTGCAGGACGAAAACCAAAGAAAACAAATTTATAGGAACCAAAACCAAAATTCACTCATTTTCTAGAGACAAAAACATATTTAACCCAAAAAAAATTTAGAAGTTGATTACTAGGGAACTTGATGGGTCTCTAGGTGTATGGGTGTCTTGATCTGTTATAAAATCACTTTCCTTGCTTTGTTGATGATATTTCTCCAATTCGCGATGAGAGCATACATTTCCTTTTGTCCAGACTTTTTTATTTTTAATGTACCACGATCAATTTATTTCTCTTATGCACGGGGAGGCCCTTGAATGTTAGTGATAACAGGCAAAACTAATCCATATATCTCGGCTTTGATTCGAATTTTATTCATAAGAAATAACAATATATGAACCTGATAATGAAAAGGTAGGAGACGGGGGCGAATAGTTAGAGGTGGGTCATGGATCGGATATTCATCTGTAAAATAGTTGTTAATGGATGTATTGTATGGTTTTTATTGAATGGATCATGAATGGATTGGATTTTTTTAATAAATTTTTAATGGATCATAATGGATTCATTAATGGATTGTTTCTAATCCATCCATTATAATCCGAATAAAAATTTATTAAATCCATCCATTTGCCATCCCAAGTGGCTCGCCTAGTAAGTCGTAACAGTTGGGACATCAGATATTCTAAGTGGTTTTTTTCACCATCTCAAGCCTCAACTCAAGTAACAGTAGTGAGTGTTTTAATTTTAAGAGATATGTGTGGCTGCCCGAAGCTCAGCCGGACTGGCCCGGTACGGGTATGGGCTTCATAGAGTCGAGCTAAAAAGGTGCACTTGTAATTCGGGTTCAAATTTTAGTACCCCAAACCCTCTATTTTGTCGGGTTTTTTCAGCCCGGCCCGATCGGGCCAGCTCATTTTACCACCTCTATTCGTGATTGACTAACAGCGAAAATTTTTTGCGCTGACAATACTTCAAAATTAAACTCTTAAAAATATTTAACTTTTGTGTCAAAAAAATATATTTAACTTTCATGATATTTATATGGTTTAATCGTGATGCACTTGCAGAATTAAATTTTTTCACACTATCAATCAATCATATATGATCACATCATTACAAAATATTTGACTCTTATAATAACAAAGGGTGTTCGCTGTTTGGTTTGGATCGGTTTTGAGGCAAAAAGTCATTCGATCTGAAAATAAAAAGAGCATGCAGTTCGGTTCGGTTTGGATGATTTCGTTAGAACAATTCCATCCGATCCAATTAAATGCGGTTTGGATCGGTTCGGTTGATTCGGTTTTTAGCGACATGTCATTACATATTTATATTACATCAATGAATCAAGATTATGTTGGGAATTTGCGTATAAAACAAAAAAAAAACGCAGCGGAAAAATTCCCATCGAAGGATCCTTGCGAATGGTCATGATTCATGATTAAAAGGTTTACCTCTTGAAGCGATGGCTGTTGGTTAAAATTCGTCTATCACGAACACCGCACGAACGGTGTCTCTAGAGGTATCCACACGAGCGAACTCCGTGAACGTCCAACGTCACGAACCTGAAGCGTCTCTGTCTTACAGTGCTAGCTTCAAAACCGAGACTTACTGTTCACTCTTACTCCTTTTGTGCGGCTAGGTTATCAACCGTGTATGCACAACAACTTAAGTGTTCTACTTATAGTAGCGCCTCCATAAGTGAGTTATTGAGCAGCACTTGACCTAAGCCCATGTACTATGCGCTAGGCCCAATAGGAAAGCCCAACTCTCCTTTTAATGCTTCTTTTAATCCGCTCTTATGTGTGTGACCCTATAGGTTCCCAAAACGTTAGTAGTAACATTAAGTCCCATTTAATATTACAAACAGTGAGCGGTATCTAGCAATACATCACTGCTACCTAAGTAGTGAGAAAGTCAGTGATTTGACGAAACCTTTCTGTGACAATTATTCATGTGCATTATTATCCCTTTGTCCATATATCTATATTGAACATAAGGCATAGAATGTGTCACCCTTGTATGGTTCAATATCATGTTCCCTGATACCGGAGTAGACTTAACAACAAATGAGGTCAATATCTCATATTGACTCATTTCAGCATGGTCATGCATTTTACAGTCTCACTCTATCAGGGGGCCCACAGATATTACTCCTGTCATGTAGGAGGGACAAATTCCATCTAGGTCACTCACATCCCTCTGCATGGCTCGTGGTATGCCCAATGACCGTCTTTATAATCATCCTATTACAGATGACGTTTGACGATATTAAAGCACACGACTCCTCATGTAGGGATCGTAGTGATTTCAGGTCGAAGGATTGTATTCACCGTTGTCACTATGAGAACTACTTATGACATTCACATAACGCTCCATGTAGTGTTCTCATGGTGGGTCAATCCAGTACATCATTACTCTAATGTGTACCTATGTGTCGACTCGATATCTCATATCCATGACCCATGAGATATGGTCATCAGTCTGCACACATAATAGTCTCAATTGTATTATTATTGTCCTTATTAATAAAATACTTGACTACGGATATTTAAGAATAGGATTTCATTGTTCAATAGTGTCTCACGATCAAGTCATATACTTGATATTCTATTAAACTGAAATCTCTATTCTAAGGACTTTATTATGTTTAAACAAGTAACATAATAACCTGGAATGCCTCATATCATATATATATATAAAATAGCAAGATACAAATGTAAGTCTAAAGAAATACATTGGCCTGTAGGGCTTACACCAACAATCTCCTACTAGCACTAGAGCCAATCAGGCATCAATCTAATGCCCATCGATCTAGTGTGACCTTCATGCTTCTGTTGAGCAAGAGGTTTCGTAAGTGGGTCAGCAACGTTATCAAGTGTTAGTACTCTGCATATTTTCACATCTCCTCTATCGATGATCTCTCGAATGAGATGGAAGCGCCTAAGTATATGTTTGGATCGCTGATGAGATCTAGGTTCCTTGGCTTGTGCAATGGCCCCATTGTTATCACAATAGAGATCAATGGGGTCCACAATACTTGGAACCGTACCAAGTTCAAAGAATGAACTTCCCGATCCAAACAGCCTCCTTGCTTTGCATTGGAGGCGGCAATATACTCAGCCTCTCCGTAGTAGAATCGGCAACTTGTCTCCGCTTTGAACTCTTCCACTCACACCCCGCCATTCGGCAGAACACATAACCGGATTATGATCCGGAATCATCCTTATCTCGCTGGAAGCTAGCATCGGTGTAACCTATTATAGCAAGCTCTTCCTCGCCTCCATATACCAAGAACGAATCCTTAGTTCTTCTCAAGTACTTAAGGATGTTCTTGACAAGCAGATCAGTGACTTTCACCGGATCGATCGGTACCTCGTTATGCTTAAAGCATACGATACATCTGATCGAGTACATAACATGGCATACATGATAGATCCAATTGCGGATGCATATGGAATCTTACTCATGCGATCCCTATCCTCTTGAGTGGAAGGGGATTGTGCCTTTGATAGGCATATACCATGTGACATAGGCAATAGTCCTTTCTTGGATTCATGCATGTTAAAGAGTCTCAACACTTTGTCTATGTATGTACTCTGACTTAGGCCAAGCAATTTCAACGATCTATCCCTATAGATCCTGATTCCCAATACATAGGTAGCCTCACCCAAATCCTTCATAGAGAAGGAATTCCCTAACCATGTCTTTACATTTTGTAGTGTAGGGATGTCATTTCCAATGAGTAATATGTCATCTACATATAACACCATAAAAACAACAATGCTCCCGCTAACCTTCTTGTAGACACAAGGTTCATCTTCATTTTTGATGAATCCGTACTGTCTTACAGCATCATCAAAATGAAGGTTCCAACTTCTGGAAGCTTGCTTCAATCCATAGATTGATCGCTGCAATTTACATACCTTTCCGGCATCCTCTGAAATGTCAAAGCCTTCAGGTTGTGTCATGTACACATCCTCAAGAAGCTTTCCATTAAGGAAGGCAGTTTTGACATCCATCTGCCATATCTCATAATCATGGTATGCAGCGATAGCAAGTAAGATCCGGACGGATTTAAGCATCGCAACAAGTGAAAAGGTCTCATCATAGTCGACACCATGAATTTGCTTGAAACCCTTAGCAACCAATCGCGCCTTAAAGGTGTGTACCTTACCATCCATGTCAGTTTTCTTTTTGAAAACCCACTTGCACCCTATAGGTTTTACCCCTTCAGGTGGCTCTACCAAGGTCCATACCTGGTTGGTGTACATGGAATCCATCTTAGATTTCATGGCCTCAAGCCACTTCTCAGATTCTGGGCCAGTGATGGCCTCCTGGTAGGTCACAGGCTCATCTTGATCCATGAGCAATACATCACCTTGTGGAGTCATGAGAAATCCATATCTCTCAGGCTGGTGACGTATCCTGTTAGACCTACGTTGGTCTTGTGCTACTGGAGCGGGTTGTTCCTCCACAAAGATTCGTGAAGGTTGCTCCTGTTCCACCAATGGTAGGTCACTACTCTGTGATTCTTGAATTTCTTCAAGTTCTATCTTCCTCCCACGGGTTCCTATGGAGATAAACTCCTTTTCTAGGAATACACCAGTCCATGCGACAAACACTTTGCCTTCGGAAGGATTATAGAATTGGTATCCCTTGGTTTCTTTGGGATACCCCACAAAGAAGCATTTATCAGATTTGGGATCAAGCTTATTAGAAACTTGACTTTTCACATATGCTTCACAACCCCAAATCTTCATAAAAGACATGCTGGGTCGTCTACCAGTCCATATCTCATATGGTGTCTTTTCTACCGTTTTGGATGGAACGCGGTTAAGTGTAAAAGCTGCTGTTAATAGAGCATGTCCCCAGAAAGAGTTTGGAAGGTTTGCATGACTCATCATAGACCGAACCATGTCCAACAAGGTTCGATTTCTCCTCTCAGAAACACCATTCCATTGTGGTGTTCCAGGTGGAGTGAGTTGAGATAAAATCCCACACTCTTTCAGATGATCATCAAACTCTAGGCTCAAATATTCACCACCTCGATCTGATCGAAGAGCTTTAATATTTTTACCAAGTTGGTTTTGTACCTCATTTTTGAATTCCTTGACCTTTTCAAAGGATTCCGATTTATGTTTCATAAGATACACAAATCCATATCTACTGAAATCATCAGTAAATGTGATGAAGTACTGAAAACCACCTCTAGCTGATGTGTTTAGGGGTCCGCATACATCGCTATGTATAAGACCCAAAAGATCGTTGGCTCTTTCACCTTTGCCGGTGAATGGAGCTTTAGTCATCTTTCCCAATAAACAAGACTCACATATCTCATATGATTCATAATCAAATGAGTCCAAGAGTCCATCTTTATGGAGCTTCGAAATGCGCTTCTCATTTATATGGCCTAAACGACAATGCCAAAGATAAGACGGGTTCAATTCATTTGGTTTGAACCTCTTAGTATTTGTTATAGATGGGCATTTCAAGATCAAGGACATAAAGTCCATTACTCATGTGTGCACTAGCGTAGAAAATATCATCCAAATAAATAGAACAACTTTTGTTCTTTATTATAAAAGAAAAACCAATCTTGTCCAAAAAAGAAACGGAAATGATATTCCTGCTAATTGCAGGCACAAAACAACAGTTCTCTAACTGAATAGTAAGCCCAGTGGGCAAAGTCAATACATAAGTCCCTACAGCTAAAGTAGCAACCTTTGCTCCATTTTCGACTCGTAGATCGACTTCGCCCTTTGTCAATGGTCTACTTCTGTCTAGGTCCTGCAAATTTGTACAAATGTGAGAACCACATCCAGTATCTAATACCCATGATGCAGAAGTAGATAAATTGACTTCTATAACAAACATACCTGAAGCGGAAGTCTCACTTCCCTTCTTCTTCTTGATCTCTTCCAGGTATTTTGGGCAGTTCCTCTTCCAATGTCCGGTCCGACCACAGTGGAAGCAATTGCCTTCCTTAGCCACACCACCCACAGGCTTCAAGCCGAAATACTGGGCTTGATCTTGTTGATGGCCTTGCCCTTGCCCTTGCCCTTTTGTTTGTTCTTGGGCTTCTTGGGCTGCTTCTTGCTATTTCCGGCTGGACCATCAAAATGGCCTTCCCCTTTCCTTTGTTAATATTTTGTTCAGCGGTTCTTAACATGCTCAACAACTCGCAGAGGTTTGTCAAGATCATTCATATTGAAGTTCATGATAAACCGACCATAGCTCTCGTGCAACGATTGCAGAACCAAGTCGGTGGCCAACTCTTGGCCTAAAGGAAATCCCGGTCTCTCGAGATTCTCAATGTACCCGATCATCTGGGAGTACATGAGGACTCACAGGGCTCCCTTCGCCAATTTACACTGGAAAAGGGCTCTGGAAACTTCGAACCGCTCATGCCTTGCTTGCTCTTGGTAGAGCAGCTTGAGGTGCACGATCATATCGTACGCCTCCATTGTCTCATGTTGCTTTTGCAGCTCAGAGGTCATGGTAGCAAGCATAAGACAGCCGACGTCTAAGGCGTCATCCTGATGCTTCTTATAAGCATCTCTGTCACTCTAGAAGCGATTGAAGCGGTGGCTCCTCAGGAATAGGCTCCTCAAGAACATACAGCTTTTTCTCATGTTTGAGGACAATCCTCAAGTTTCTGTACCAGTCCGGAAAATTCGTTCCGGATAGTTTGTCCTTCTCAAGGACGGATCGCAATGACAGGTTATTTGATGTGTTGATGCCATGGTAATCTACAGAGATAAATATGCAAAATATAAGTATCATGCCATGAAGTTATTTAATTAGGTCTTTAATTAAATACGCCTCCCACTATTTTACTCAAAACAATGACCCTCATCATTGATTCGGAAAATCCCGTTGGAAGATTTCCTAGTGGGCCAAGATCCATATTTCACCTAGCTTTAAGTCAGCTTTGGCTGATCACTTAAAATTCGGTTATTTAGGTAGGAAACACTTTCCGATTGCATCTCATGCAACTCTTGGACAGTTGGGTGAATAACTCTTATTCTAATCCATCACATGGACTAAAGCCCAACTTATGAGCCTCTAAGCCTTTCAATCCTATTGAAGTTGGCTTAGTTAAGTCAGACCCAATGGATAGCAGTTGAACATTACATTTGTCTCATCTCGCCTTACTATCATAGATAAAGGTACCCCGCTTTGGCGGACCCACATTTAATCGATAATAGTCTTGACGAGTGCCATGCATCGGAAGGCCTTTAAGTGTGACTTAATATTTCCTTTTGAGGGATTTGTTTAAAGTTTGATCTCATCATTTGTTAAACTCTTTAACTTATTATTTACATATATGCATCTCATACATATATTAGTTAAACTCTTTTAACATACTATATACATACATGCATCTCATACATATATAAGGCAAATAAATGTGATATGGTTATGGCCCCTAACGCATTGATTCTCCCAAGCCAATGAGAGAATCTAAACTAAAACCTAGGAGCGTCCAAGCTTCTCCAAGCAAGATCTCCCACGTGATAGCGTCTTCTTGGCTCCATCCTTACATTACATAAACAAAAACCTCATTTTACATATGAGGGGAGTGAGATGAGAAAAGAAGATACATATGGAATATAAGAGAAAGGCACGGCACGCAGGCCGTATTTCAAAATATAAACCAAAAGGTAAAAGGACTAAGGCCATAACCATTCACCATACATCACCAAATAAATAGTAACAACCAATAATAACACATAATCATTATTATTATTAATTTCATAAATTAGAGATTTCAAAATCTGAATTTTGAAAACATAACATATATATATAATAAATCACATTTATTATAATAGATGTTACTATAAATCATATTTATTGCAATTGTTGTTACCACAAATCACATTTATTGTAATTGACATAAATCACATTTATTCAATTAACATAAATCACATTTATTGTAATTGATATAAATCACATTTATATAAATCACATTTATTGTAATTGATATAATTATTAAATGGTGACATAACATTTTTAAAATTTGAATTTTTGAAATTACACACTACGCAGATTTCACTCTAGGATTGGTCCGTGAAAATTGTAAAACTAAAGCAATGGTATATTAGGAAAATTGTCAAAGTTGGAGAAAAGGGGTGTCATAAAAAAAGTCACATGTACCAAATACTATGGCTCGTAAGGCCGGTAAAATTATCCGTTTATTCGTTATTCATCCGATTCATTCATGAGAAAATTCATCCAATTCATTCATCTATAAAAAAAATATATAAATGGATTGGATTAGATTGTTTTTGTAGTGGATAATTTATAATCCATCCAATTATTTTCTAAATCCATTGGACCAACAACCAAAAAGTAGTGGATAAATTTTTATCCGTTCCAAATAATTTTTAAAAACATTTTCATAAAAAAAAATTCCATGTAATTTTCTCCTGTTTCTATTATTTTCTCTTCGTTATTTTCAATTTTATTTTATTTTTTTGTTTTTTTATTAACTAATTAAAAGTGATAAAAAAAACGTCACATGCTCCGCAAAACGACGAGGTGGTGATATATTTGAAGTTTTGAACTGTTATTTAAAATATTTTCAACTAATTATCAATGTGAATTATCAGGACCAAATGAAAGCAAAATTGTATTTCACTATTTGCACTATACGACGAACTTTCATGCTTCCAATTCCAACGATGATTACTGGGATGATCCTGGCCTCCCAAAAAAAATTTTAACATAAAAAATGAAAACATAAATCTTAAACTTTTATTTTTCCACCGTTAGATGATAACTGTGTCTCCCTGCAGTTACTTTTGAACTGCAAGACTAAAACCAAAGAAAACAAATTTATAGGAACTAAAACCAAAATTCACTCATTTTCTAGAGACAAAAACATATTTCACCCGAAAAAAATTTAGAAGTTGATTACTAGGGAACTTGATGGGTCTCTAGGTGTATGGGTGTCTTGATCTGTTATAAAATCACTTTCCTTGCTTTGTTGATGATATTTCTCCAATTCGCGATGAGAGCATACATTTCCTTTTGTCCAGACTTTTTATTTTTAATGTACCACGATCAATTTATTTCTCTTATGCACGGGGAGGCCCTTGAATGTTAGTGATAACAGGCAAAACTAATCCATATATCTCGGCTTTGATTCGAATTTTATTCATAAGAAATAACAATATATGAACCTGATAATGAAAAAGTAGGAGACGGGGGCGAATAGTTAGAGGTGGGTCATGGATCGGATATTCATCTGTAAAATAGTTGTTAATGGATGTATTGTATGGTTTTTATTGAATGGATCATGAATGGATTGGCTTTTTTTAATAAATTTTTAATGGATCATAATGGATTAATTAATGGATTGTTTCTAATGCATCCATTATAATCCGAATAAAAATTTATTCAATCCATCCATTTGCCATCCCAAGTGGCTCGCCTAGTAAGTCGTAACAGTTGGGACATCAGATATTCTAAGTGGTTTTTTTCACCATCTCAAGCCTCAACTCAAGTAACAGTAGTGAGTGTTTTAATTTTAAGAGATATGTGTGGCTGCCCGAAGCTCAGCCGGACTGGCCCAGTACGGGTATGGGCTTCATAGAGTCGAGCTAAAAAGGTGCACTTGTAATTCGGGTTCAAATTTTAGTACCCCAAACCCTCTATTTTGTCGGGTTTTTTCAGCCCGGCCCGATCGGGCCAGCTCATTTTACCACCTCTATTCGTGATTGACTAACAGCGAAAATTTTTTGTGCTGACAATACTTCAAAATTAAACTCTTAAAAATATTTAACTTTTGTGTCAAAAAAATATATTTAACTTTCATGATATTTATATGGTTTAATTGTGATGCACTTGCAGAATTAAATTTTTTCACACTATCAATCAATCATATATGATCACATCATTACAAAATATTTGACTCTTCTAAAAACTAGGGGTGTTCGCTGTTTGGTTTGGATCGGTTTTGAGGCAAAAAGTCATTCGATCTGAAAATAAAAAAAGCATGCAGTTCGGTTCGGTTTGGATGATTTCGTTAGAACAATTCCATTCGATCCGATCCAATTAAATGCGGTTTGGATCGGTTCGGTTGATTCGATTTTTAGCGACATATCATTACATATTTATATTACATCAATGAATCAAGATTATGTTGGGAATTTGTGTATAAAACAAAAAAAAAACGCAGCGGAAAAATTCCCATCGAAGGATCCTTGCGAATGGTCATGATTCATGATTAAAAGGTTTACCTCTTGAAGCGATGGCTGTTGGTTGAAATTCGTCTATCACGAACACCGCACGAACGGTGTCTCTAGAGGTATCCACACGAGCGAACTCCGTGAACGTCCAACGTCACGAACCTGAAGCGTCTCTGTCTTACAGTGCTAGCTTCAAAACCGAGACTTACTGTTCACTCTTACTCCTTTTGTGCGGCTAGGTTATCAACCGTGTATGCACAACAACTTAAGTGTTCTAATTATAGTAGCGCCTCCATAAGTGAGTTAGTGAGCAGCACTTGACCTAAGCCCATGTACTATGCGCTAGGCCCAATAGGAAAGTCCAACTCTCCTTTTAATGTTTCTTTTAATCCGCTCTTATGTGTGTGACCCTATAGGTTCCCAAAACGTTAGCAGTAACATTAAATCCCATTTAATATTACAAACAGTGAGCGGTATCTAGCAATACATCACTGCTACCTAAGTAGTGAGAAAGTCAGTGATCTGACGAAACCTTTCTGTGACAATTATTCATGTGCATTATTATCCCTTTGCCCATATATCTATATTGAACACAAGGCATAGAATGTGTCACCCTTGTATGGTTCAATATCATGTTCCCTGATACTCGAGTAGACTTAACAACAAATGAGGTCAATATCTCATATTGACTCATTTCAGCATGGCCATGTATTTTACAGTCTCACTCTATCAGGGGGCCCACAGATATTACTCCTGTCATGTAGGAGGGACAAATTCCATCTAGGTCACTCACATCCCTTTGCATGGCTTGTGGTATGCCCAATGACCGTCTTTATAATCATCCTATTACAGATGACGTTTGACGATATTAAAGCACACGACTCCTCATGTAGGGATCGTAGTGATTTCAGGTCGAAGGATTGTATGCACCATTGTCACTATGAGAACTACTTATGACACTCACATAACGCTCCATGTAGTGTTCTCATGGTGGGTCAATCCAGTACATCATTACTCTAATGTGTACCTATGTGTCGACTCGATATCTCATATCCATGACCCGTGAGATATGGTCATCAGTCTGCACACATAATAGTCTCAATTGTATTATTATTGTCCTTATTAATAAAATACTTGACTTCGGATATTTAAGAATAGGATTTCATTGTTCAATAGTGTCTCACGATCAAGTCATATACTTGATATTCTATTAAACTGAAATCTCTATTCTAAGGACTTTATTATGTTTAAACAAGTAACACAATAAACTGGAATGCCTCGTATCATATATATATATATATATATATATATATATATATATATATATATATATATAAAATAGCAAGATACAAATGTAAGTCTAAAGAAATACATTGGCCTCTAGGGCTTACACCAACAGATTACAAGCTAAATTGAACAAAATCTTAAACTTGTATATACTTGTTTATATATTCATGTAATAACATTTCATAAATTATGTACAAAATAAATAAATATCATCATCAACTAGTTCCATAACATCTTTTTTTATGTTTGGAACCTAGGAATAGTAAAAAAAAATTTATGTCAAATCAAACTAATAAGTATTATTAGGAAAAAAAACCAACAAATAAAAAATCAATAATGCAAAAAATAGAATAAATATATATATAATTTATATATGCAGTTTGGTTTGGATTGGTTCGATTTAAGAAAATGAATCATAAATCGGATCCGATCGGTTTTCACAAAACTGTTAGAATATGGGGTCTGGTCTGCAACAAAGGTAAGATTCGCCCCCACCAATCTCTCCTCGTAGATTGGATGCAACAGGTGTAACCGGCGAATCCCCTTCAGGATACAGTGGAGAACCTTGGTTTGGTTTGCACACCCTAAACCAAGCGTATCGTCAATGACATTTTACAGAATAATTGTTTCCTTAATTCTCTCTGCGCATTAAGGGAAGAAAGGAAGTGATTTGGAATTGAGAAGGCTAATCCAAATTCGGATACCTTTCCTGTATTCAGAGTGGTTCTATTTATAGACCAACTCATGCCCCTTGGTGAAGGAAAACAACTCTCTAAGAGATTGAATGAAGCAATGCGACTGAAGATGATATTTAAATATCAAACAGTAACATTAAAAACATCTTATGTGGTAGCCTGGTGGTTAACGCTCATGCTTCCCACCTCCTAGTCTCGGGTATGAAACCCATTGGGCGTCAGTCTCTTTTTATTCCCATTTTTAATAAAACAGTCATAAATTGTTCAAAACTCAACAAGTGAGAATTGAACCATGTCACAATAGGACACTATGCCGACATCCTACCACTGAACCAACACATCATTTGATACAAGTAAACAACCGTTAAATGTATATAATGTTTACTTCTACGCAACCTTCCAACTTGTATTTTGGAAATCCCTCACAATCCCCCACCATTTTCAAAATAAATCCAAATCTCATTATTCCGGAAATCGCATGCTTTCACTCATCCCCGAATAAAGTGGTAGACAAGCTTTGAACCAAATATTCATTAGAACAAGTGTGCATGACTTACACATGAAATCTCGGTACCATTGAACGACCTGTTAGTGTGACCCATTTGGTAAGGCCTTGTGTCGTGTATCCTTTTCATGAGAGCTTACAGAGTCAAGCCCTTTAACTCCAAGAAGCGACCCCACTTCACTCTCATATAGGTGGACTTTACCAAAAACACCCCCATAAGTTGGGCACCTCAGCACATATATGCTATAGGTCCGTTAAGAGCACAAGCTCACCCTTTTCCTTTTATGTCCTTATGGTATCCAAGTACGTTTAAACCTTGGGATGTATCTATTCGTCAAGTACTTGCAATCACTCTGATAGTGTACTTTGACCCATTGAACTCAAGACTTGATGCTACTCAATTGTGAGTCGGGTTTCCACCATTGGTGATCATTTAGATATGGGCTTGTCCCATCCCTGATGATGTTTTCCACATCATATCACTTGTCAGTCCTTTCGTCGAAGGATGCAAGATTTATTTCCGTCTTATAAAGACCCTGGATATTACTCCATTTGAAATTAGTTCCTTGACATAACTATGTCTCAGCCCAATGTTCCTGGACTTTCCATTATGAACCTGGATATTTGCCCTTGATAGTGTTGAATATTATCCCATTGTATAGATACCGGCGCCATTAAAATTGGTATCTCATACAAAAAAGTTTCTAAGCCATTCAATGTATTTGTTACCTACTTTCAATACTATGAATTCAGCTGTGGTGGAATTAGCAATGTAAGTTTGTTTCTTGGATCCCCGAGAAAAAACCCCCCACCAAGTGCTAAGACCCAACCGCTTGCCAAAACACGGTCTTCTGTATAATTCACCCAGTTGGCATATGTGTTTCCTTCTAACACCGAAGGATAACCATTATAGTTTAAACTATAGTTCATTGCCCCCCTAGAGCATTTCAATACGCTTCGGACAACATGTCAATGGTCTTTGCTTGGATTACCTGTATACCTACTTAGTCTCCCTACAGCATATGCAATGTTTGACTGGGTACATTGAAATAGACAACTATAAACACGATAAGAGGGGTTGAATTGTGTCTATCAGAATTTAAACAAAGTTGAAATATTTTCGCATACAGAAGCTAGGTTCAGACGAGTGGAAAGATACAGGACAGACGGGTGACCTTTTTGATGAAATTTTAACAGTGACTTTGGCAAACACACCACTTGATAAACGTATAAGAAAACTAAAGCAACTAGAAAGGTTATAAGGAAAGAGAGATTGACACAGTTATTTATCCTGGTCCACTCTTCAAAGCAAAGAGCTACGTCCAGTCCTTGGCAACACCAAGATTTATCCACTATAACTGATCAGGTTATAGACTCCAAGTATTGCTTGCACACCTAGCCTATTCAGGCTCCAAGACAAGTATTCTTTGCACACCTAGCCTCTTCAGGCTCAAGACAAGTATTCTTTGCACACTTAGCCTCTTCAGGCTCACTCAGGTTTGTTTGAGAGATTTGGTTTGTAATAAATACAACTTCAGACAGACAGATCTTTCACTAACACTCAGAGAGTGGTTTAAATGTAAAGCTTAGGAAAGTCTGCGTAATAACTTCAAATGATTGAAGAATACAAAATGAAAGAATAAAGATATTAATGCGCAGAGTAATGGCTCTTTAATGCTATGTGTATTCTCTATTCTCCGTACTTCATCTTCAATGACTTCTGTATTTATAGTCTTCAAGTATTTAGGATCCGTTAGAGACATTCCCTCAGATGTTGGCTTCAATCAGAACTTCATTAAATGCAATAGAGTCATTCTGGGCAGCCATTAATGCAATAGGAACGTTGGTTGTACTCTAACATGAAAGATCATGGCTTTATGCATCGTGATACAGCCATATCAGAGTTGTGCAGAAAGCTTTTTGTACTTTGCTGAGTACAATTCCCTTTTCATGTAAGGACCAGAGGTACTAGGGAATAAAGCATGTTGGAAGCATTCTTTAACTGGTCTTTGGTTCTAATAACCGAGGTTTCTTGAGAGAGTAACTTCTGACTTTTCCTGATTCTGGTTCTTGAAATAAGATTCTGATAATTCTTATAGAATTCGCGTTCATAAGATAAGCGCGTCCATCTTAGAAGTTGGGTAGTGTGTCCGAATCCGATGCGATAATTAACATTAGTATGGCATATGGTATTATATGTCATACTGATAAGAGCGAATGATTTCTTTCACAGAATCATGGCTCGTGGAAGAGGACATCCGATCGATAGTGGTGACAGAACTCCTGAAAGAATTGTTGGAGCTGACAATGTGGAAAATAGTCATACCGAAAGTGGAGGAGAGTCATCTGAGACTCAAGATACCATGAAAAATATAGCTACTGCTCTGTTATTACAAACACAGCAGAATGCTGAGATGCTGCAGATGAACAAAGAGCAACAAAATCAAAGGAGAGCTGCAGTAGCTGAAGATGCTGGAATGACTACTTTCCTGAAAGGGAAGCCATCCCAATTCCAAGGAGATTATGATCCAGAGAAGGCAAAATGCTGGGTACAAGAGATCGAGAAGATATTCGATACTATGCGCTGCAGAGAGGATAGGAAAGTGACGTATGCTGCCTTCATGCTAACTGGAAGAGCATAGTCTTGGTGGAGAGGCAAGAGAAGATTTATGGAGGCCGAAGGCAGATTTATCAACTGGCAGCTGTTTAGTGTCTGCTTCTTTGAGAAGTATTTTCCGCGTCTAGTTCGACGCTAGAAAGAGAAGGAATTCATGAGTCTCAAACAAAGCAACATGACTGTTGGTGATTATGCATCACGATTTGAGGCTCTGATTAAGTATTCTTAATTTTATCAGAGATTCCCAGATGAAGATTGGCACTGTAGAAGGTTTGAGGAGGGACTCCGACATGAACTCTAGAGGGCTATAGTATCTCTCGATATCCAGAGTTTTCTAGAGCTGGTGGAAAGATGCAGTGTGATCGAAAGTATAGATCGGAGGTTGGCTAATGAGCAGAAAAAACTGAGGGTTGGAGGTCCTACTCGACCGGGTTTTCAGAGGCGAGGAGGTAGTAACTCTCAATGGAGACGGAGACCATATGCTCGACCAGTGCAGATACCGGCACCAGCACCAGTGGTTAGAACAGGTCAACAACAGCAAGGCTTAGCTTGTTTCAGATGCTAGGACCGCATTATCTTAGAGACTGAATGGAGCGATGATGTCATACGATCCGGCAAGTGTACCGGATTGGTCGCCAAGTAATAAAAAGATATCGATCCCACAGAGACCGTGATCTCAAATCGCAACTAATTATCAAATCGATAAACTGGACTATGTAAAGAAATATTTTGAAAAGGTTTTGATTTTGAAGTAAGAGATAACTTAGAAAATCATATAAGGAATGCAATAAAGTAAAACAGAAAGTAGATCAATTTATGGTTTTTCAAATCTAAAGAGATTCCTAGGAATTGGGTTACCAACAAGATTGTTTATGTTACTAAATTGACTATCCCTTGTAAATTATCAAAATTGCTTTGAAGGCGAATTTATCCTAAATAAGTTAATGCTCCCTCTCGGGTTACAAAAATCGTTCCCAATTAAACCAACCCCTACTCTCGTCGTAGTCGAATTTAGATTGAACCCTTTACGCTTTGTGACAATTCGTTAATCCTCGAAGGACCGCTTCTAACTCTCGTGATTTTAGTCCTAAGTCTGATCCTATAGGTCCGATACCTAAGTTCACCGCTAGGTTCCTCCTTAGAGTATCTACAACACGCAAATAAGTGGCCACCGAATTTATGAGTAATTAAAACAATAGAAATCAGATCTAAAGCAAAATCAAAATTAACAAAGGTAAAACATCAATTCATAACATAAATCAGATCTTGGGCATAGCCCCAATCCCTAGAAATAAAGCTACTACTCAAGCATTGCCATGGTGATGACAAGCTTGGTTAACAACAACATGAAATAAAAAATTAAAGAAGGGAAGAAGAAGAAGAAGAGAGATCCTAAAATTTGCCTAAGTGTAGCAGCCCCAAAAGTCCTCCAAGAGTCTGCCTGATTGCCATATTTATAGATTAGGGAAGTTTGAATCCCAATCAAACACAAATTCATATCAAATCAGTTTCTTCAGATCCAAATATTACGCATCACGGCCATGATGGCCATCACGGCTAGGCCGTGACGGATTCTGCCTTGGGCGTTGCTTCACTGATTGGTCTGTCACGACCGTGACCACCATCACGGCTAGGCCGTGATCAGTTCTGCTTGTGAGGGTCTGGTTCAGCTGACATGTCACGACCGTGATGGGCATCACGGGCTGGCTGTGATCAGTTATGACTTTTCCATTCTTCCTTTTCATCTCCACTTGATCATGGCCGTGATGGGCTCTGTTTGGCTTATTTTCTTCACTTTTCAAGCCCCATCTTCATGTAAGCTCCATCATGGTTGATCTTGAGCATTTAATCCTTAATTCCTACAAAACAACACCACAAAACTGCCTTACCCGTTCCAAGGTAAAAATTAACCAAAATCAAATTAAATATGCCTAAGCTATATGAAAATGCATGCAAAATGTCAATGAAATATGAGGTGAAATCATACTCATCAAACCACCCCAAGCTTAAGACTTTGCTTGTCCTCAAGCAATCACTAAGGCCAGAAAAGATAAACAATCTGAGCATGGGTAGTGAACCAAGAACTCGAGTAACTAATCCAAGTGACAGGCATTTTCAAATAAGAAACCAAGAGTCAATCAACTTCAAGTCCAATTAGAAGCTTAGGTTTCCTAAATTCATATTCTCACTGATTCGGGCACTCTACTCTCCTCACTCAAGTGTTTAAGGGTATATGACAATTCGCTCAATTTCCTCAAGGAAGGTACTCTACCATAAGCTTGACTATTAACCAAATCTCTACTTTATTAATGAAAACACATGAGAATCAAGAGGTCTTTATTTTGGTTGTAACGCGGCCATGGGATTAATTGTTAGGAGGGGAAATCAAGAAAAGGAAAATTCAAGAAGGCTCAACAAATTATCAAACATTGCATAGCATGACAATCTTCCAAAATACCTTTTTGGGCTTTAAATCACTTTTCCACCTCTCTTTCTTTCTTTCTTTATACTTTTTATTTCTTATTTTATTTCTCACTTTCTTTTTCTCATCACCTTCTCCATTT
This sequence comes from Sophora flavescens, assembly GCA_030762895.1. Classification (NCBI taxonomy): domain Eukaryota; kingdom Viridiplantae; phylum Streptophyta; class Magnoliopsida; order Fabales; family Fabaceae; genus Sophora; species Sophora flavescens. The sequence goes on from CM061063.1 coordinate 88,743,888, forward strand.
TCTTGTTTATTTTATCTTATTTATTTGGAGAAGGGGAGATTTTTCAATTTTAAGAGAAATAATTTTCTAACTTTCTCATCCCACAATTCATTTTTCAAACTATCCTTTTTACCCTTTTTGCAATACTTTAAAAGGCCATATCAAGTATTATTCATCAAAATATTTCAAGGTACCAAGAAAAGTATTTTATTCTTTTAGGCTCAAAACTGGGCAACTATGGGGTAGCATCTAATCAATCAAAGCTCGGAAGGCCAGAAAAATACCTAATGCCTCAATCATTTTCAAAAATGTTTTCAAAAATTTTTAAGTTTCAAAGTGGTTTCAAGTCAAGTTCTAGAGAAAACAATCCAAGAGGAATAAGACACTCAATCACAAGGAATGGGGTAGATTTAGTGAGTACCCCTTTTAGGCTCAAAAATCTCACATTTAGTAGTTTAAAATCAGTGAGAAACACAAATCCAAGGAACCACATGTTAATTATCAGCTATCAAAAGATCATCTCAAGCATTTTTATTTTTAGCCTTATCACAAGAATAAAAAATTGGGTTCAAAAATTCACTATCTCAATTTATTTGGCACCAAGTTCTCACAATTGGGTGCATACTCTAAGCAAAGGGCAATCTAATCAGGTGATCATGCAAAACTATGCATATATGAATGCAACATGAAAAATGCAAAAATGCAAAAAAGAATTTGCAAAAATACCCCTACCCCAAGCTTAAAAACTTACATTGGCCCCAATGTAAATAAACAAGTCGGAGAGGAGAAAAATGGAACAACTCACCGAGGTGGTAGCGGGTGCTGGCTCACATACCAGTCAAAGACCTGTTGTAAAATGTATCACGGCCGTGAAGTGTATCACGGCTCGGCCGTGATCAATTCTGGTCTTCAGGGTCCTTCTCATCACGCCCGTGATGGATGTCACGGCTGGGCCGTGATCCTTTCTTGCCTTCTTTAGTTAGCTCATCACGGCCGTGACCACTGTCACGGCCTGGGCGTGATGACTTCTCACTTTATTTGTTCTTACCCTTCTTGCTCTTCCTTCCTTCATAACCTGAAAACACTTGGCAAAACCATCAATTAGTGATCTTTCTTTTCTTATCTTCTCAAATTATTCAAAAACAAAATTCAAAAACAAATGGAAAATGGAAAGAAAACTCGGGTTGCCTCCCAAGAAGCGCTTATTTACGGTCTTAAGCTTGTCCATGCTTCTTTCAATCAACCGGGGTCGGCTGGGCCTAGAAGTGCAAGAACACTTCTCTTCCATGGGAGTCCTTCAAAGAGCCGATTTTGCTCATATGACCAATTGCGCTTTCGCTTTGCTCTTTTCACTTTGAGTTTTATGGCCTTACTCCCTCCCGGCGGAAGTTTTGTTTCCACATGATGAGCAACTCCAACTTCATCACCATTTGGTGCATCATTTGTCTTGCAAAGCTTCGGAGTTGCTTCCATGTTGAGCTCTTCCTTCACATCTGGAAACTTTATATCGATCCTGCACACATAACTCTCAAAAGGAGGGTTGTTATATGAGTTAGTCAAATCAAAATCTACCATACCTTCCTCTACATTCAGAGAGAGCTTGCCATTCTTTACGTCTATCATCGCTCCAGCTGTGGCCAGGAATGGCCTTCCAAGAATGATAGGGAATTTAGAATTCCCGTTCATATCCAATACCATGAAATCGGTAGGAATGAAAAATTTCCCTACCCTTACAGGAACATTCTCTAGTACGCCTAGAGGAGTTTTAGTTGAGCCATCCGCAAATTGTAAAGAGAATTTGGATGGGCTCAATTCTTTGGTTCCCAACCTCTCCAAGATAGTAAGCGGCATCAAGCTCGCACTAGCCCCTAAGTCACATAAGGCTTGGTCTATTTTCACTTCTCCAATTGAGCAAGCAATAGAGAAACTACCTGGATCTTTTAGTTTATGAGACATATTAGTTTTTATCATGACATTGTGCTCCTCAATTAAGCTCTTAGTTTCTATTTCTACTTGCTTTCTCTTGACCAACCTTTGTGGGAAGGGTACTGGGGGTTGGTAAGGTGGTGGAGGGACATACTTTGGCTCTGTCTCTTCATCTTCGCTCATGTCCTCCTCACATTCCACATCCTTTTCAGCTACCCCAAGCTTATCATCCCTCAAGTATATGGCATTACAATGTTCATTGGGATTAACTTCGGGTTGTCCCGGAAACGTACCCTTAGGTCTAGAATATGTGCTGGCTTGTTGGGCAATTTGAGTTTCTAACATCTTATTATGGATGACTAAGTTATCTACCTTAGATGCTAGCTCTTTTATTGCCTCATTGACTGCCCTACCTTGTTGCCTAAACTATTCATTATGTTTTGTTTGAGTTTCAACAAAACTTTCCAAAAGAGACTCAAGTTTAGACTTTTGTACCTGAGGATACCCAGATGCGGGTTTCCTATTACCTTGCCTTTCTTGGAATTCATGGTTTAGTGTGTTGCTGTAGTTCCCGTACGAGAGGTAAGGGCTGTTCTTCCTTCCTTGGTTGTAACGATCTGGGGGAACATAGTTTGGCAACTTCGGGTTCGTGTCGTAGAAGTTGTGACAAGAGTTCACTTGTTCCCCCGAAGCGTCGGATCCATGAGCAATACCACGTGGGCACTCCATTATGTCATGTCCCTGCATTCCACAAATCTCACAAACAATGTTAGTAGCACCTATTGAACTCATGTTAGCCCTTTCAAGATGATCAAAGCGTTTATTCAATGAGTCAATTTTAGACATAATAAGATCAGTGCTATTCATTTCAAACTTACCCCCCGAAATATTTTTCGGGTGATTACCTCTTTCTGAACCCCATTGGTGGTAGTTGGTGGCCACGTTTTCGATGATGTTAAATGCCTCAGTCAGAGGCCTATTCATAAAGGCTCCACCAGCTGCGGAGTCAAGCGACACCTTCGAAGAGTAATCCAATCCGTTGTATAAGGTGTGCACTAACAACCACCTCTCGAGTCCATGATGTGGTCAAGATTCCAGCAATCCCTTGTAGCGATCCCAAGCTTCGGATAAGCATTCTCCGTCCTTTTGGAAGAAGCCAGTGATCTGGGTTCGTAGGTAAGTCGTCTTGGATGGAGGGAAGAATTTCTCCAAGAATGCCTGCTCCAGTTGGTCCCAAGTCGACAAGGTATTAGCGGTCACTTGATTCAGCCAAGCTTTTGCCTTTCCAGTAAGAGAGGAGGGAAATAACCTCAAGCGTATAGCATCGACCGGGGCAGCATGAATCCTAATTGCATCGGTGAATTCCAAGAACGTCTCCACATGATCGGTCGGGTCCTCCGAGGGCAATCCTCCGAATTGATGTTGCCTAATCATGCTAATTAGCATAGGCGGTATAGTGTAGTTCTCTGCCTCGATTTCTGGCCTAGCAATCCCAGTTCGCAAACCCCTCGCATTTGGGGCTGCGTAGTCCTTCAATGGTTTGGTATCCGTTAGATTCGCCATGAGTGGAATGGGAATCAACCTTTCTCTCTCTCTTTGTAGTCTCCTACATCTATGAAAGGTCCTCTCGATTTCGGGGTCAACCTCAATAAGGCTTCCAAGACTTAGGGATCTTTTTATAAAAGAGAAAAACACAGAGAGATAGATGCTCTAGAAAGGAAATGAGATAAATGAAATTTTTTTTAACAAAAAAACAATTAAAAAAAGAAAAAGAAAAAATCCAGAAAAATCAATTTAAAAATTAAATTGAGATTCAAGAAAGCATAGTCCCCGGCAACGGCGCCAAAAACTTGATGTCGTGCGATCCGGCAAGTGTACCGGATTCGTCGCCAAGTAATAAAAAGATATCGATCCCACAGAGACCGTGATCTCAAATCACAACTAATTATCAAATCGATTAAACTGGACAATGTAAAGAAATATTTTGAAAAGGTTTTGATTTTGAAGTACGAGATAACTTAGAAAATCAAATAAGGAATGCAATCAAGTAAAAAAGAAAGTAAATCAATTTATGGTTTTTCAAATCTAAAGAGATTCCTAGGAATTGGGTTACCAACAAGATTGTTTATGTTACTAAATTGACTATCCCTTGTTAATTATCAAAATTGCTTCGAAGGTGAATTTATCCTAAATAAGTTAATGCTCCCTCTCGGGTTACAAAAAACGTGCCCAACTAAACCAACCCCTACTCTCGTGGTAGTCGAATTTAGATTGAACCCTTTACGCTTTGTGACAATTCGTTAATCCTCGAAGGACCGCTTCTAAATCTCGTGATTTAAGTCCTAAGTCTGATTCTATAGATCCGATACCTAAGTTCACCGCTAGGTTCCTCCTTAGAGTATCTATGACACGCAAATAAGTGGCCACCGAATTTACGAGTAATTAAAACAATAGAAATCAGATCTAAAGCAAAATCGAAATTAAAAAAGGTAAAACATCAATTCATAACATAAATCAGATCTTGGGCATAGCTCCAATCCCTAGAAATAAAGCTACTACTCAAGCATTGCCATGGTGATGACAAGCTTGGTTAACAACAACATGAAATAAAAAAATGAAAGAAGAGAAGAAGAAGAAGAAGAGAGATCCTAAAAATTTTCCTAAGTGTAGCAGCCCCAAAAGTCCTCCAAGAGTCTGCCTGATTGCCATATTTATAGATTAGGGAAGTTTGAATCGCAATCAAACACAAATTCAGATCAAATCAGTTTCTTCATATCCAAATATTACGCGTCACGACCGTGATGTCCATCACAGTCAGGCCGTGACGGATTCTGCCTTGGGCGTTGCTTCACTGATTGGTCTGTCACGGCCGTGACCACCATCACGGCTAGGCCGTGATCAGTTCTGCCTGTGAGGGTCTGGTTCAGCTGACATATCACGACCGTGATGGGCATCACGGGCTGGCCGTTATCAGTTCTGACTTTTCCATTCTTACTTTTCAGCTCCACTTGATCATGGCCGTGATGGGCTCTGTTTGGCTGATTTTCTTCACTTTTCAAGCCCCATCTTCATGTAAGCTCCATCATGGTTGATCTTGAGCATTTAATCCTTAATTCCTGTAAAACAACACCACAAAACCGCCTTTCCCTTTCCAAGGTAAAAATTAACCAAAATCATATTAAATATCCCTAATCTATATGAAAATGCATGCAAAATGTCAATGAAATATGAGGTGAAATCACACTCATCAAGCGACCTAGTTGTTTTCACTGTGGGAAAATAGGTCATATGGCCCGAGATTGCAGACAACAGGCTAGGCAACAACCGATAGCTACAGGTAGAGGAAATTGAGGCAATAAGGGTGGAGTTGGAAGAGGAGTCATAACAGCAGGACGACAGGGTGCAAGACCTCAGGCCACTGGAAGAGTGTTTACCGTGAGGGGAGCTGAATCCTCTCAATCTGCTGATCTTGTACAAGGTATGTGTTTGATAGCTGGTAGACTCTCGTATGTGTTATTTGACTCAGTTGCTACGCATTCATTTATTTCGTATGAGTGTGTGGATCAATTAAAATTAATTGTTTTTCAATTACCTTATACCCTTACAGTATCTACTCTAACTAGTAATCCTTTGACTACTATGTCTGTTTGTTATAGTGTCCTATAGTTGTTGAGAATATGATATTTATTGTAGACCTTGTCTGTTTGCCTATGCAACAGATAGATGTTATTCTTGGCATAGATTGGCTTTCGGCTAACCATGTAATGCTAGATTGTTCTAGTAAGACATTATCATTTCTCGAGTCTTCTAGTGTAGTCTCTGCCAATGAAGGAGTATCCATGAGGAGTGACGATTCTCGGCAGTATGTGATGTTGTTCACGGTGGAAACTAATGAGACTCCTAGGATAGATTCTATGCCTATTTTGAGAGAGTTTCCTGAAGTTTTCCCTCCCGACGTTCCATGTTTTCCACCAGAGCGAGAAGTGGAATTCACCATAGATCTTGTACCAGGGACATGACCTATATCTATGGCGCCTTATCGGATGTCACCTGTAGAATTGGCGGAGTTAAAGAAACAGTTGGATGACATGTTTGGAAAAGAGTTCATAAGACCGAGTATTTCACCGTGGGGAGCTCCGGTGTTGTTTGTTAAGAAGAAAGATAGAAGTTCTAGGTTGTGGACGGATTATAGACAGTTGAACAAGGTAACAATTAAGAATAAGTATTCGTTGGCTAGGATAGATGATTTGATGGATCAATTGAAAGGAGCAGCAGTATTTTCCAAGATTGATTTGAGATCTGGATACCATCAGATTAGAGTAAGGAAGGAAGATATACTCAAAATGGATTTTAGGACAAGGTATGGACATTACGAGTATTTAGTTATGCTGTTCGGTGTGACAAACGCACCCGCAGTGTTCATGGATTATATGAACAGGATATTTAGACCGTTCCTTGATAAGTTTGTTGTTGTGTTCATCGACGACATACTTATCTATTCTCGTACATGGGAAGATCATGAGAAACATTTGAGGGTGGTGCTGCAAGTTCTGAAGGATAGACAGCTTTATGCTAAACTTTCCAAGTGTGAGTTTTGGATAGAAGAAGTCCAATTTCTTGGACATGTGATCAACAAGGAAGGTATAACATTAGATCCAGCAAAGGTTGAGGCAGTTCTTAAATGGGAACGGCCTAAGTCAGTAAGTGAAGTACGAAGTTTTCTAGGGTTAGATGGATATTATCGGAGGTTTATAGAGGGTTTCTCGAAGATTGCGTTGTCTATGACGCAGTTAACGAGGAAAAATACAGCTTTTGTATGGATGGACAACTGTGAGCAGAGTTTCCAAAAGCTGAAGGAAAGGTTGACTACATCACCTGTGTTGACTTTACTTGATCCATTAGGACAGTTTGACGTATACTGTGATGCGTCGTACTAATGTTTAGGTTGTGTTCTAATGCAAGAGGGAAGAGTTGTGGCTTATGCTTCCCGACAATTGAGAATTCATGAGAGTAACTACCCGACTCATGATTTGGAGTTAGCAGCCATAGTGTTCGCATTAAAGATATGGCAACACTTTTTGTATGGAGTAAAATTTAATGTTTACAGTGACCATAAAAGTCTGAAGTATCTGTTCGACCAAAAGGAGTTGAGTATGAGACAACGGAGATGGGTGGAGTTTTTCAAATATTATGAGTTTGATTTACTATACCATCCTGGGAAGGCGAATGTTGTAGCGGAAGCCTTGAGTAGGAAATCATTGCATGTATCCGCGATGATGGTTAAAGAGTTCGAATTACTGGAACAGTTCAGAGATTTGAACTAGGGAATGGAGTTGGTTGAGGATAAAATTTGCTTAGGTATGATCACTATTAGTAGTGATTTTATGAGAGATCTTAAGGATAAACAGGTTCAGGATCTATATCTATAGGAGATAAGTAGAGGTATAGATGAGGGTAAGATTTGAGTTTAGTAGAGGAACAAATGGTGTACTGAGGTTTAGGGATAGAATATCTGTGCCAGAGGATTTAGAACTTAGGAAGGTGATATTAGAAGAAGCACATAAGAGTAAGTTAAGTTTTAATCCTGGATCCACTAAAATGTATCGAGATTTGAAGAAATTGTTTTGGTGGACGAGGATGAAGAAAGAGGTAGCAGAGTATGTTTTATCTTGCCTGGTGTGTCAGAAGGCTAAGATAGAGCATCAAAAGCCGGCTGATTTAATGCAATCATTAGATATCCCAGAATGAAAATGGGATAGCATAGCTATAGATTTTGTGGTTGGATTACCACGAACTCCTAAGAGACATGATGCGATTTGAGTTATCATTGATAGGTTGACGAAGTGTGCTCACTTCTTACCTATGGGTGAAAGTTATAGTTTGGAGAAGTTGACCCAAATTTACATCAAAGAAGTTGTTAGTTTGCATGGTGTGCCATCGAACATTGTCTCAGACCGAGATCCTAGATTCACATCTAGATTTTGGAAACAGTTGCACAATGATTTAGGGACCAAGTTGAGGATGAGTTCTGCTTATCATCCCCAAACAAATGGACAGTCAGAAAGGACGATTCAATCATTGGAGGATCTTTTAAGAGCTTGTGTTTTGGAACACACTGGCAGTTGGCATGAGTTCTAGCCATTGATTGAATTTACTTACAGCAATAGTTTTCACAGTAGTATAGGAATGATACCATATGAGGCTTTGTATGGTAAGAAGTGTAGGACCCCGTTATGTTGGTATGAGATTGGTGAAAATCAAGTCTTGGGTCCAGATGTGGTGCAACAGACTACGGAACAAGTTAGGAAGATAAGGGAAAAGATGAAGGAAGCACATGATAGGCAAAGGAACTACAGTAACAAGAGAAGGAGACCTTTAGAGTTCCAGGAGGGTGATCACGTGTTTTTGAGAGTCACTCCGAAGACCGGAATTGGCAGGGCTATCAAAACTAGAAAACTTACTCCTAGGTTCATCGGACCTTTCCAGATTCTTCGAAGGATTGGTCCAGTAGGTTATCATATTGCTTTACCACCTAACCTTGCTAACCTTCATGACGTCTTTCACATTTCTCAGTTGAGAAAATATTATCCTGATCCTTCACATGTTATTGAGTCTGAGTCTATACAACTGCGAGAAAATCTAGAGTATGAGGCTCTACCTGTAAGGATGGCAGATAGAGAGATTAAGGAGCTTCACGGTAGACAAATTCCTTTGGTTAAGGTCATGTGGGATGAAACTACTGGAGATGCTACTTGGGAACGTGAAGCAGATATGCAACAACGATATCCACATCTTTTCTGAGGTACGTAAATTCCGAGGACAAATTTTTTTCTAAGAGGGGTAGTAATGTAACACCCTACTTTTTATTTTCCGGTTTTTATTTTTTCAGTAAAAATATTTTACGCTGTATTAACAGGTATAAAGGTATGTATTTATATTTTTATCTGAGTTCATGGAGATTGATTTTTATGAAATACAAATCATATTCATACTCTATCTTAGGGTAGAAGCTTACGATAAAAATTTGGGTTGAAAATTCAGACGGAACCCGGTCTGCGTTTTCACTGACAGTATAATTTTATCGAGCAGAAAACCTAATTTTGACTCGTGAACAAAACAAAGTATGTTTTTATCATGTTTCCAACAAGATAGGATATTTTCAAAATTTTCGTAAAAAAATAAGATATTCGACGACGTTCGGGCATTTTGTCGTTAATCGGGTAATCGACGGGGCCGAAAACAGATGGAAATATCTAGATATTTAGTGAAAATATCTAGATATTTATTTGAAAATATCTAGATATTTATATTTAACTTAACCATGGTTACTATTAACTATAGTTAAGCTAACTTAACCTATGTTGAGTTAAGATCAACTATGGTTAATCCTAATGTCTATAAATAGGCAATTCACTCCCTCATTTCCTCTCCTTGCTACGCCAGCTCTTCCCCCATCACACTTAATCATTTTCTTCATCTTCTCCTTCTCTTCACTTTTATTTCTCAAAGAACACCAAGAACACCATATTGGATTTGTGAAGAACTTCATCAATTCTTGGCATTTCTTCAAGCTTTAAGAGGTAAAACCTCTTCTCCTTAATCATTTAAGTCTTCTCCTTCATTTATTTTGTAAGATCAAGCCATGATGATCAAGTTTTCATAAATTTCCATTCCTAGATCTAGAACTTCAAATAATTCTAGAAAATTGTAGAAAAATCCTTTTAATGTGAAACCAATTTCTATGATCTTGTTATGTCTTCTACTTTCATTATCCAAGAGCATGTAATCAAAAACATTTTCCTTACCTATTTTATTTAAGTGGTCGAATCTCACCCAAAGGAGGGTTCGATGATTTTGTTTTCATTTTTGAAATCTAATGCTTGATTTGAGCTCTCCAGTACTTATATGATCTAAATCCAAGAAGTTGAATCCAACTAAATTTCCTAGCCTATTTTTTCTAATATGGTCTGAAACCCTAACCTTTGGTGTTAGAGGATTTTGTTTCAATTCTTTTAGTTATGATCATTGGTTTTATAATTATAAATGCTTAAGGATCATTGATCTAAGAGTTTGTGAAGTTTTGAAATCCCTAGCCTTATTTTGGGTTGTCATAGCCGAACCTAGCCTTTTATGGTTAAGGATGAATTTTGTTTGATTAATTCATTCTTATGATTGGTTGAAGGTTGATTTAATAATCGTAGTGTCGTGACGAGGAGCTGAAAGTTCGTGTTTCCAGAGATAAGCTCAGGTTGGGGAAAGATCCATTCCATCGCCGGAAACGATAAGTAGTATATTATATAATGATTGTGTATGGCGACCTAAACCCTACTAGTAGTCGAGTAATCGACAAGACCAAAATCACTTTGGAAAGCTTTTCTGTAAAACCAATGGTGATTTGGGGATTGTAGGTATATCGGTATTAGGTTGATTATATGATATTGAGGATGTCTGACTTTATGTTGTTGAATTTACTGTGATACACTGGTTGAGGTATTCCATATGCATGTGACGTATTATTTTGGTGTTTGAATATTTATGATATTGAGGATGTTTGTTGTCTGTCACGGCTGGGATGGTTGTCATGGCCAGGCCGTGACAGGTTCTGTTTATAGAATTCTTGCATTTGATGTCTGTCACGACTGTGATGGCTATCACGGCTAGGCCGTGACAGAGTCTGACTTTGTTATTTATTTGATTTTGTTATTATGGGTTGATTGTGATAAATTTCTTTATATGATATTGAGATATTTGAATATTATGTTGATTACTGTGTTATGCATGATCTGTCTAGTTTGATAAATTGCTTAGTTAAATTTTAAGTAAAGATATATGTTGTTCGGAGGTATTTTGTTTGGGGTGAGAGCTTGAATATAAATTAGAGGTGCCTAGCTATTATTTTATAGAAGTGGCGTGATTTAGAATATAAGTGGAGGTTATGAAGAAAGCTTGAGGCACTAGGTTATTATTGATAAAAGTCAGTGAGAATCATTTGTTGCATTGTTGTTCATAACCGTGTATTTGAGATACATGAGGTATGAAGTTCTTGTGGACCGTTCCAAATTAGAAGTTAAGTTGTGCAACTATAGTATCATTGTTATGCATGAGCACCCTTGATAGAGATGAGAGAGAACCAGGGTGTGCACCGACGGTACTGTGCAGCTATAGTGTCATTGCTTTGGATGAGCATTCTCACCATGGATAAGAATGTGCACCGGTGTTGGGGACGCGTCACTTGGACGACTGACTGACATTCCTAACGAGGGATGTGTGATAGGATTAGTGGTGGTCACGTTAGCATAAAGGTTTAGTTGCATGAGTTGGAGGGTAGAGAATGATGTTATAAAGTATGGATGATTGTAGATTGTGAGTGATGCATGTTTGTGACTATTATTGTATTATATGATATGATTCTTTTCCACTTATGATGATAGAACTGTTTCTTATCTCCCTATTTCTGTATTTTTTTTGTATGTCTACTTTACTACGTTAGAAGACCCGATGGAAGAATATGTTGCTGAGGAGATGGATGGAACCCTGTATGAAACGGAGGTTGCTGAGGAGTTGGATGACACTCCGTATAAGGCTAACGTTGGAGAACCAGTTATGAATCCTAATAGTATAGTATAGTAAGTTTAGGGCCAGTGAGTCATAAAAGACATTTTTATTTTCCGCTAGTTATAAGCAGTTTGTATAAATAAGTACCCGTGCGGGATCCTACTGAGAGGATACCCTAAACAGTGTTGTGTAAAATAAAGGATAATTATGTGTGTATTTATGTAATATAACTTTGGAGTTTTATATTTGCAGAAGTTATATGATTAGTATTAAGTTTTTTTTTTAATTTTTACGTATTTTCAACGATAAGCGCACGATTAAGTAAATAAATAATAAAGTTTTAATTTAATAATACAATGGGGCATAACGGGGTGTCTCAGTGGTTCTATTTATAGACCAACTTATACCCCTTGATGAAGGAAAACAACTCTCTAAGAGATTGAATGAGGCAATGCGGCTGAACATGATATTTAAATATCAAACAGTAACATTATAAACATCTTATGTGGTAGCCTAGTGGTTAGCGCTCATGCTTCCCACCTCCTGGTCTCAGGTTCGAAACCCATTGGGCATCAGTCGCCAGAAATCGTATTTGGTCGTCGGAAATCTATCTCTGTTTCTAGAAATCAACTATCTACCCCACCATCCACTTTCCTCTCCAACACTGCACAAATCCCATTCTCTTCCTTTCTTCCACTATTCATCTTGTGTGTTAACTATCTCTCTCTCTTAAAGATCCAAAGGTGTGTGGTGATGGGTTTCAATCAATACCCAAAAATGAATGAAAGGAAGGAAAATTCTTCAAAGTGATCCACTGAGGAAGAGGAAGAAGAGAGAGAGAGAAGGAAAATGGGTTTTTCTCTCTCTAAACCCAGATTCCGACGACATTCCGACGAGTGGCGGTGGTTTCCACCAACTAACGGCGGAAACCTAACGCCATTAGTTCAAAACTAACGAAAATGAACAAAATAAGCTAACGTTTATAAGATAAGGGACTAAAATGGAACAAAAAATAAACGAGGGACCAATATTAAACCAAAAATAAATATAAGGGACCAAAAGAGTGATTTAGCCAATAAAAAATCTATGAAAAACTTTATAAAAAAAATAATTTATTCTCTAAAAAATAATCATTTCCCAACATGCCCTAGTTAAAATGGCTCGATCAACATAGAAGCATTAGACTACAACAGCCCCCAGGGCGGATCTTCTCGATGACAGTTAGGTTTTTTTCTTTGTTGAAATGTATACATATTGTAGCAACAAAGTTATATTATATATATATATATATATATATTGTTTGCCATACACCTTTTTGTTTGCCATACACATTTCAATTGTTTAAAGTAGCGTAATGGCCAAGCCACTCCCCTTTAATTATTAGGATTTGTAATCGAATCCTATGGTAGAGGTTTTTCCTATTTTGCATTTTACGCCAAAATAATGCAAAAATCGTTCCAAGTATGACTTGAACCCTGCTCATGTGCGTACAAGTGGTAAAAGGAATCATTCAACTCTGAGAAGTTTATGCAATAAATGTGATATATATATATATATATATATATATATATATATATATATATATATATATATATATATATATATATATATTACTTAGGTATTTTTCCCCCTCAAACAATTCAGTCAAACTCCGCCACTAACAGCCCCATCAAACTGATAACATTGAAACTAACAAGAACTAAATACAGTTTATCAACCAGAATGTTGAAATTTTGTAAAGTGGAATAGAAGCTGTAGGCAGTCTCAAATTGATATAGTTTACTTTCACTCTTTTTAAATTGTAAATAAACATAGAATACAGTAGAAAGAGACAAAGAATACTAAGAAAAATGGAGGAAGGAAAATTGAGGCCTTAATAATTGGAACACCCTAACTATGTTAATATTCACAATCACTTTCAACAGATTTAGGTACAGACAATGTTTCACCGTGAATTAAAATCACCAGCAATGCCTGAGAAATAAATACTAATTAACATTATGTTTATCTTAAAAATTGTAAGAGCTCTGAAATCTCTTGAAATGAATTCTCATATCAAGATATCTTTGCTCAAACAAAGCACAAGAGTCATGCGACACACACACGTAAAGAGTGCACGAGTCAAATGAGGAGAATAAAAAATTGTGATCTAGTCAAATTGCCCGGAAGTTTCCCATCTTATTAAAAGGCGGTTGGACATATTTCCATTACTTTTTCAACCAAACCATCACCAAGGTAAGAACAAGCCAAAAGTAAAGGAAAAGAATTCAAAAACAACTACTGAAAAGCAAAAGGAAAGATAATAATAAAGAATAGTTGAAAACATTTAACTAAGCATGCTATTAAGAAATCACAACTAGATTAAAATTATCAGTTAAACTTTCTAAAACGTTTTGTTCATCTTATCTGACAAAGTACAGAAATGAAGCTTGAAGTCATTAAATTTGGAAATTTGACTTCACACGGCATATCTGCAAAATTGAATTGAAAGATGGGAAGCAGTTTCTTTGAATTGAAGCTCATCATAAGTTCAAAAGAAATTACAACATAAGGACATGTCCTGTCCACAAAGATAAAAACACATACTCATTTTGCAATTGACTGGCAAGAAATGTGTAAGAAAGAGAATAACAGAGGCAGTAACAATCAATCCAAGTAGTGAATTTGGATATCAGAAAAGTCAGCATAAGTTTGGAAATCCAAAAATCCTCAATGGAGCCAAGTAGTCTCAGTGTTCATATTTTATACAAATGTGGCAAACCAAAGTATGAGGTCTCGGCTCTACTACCAAAAATACATGGAATTGATGGTATTAGGTGGCAAACCAAAGTATGAGGTCTCAACTCTACTACCAAAAACATGTGTCAGTGTTCTTACAAATAAACTCATATCGTTGATTAAAAACCCAACACCTCACTTTATTAAAAAAAACTCATCCTCTATATGTGGTCAATTCGACTTCATCTGCTTCAAACCTACAAAGCCAAAATTAAATTGTCAATTAACAATAACAATAAACAACAATTAATAATTGTTTGAATGGCAAATTAATAACCAAAAAAAAAAAAGAAAGTACCTCCGTTTTAAAATATGGGAAGCAATTTCTTTGAATTGAAGCTCATCATAAGTTCAAAAGAAATTACAACAAGAGGACATGTCCTGTCCACAAAGATAAAAAAAAAACACACTCATTTTGCAATTCACTGGCAAGGAATGTGTAAGAAAGAGAATAACAGAGGCAGTAAAAATCAATTTAAGTACTGAATTTGGATACCAGAAAAGTCAGCATATGTTTGGAAATCCTCCACGGAGCCAAGTAGTCTCAGTGATCATCTTTGGTACCGTTTTGATTAGAAATGCAATTCTCATCAGGAATAGCTAGGATATCTGAAATGAACTTAATCAAAGAACAAAGTCCCCCCAAGAAGTTATGATCAACATCACCCTTTACATCCACCACATGTGCAAAGTCAACAAGTTTAACAACAACACCTGAACTCAACAGATTTAGGTGCAGACAATGTTTAGCCGTGGACAAAAATCACTAGCAATGGCCGATAAATAAATACTAATCAACATTACGTTTATCTTAAAAATTGCAAGACCTCTGAATTTTTTGAAATGAATTCTTATATCAACAAATCTTGCTCAAACAAAGCACGAGTCATGCAACACGCACAAAGATAGCACGAGTCAAATGAGGAGAATAAAAAATTGTGTCAGTCAAATTGCTACGAAGATCCCAATCATATTAAAAGGTGCTTGGTAATATTTCTATAACTTTTTCAACCAAATCATCACCAAGAATAGACCAAAAGTACATACAGGAAAAGAATTCAAAAATCACTATTGAAAAGCAAAAGGAACAGATAATAATAAAGAATAGTTGAAAAGGCACCCCATAAAAAATATTTAACTAAGCATGTCATTAAGAAATTACAACGAGTTTAAAATTATCAGTTAAACTTTCTGAAAAGTTTTTGTTCATCTTATCTGACAAAGTACAAGAATGAAGCTTGAAGTCATTAAATTTGGAAATTTGAGTTCACACGGCATATCTGCAAAATTGAATTGAAAGATGGAAGCAGTTTCTTTGAATTGAAGCTCATCAAAAGTTCAAAAGAAATTACAAGAAGAGGACATGTTCTGTCCACAAAGATAAAAACACATACTCATTTTGCAATCCACTGACAAGGAATGTATATGAAAGAGAATAACAGAGGCAGTAAAAATCAATTCAAGTACTGAATTTGGATACCAGAAAAGTCAGCATATGTTTGGAAATCCAAAAATCCTCCATGGAGCCAAGTAGTCTCAACGTTCATCTTTAGTACCGTTTTGATTAGAAATGCAGTTATCATCAGCAATAGCTAGGATATCAGAAATGAACTTAATCAAAGAATATAGTCCCCCCAAGAAGTTATGATCAATAGCACCCTTTGCATCCACCACATGTGCAAAGTCAACAAGTTTAACAACAGCACCTGAACTCTTCCCTTGCAACACAAACTCCTTTTCATACACCATGAGAACAAAACAAGAATAGAAATGAAAAATAGTTTGAACCTCAAACCACTTCTTAAGCTCCAACAACTGTTCCAAAACCCCATTAGATCCATCGAAAACCTTAGTCGTGAATTAACAATCCGAGCATGCGGCGACTTCATTCGAAGGCATATTACAAGAAACAAACTTGCTCAAAACTAACATAACATCCTCAACAGACAAGTTTTGAAGAAACTTCCTATCAGGTTGCCAGGACAAAGAGTCCTCCTTTGAGGACTCCATAAGCTTCAACCCTGATATCCTAAAACCCAATGGGATGGTAGAGGATTCTCTATCCTTCTTAAGACACTTCTGAATGTAATCTTCAAAAGCTTGAGGGTACCGAGTTCTGGAACCAATCTTAACATCCATCACAGATGGGTTCATGTAACATTAAACAACATCTTCCAACACAAGGTGGGGGTGTAAGCCAGACCCATTTGATGCATTCACAAGCTTAGTGCCATGAAAAATTGGGAAGTAACTATGAATTGCTTGAGGAACCCTAGGATCAGAATAGAGAGATTTATAGAAAGTAACCTCAATGGAACCATAGGCATCACCTTGAAGAGGCTTGTAGAAGTTTCTAGAATCATCTATTAGAGGGCCAAGACCACCATCTATGGCTTTGTGCCCAGCAGCTTGGTGCTCTGGGAACTTAAGCATTTTTGCTACAGATAATGGAAAACAACCTCAGATTAAAGTGTAAAATTTCTAAGCAGAGGTTTTATACTTTTATTAGAATTAATATTTGTATGATTGAATCTGAAATCAGAATCTAAGAAGCAAAATAACACAGTAATGGAAAAGAAAACACATTTTTCCAAAAGTCAAAATGGATTTCCAATAAATAAACACTGAAATAGTAATAACAATATAAGAGTAAATGTATTGAACATGTGAAGCGCAAGATCCAATGGGAAAAAGGTATATAGGTAATGATAGAATCATAGAACTAATATTGAGATAGGTTACCGGAAAATGATAAGATACTGCTCCGCCACCACCGCCGCCGCTCCCACCGGATACGGAGTGACCGGAGAAGAGGCAGGGGAGAGGATGATGAGAATGATAGCGACAGGGAAGAGCTTGGGACAAAAAATAAAGTACGCAAATAGAACATTCTTTGTCAGGTTTGAGGAAGAACGAAGCAGCTTAGAGCGACCACCGTGGAGGACTCAGCCTTGGGCAGATCTAACGCCAGTCGAGCTTGGGAAGAAGAAGAAGGTTTCGCCCTTCCACTGGACATGGACGGTGATGACCGGTTGGACTTGAGAAGAAGAAGGATATGACTGTGAAATGAAAATGAGATGATGAGAAGAAGAGTTTTAGAGAAGAAGACAAGAATAATGGTTTTATGTTCCCGCCCAAATTAGATCAAGGGCCTAATGTAGGACATGCCCAATTATATTGGGTGAACGACCCAATAAAAATGAGGACCAACTAGGATAAGAGGAAAGCAACTCTGTCCAACCTAGGAGGAAGACATCTTGGTCGGGACAAAAAGACAGCTCGAGACACGGGAAAGACAACTCGGAACAATTGGGCCAAGGTCCAATTCCTTGAAAACAAATTAGGTTAAGCCCACTAAGAGAGCTATAAAAGGAGGACATTCATCCTCATCAGATTCATTCTCTTCCTCACACCAAAAACCCTAGAACTACGCAGTCTTGATTCCCTTCCATGGGATACGTAGGAGAAGAGTACCGCACTCTGTCAGGCTAAACCCACAAAACCCCAATCCTCCGATCTAACCGGATATTATTGTTCTTCCCGGAACAGTTTCAGAGTGAAGAGAAGAAGGTTTCAGCAAACTGAGCAAAGAAAATAACTAAAGAAAGGTAATGATAGATGACCGATAGAGTCATAGAGACGTGCACCGTGTTGTTGGGAAGCGGGATGAGATTATGGGAATATGTGCGAAGATAAAAATTAATGGGGGATAAGTAATGGTCGGGTTCGAGTACCGACGGGTTTATTTTGGTACACCCGAACCCGCCTGATTAGAGCCGTGTGAAACTGACACTTAGAACTGTTGACCTGTGAATCCGAAATGACCCGCCCATAGAACTTCGTCAGCTTCCGGGTTTATCGGGTTTTGGGTTGGTCAACTGATCTTGTCCATGCCAAATGTAGGAAAAGTTGTGAAATAGACAACTAAAAACACGAGAAGGGGGTTGAATTGTGTTTATCAGAAATTAAAACAAAGTTAGAAACTTTTCGCACACAGAAGCTATAGGTTCAGATAAATGTGAAAA
The DNA here is from genome assembly GCA_030762895.1 of Sophora flavescens. Lineage (NCBI taxonomy): Eukaryota > Viridiplantae > Streptophyta > Magnoliopsida > Fabales > Fabaceae > Sophora > Sophora flavescens. The sequence continues at coordinate 88,762,151 of CM061063.1, forward strand.
ACACTACACAGACATGTGACCTGTCTGGTGAGATTTTAACTGAGAAGCACAGAAGTTGAAAACAAGTTTGATATTCACACTTTAACCCCTTTAGTTAGATTGCAGATAATATAATCAAAGCAACTAAAGAGTTTAAAGGAAGAGAGATAAACACGGTTATTTATCCTGGTTCACCCTTTAACACTAGGGCTACGTCCAGTCCTTGGTAGTACCAAGTTTTCTCCACTATAACTAATCAGGTTACAGACACCAAGTATTCTTTGCATACCTAGCCTCTTCAGGCTCCAAGACAAGTATTCTTTACTCACCTAGCCTCTCCAGGCTCACTCAGGTTTGTTTGAGAGAATGATTGTAATTAATACAATTTGCAAGTCTTTCACCAACACTTAGAAGAGTGAATTAAATGTAAGCTTAAAAAGACTGCGTGATAACTTCAAATGATTGAAAAATACAGATTGAAAGAATAAAGAAATGAATGCGCAGAGTAATGGCTCTTTAATGCTGTGAGTTCTCTATCTTCATATTTAATGACTTATGTATTTACAGCCTTCAAGTATTTAAGATCAGTTAGAGACATTCTTTCAAGTGTTGCTATAAGCAAAGCTCCATTAAATGCAATAGAGTCATTCTGGACAGTCATTAATGAAATAGAAACGTTGGTTGTACTCTAACAAGGGGATCTGGGTTTTATGCATTGTGCAGTAGCCAAATCAGAGTTGTGGAGAATGTTTTTATACTTTGCAGAGCACATTTCTCTTTTCGTGTAATAACCATGAGTACCAAGGAATAAAACATGTTGGAAACATTCTTTAACTGGACTTCGTTTATGATTTCCTAGGTTGCTTGTGAGAATGACCTTCTAACTTTCTTGATAAGCGTGAGAGAGAAAGCTTCAGAGTCTTCTTCATGAAGGGACAGCTTTCAAAAGCTCTTTGTACTTGTGTTCCTCATTGAAGAGCCACAGACGAGTGTGAAAACTTCGCATTGACAAGTTGAATGGTCAATGCAAATAGTCAATATCCTAGTCATAAGATAGATAGACTTTTGATTCTCCAGACATGTGGTCTTCTATGTGGGCAGACAGGTGAGAAAGTAAATTCTTATTATTGTGATCTGCACACTAGATAGATAGGTTAACAACTAATATGAAGGTTAATTAAATCATTAACAAATATTTAGTTTTCATTAAAACTTAGCGAAATGCACATCAGATATTATAGAGACTTAACAAGCTGTTGCACTTTTTTTTTCTCTTCACGTACGTATAGGCTCTGCCATGTGACATACTGCTTTTCACATACATCTGCCATGTGACCCGTATTATTGAAAAATGAAAAGGTTGACAAAAGTGTGGACCAAAATGACCTCTTGTAGTAAAATCCTGTTTGATATAAGTTTTAAAAAAATATTCAGATATAATAGATTCTCGGGAATAAAATTAATGAATGATAATTATAAATTTGGGAAAATTCTATTCCCATGTGTGAAGGTGAGAAAGAAACATTCCTAAAAATGTAATTCTTATGAATGTAATTTATCTGGAAATAAAATATTCCAGGAAGGAAACGTTACCTAAAGTGTAAAGTGGACTTGTGTTTTTTGGCTGAGTTGCCATAAAAAAAATTAAAAACAAATTGTGGACCCTAATGATGTGGCAAAAACTATTATTCAATAACACTAATTACTTTCACTAGCAAAAACTATTCCAAATCACTAATTACTTTCAAAAAATCGTTTCTAAATTAACACTATTTTGATCAAGCATCCCAATTGAAGAAAGTCGTGATACATAGTTCAGAAGCCACATGATAACCTAATCATATCGAGGTAAGCAAAATTAACAAAACCTTTAGGATTTATTTTGAACCAATTCGACTATGATTCAAAGGTTTCTCCGGTTTGATTTTTGATTTGATTATTAAAACATTGTTTATTTCTATCAAAGAAGTTCAAATGATCATTATTGTTGATCGTGAAAAAAAAATCCATTGCTAATGCTGGAAAGGAGTTAGGATAAACTTTAGTTGGGTTAATTACACTATTGTCCAAAAGTCATATAGTTAGACTTTTTATTATAGAGTTAGTTCTTAACAGTTGTAAGAGCATGCAATATATAGCAACTCATACTGATTAACAATTCAAATAGGGATTCTTTAATCTTTGAGACATTGATCTCGAGTTCTCTCCCTTTCCCTCTTCTCTTTCTTTTTCTGTTAAGCTCAAAAGTGGCCTATGCAGTGAATAAGGTCTGTCGATACAAGCATGACCCTAATAAGACTAACCATTGGCAAGCAGTAAAGGGAATATTGAAATACCTTAGTGGCACCTTACTATGACTCAGTCACAACATATTGACATTATTGCCTTTGGTGACTCAGTTTGGGAGTAGACATGGATGATAGGATATCTATGTCAGGCTATTACAGATGTATTTCTTGGAAACAACTTAGTCTGTTGGTCATCAAAGAAACAATAAGTTGTATCCAAGTCTTGTACAGAAGCTGAATACCAAAGTTTGGCATTAGTTATTGCAGAAATTTCATGGATTAAGCCTATCATGAGTATTGAGTGAGCTTCACTAACCAGTCTCCACAACCACTGTGATATATTATGACCATCTAGGCGAAGTACTATTAGCAGCTAATCCTATTTTGCATTCCAAAACCAAAGTACCAAACACCTCAAGCTTGACCAACATTTTGTAAAGGTTCAACAAAAACAAATTGAAGTGCATCACACACGATCAGCAGAGCAAGCTGCTGATATACTTACTAACCAATCTCACACTCTAATTTTTAGCAGTGTATATACAAACACAAAGTTCAAGACTAATTTCCTCTCCTGAGTTGCAGGGGAGTGTAAAGGAGTTAGAATAAATTTTAGTTAGTTGAGTTAGTTATACTCCTGTCATCAAGTTAGTTAGAATTCAATTATAACAGAATTTGTTCTTACAATTGTAAGAATATCAAAAGCATGATAGCAGAAAAATAATTTTTTAAGCATAAGAACTTCACAGTGTATAACAAATATTAGCAATAATAACATTCACAGTTTATAGTTCCTTTCAACAGGAATCAAACAAGGATTGGTGTTTAGCACCTGCATCAAGGTATCAACACAATAGATCCTGAGGTCTTTCGACTTTCAAGATCTTCATGTGCTTTTGCTGCCTCACACAAGGGGTAAGAAACAAGATTAATAATTTTATTTTTCCACTCAAGTATCTAACCAACTGATTTTGAAATCCAATTGGGTGTAATATAGCATAGAATAGGTACTACCTCAAAGGTATCCTTTCCAACAGAATCATAGACCACTTCAACTCCATTGCCTGATGTGATTTCGCTGACACGTGCAACGAAATCCTCTTCTGTATAGATTATAATATGATGGCAACCATCCTCCTTGGCTTGAGCTGCTTTCTCTTTACTGGACATAGTTCCTATAACAGTTGCGCCCAGAGCATTTGCCCACTGGCACAGTAGGGATCCAACTCCACCGGCTGCTGCATGGATGAGAATTGTGTGACCAGGTTCAACCTGTAAAGTGATATGTATATTAATCTCTGTTTATCATCAAGCTGGGGTAAAATTAAGAGAAAATGTTTTGGTTTTATGATGAAGCATGAATTCAGAGGTTAATTGATACTGTAGTCATGTATGATAACATCACACGTCTTGCTTTTGCTGCAACATTATTTGCTGCTTTACTCACTGAGGACACAATCACAAAAGATAAGGGATATCTTAATTCATTAATACTGTAGGTGCTTTTGGCTTGACTACTGTTGATAACTTTAGTCTCCTCTTTTCTAGGTGATACCTCATTTTGCATATTATCATGGCTTTAACATCATTGATTAGAACCCATTTAGTATAATATTCGATTAATAAACTTGGTACTTTGGTTTGGTTTCTACCAAAAAAATTAAAAAAGATGGTACTTCGGCCTCAATTACTAGTAAAATAAAGTGTTTTTTATTGCTATGCAAGTTTGATGACCAAAGTCATAAACACTGTACTGATAAGTTAGACAAATGATGCTACACGAATTGGTACTGATCTATATTCATCCAACATTCTGGATTATTACTGCATTTATATCATGAAAATAAAGCCTTAAATACATGGAAAAAATAGTTTGAAAATAAAATACATGTTGTTTAATTGTTACATCCATAAAAATAGACAAAGTTGAACCCAGAATAACAATGTATAATCATACTCCATATTAAATACAAGCTCCTGGGATTTCCTAAAGTTGCAGAACATGGAGTCAAAGACCTGAACTACTACCATCATTCATCATGAAGCTGCTACTAATCTGGAAATAAAGTTAATAAAGATAAAGGGTGAGTCACATAGACTCGGTAAAGGCAAAATTACCAAAGAGAACAAGAGACAAACAAGAGTAAGAATCTTTATGAAAACAATTTAGAATATGGTACCCCCAAAATTAGGAAAGTTTATACGTAAAATCACTATCAAGCTCTTTCCAATCCTTAAAGAAAAATAATCTGTCCATAAATATATAAGAATTCAAGAATCATAATCATAATTATATATATATATATATATATATATATATATATATATATATATATATATATATAAAGTAATCCATAGGGTTATACACGAAAGAACCATAATACAAGTTGGGGACTCAACTCCACCCAACAAGTCAAATTTTATATCATCTCAAGCTAGGGACCTCGCCTAACCCAACAAAATCTCATGGGTAGGAAGTTGGTCCTGTGTGATATACTGATATATACACCTTCCTGTGTGATCTGATCCAATTTCAATCAAGGTGTCATAAATATAAAACATTCTTGGGCCTCCATCTAACAGCTTAAACTTTTAGGAAGTTGGTCCTCGACTTATTTATACTATCACTACAATAAGGATAAACAACTTAAATAAGCACATATTTAGGTAAAGCTGGCTAACTAAGCTCTATGTATCTAAAAGAAACAAAATAGACTTTGGAAAAACACTTTAAGTACTTAAGCAAGAACGGAACTTGACAATTCACAAAGGTTAAGTTAGGAATTATTATAAAATCAGCTACCACTTTAATTGTTGTAACTTGTAAGCTTTCACAAAGGCATATTTTCATAACAATTATGTTATTTGGACATCAAAATGGGGACAACAATTCGACAATGGTTAATGACGTTTAAATTTGTGATTAATGGTGCGTTGAACTTGATTAATGGGTAAATACATAGAAACATAATTCGCTCATCTCCCCTGAGAACCGCAAACCAATTCGTGGTACCAATTCACGGTATGTTTGCGAACCGGTACGCGTTTGACCAGAGATGCATTTGGCCGAGACTTGCAGGTGTAAGAGGAACATACAGTGTAGAGAAGAGGAAGAAGAAGAAAGGCTCCTCCTGACCCTTGCGTTTTTTATTCTCTCTCTATTAAATCTCTAACTGCTTTGTTTTATCTCTTTAAATCTGACCCTTTGGTTTCACTCTCTCTTTATTGAATCTCTGATGTTTTGCATCCATCAACAATCAATGTCATTATTTCTTTTCTATTTTAATAATAACAAATAGAAAATATTACTAAAAAAAATTATTAACAAGCGTCTCTTGTTCTTCTTGAGGGGTTGTATATTTTTATTAATTAAAGTCACATATAATAGTTATAAAAAATATTAGAAAAAAAGTTAGATAAAAATATTGTATTGGTATTTGTCATAAGATAATTTTCTGATATTATTGATAGAAGACCATGTGCTCTTAAATAGAATACAAGATAATTCAAAAAAATGAAACTCCTAATTTAATGCTAATCATTGTACCCACTATCAATTCCTATAATTAATGAGCAATGATTCCTATTCATATATAAAAAATGGGTCATGCTAACGAGTGCCCTTAGGGGCACTCTTTAAGGAATCAAGAAAAATAATTTTTTATTGGAAAACTAACTATTTCACATTTTCAAATATTAAATACATCAATTCTCCATGAAAACCTTATTTTCTTGGTTCCTTAAAGAGTGCCCTAACGACACTTGTTAGCATTTTCCATACAAAATATACAGCTAATCAAATCTCCTAATTATGGGATTCTAATCCTATTCATAAAAGGAAATAATAATGTTGGATTTTGACACTCCCCTCAAGTTGGTGAGTGGATGTTATCCATTCCCAACTTGCTAATAATAGATTGAAATGTAGAGCCACTTAATCCTTTTGTTAGAATATTTGCCAACTGATTTCCTGTGGATACAAATAGTGTACAGATTCACCCATTGTTCAACTTTTCCTTTATGAAGTGTCTGTCTACTTCAACATGCTTGGTCCTATCATGTTGCACTGGATTATGTGCAATGTTTATTGCTGACTTGTTATCACAGTATAGCTTCATAGGTCCATTCCACTCAATCTTTAGGTCATCTAGAATTATTTTCAGCCATATGAGTTCACAAATTCCTAAGGCCATAACCCGAAATCCAGCTTCTGCGCTTGACCATGCAACAACGTTCTGTTTTTTATACTCCTCAAAGTTACTAAGTTTCCTCTGAGAAAAGTGTAGTATCCGGAGGTGGATCTTCTATCATCTACGGATCCATCATAGTCAGCGTCTGTATAGGCCTCCAAAGTCATTTCCTTCCCTTTTTTAAATAAAATTCCTTTTCCAGGAGTTCCTTTCAAGTACTGCAGAATACGGTAAACAGCTCTAAGATGATTTTCTTTGGGATTATGCATGAACTGACTCACCACTCCCACTGTATAAGCTATTTTTGGCCTTGTATGAGACAAATAGATCAATTTTCCAACCAGTTTTGGTAGGATTCTCTGTCCACAGTTGCATCCTCAACAGATTTACTAAGTCTGATTCTGCTCAATAAGAGTTTCTACTGGTTTGCCGCCCAATTTACCAGATTCTGATAATAAATCCAGCACATATTTCTGTTGAGAGATGAAAATACCATGACGAGAACGTGCCACCTCAAGGCCAAGAAAGTATTTCAATCTGCCTAGCTCTTTAATCTCAAACTCTCTTATCAAACACCTTTATAGGATGTCCATTTCTGCTTGATCATTTCCTGTTACAACTATATCATCCACATAGACAATTAGTGCAGCAACTCCCCCTGAAGCTGAATGTTTAATGAACAAAGTGTGATCTCCTTGACTTTGTTTATACCCCATTGCCTTCATCACCATAGTAAACCTGCCAAACCAGGCCCTAGGGGACTGTTTCAATCCATAGAGAGCCTTCCTTAGCTTACAAACCTTGCCTTTCTCGAAGTTGAACCCAGGTGGGGCCTCCATGTAAATTTCTTCTTCAAGGTTACCATGTAGGAAAGCATTCTTGACATCAAATCGCTGCAAACTCCATCCAAAGTTAGATGCCAGAGATAACAATATTCTAACAGTGTTCATTTTTGCAACAGGAGAAAAAGGCTCAAGGTAGTCAATCCCATATGTTTGAGTATACCCCTTAGCTACTAACCTTGCCTTGTACCTTTCTAGTCTCTCATCTACATTATATTTAACAGTGAATACCCACTTACAACCAACAAGTTTCTTCTCTTTAGGAAGTTCTACCAACTCCCAAGTTTCATTTTTCTCTAGTGCATCCATTTCAACTTCCATATCTTATCTCCATTCTTTGCTATCCAGTGCTTCATTAGTAGTTTTTGGGATAGTGATAGTGTTCAAATGAGTAAGAAAACTTCTATGATTGCTGGACAGTTTATCATAAGACATAAAGTTGACAATGGATACCTTGGCCTCTGTGTACATGTTCTAACACCCTTATTGCAATTGGAAAATCTCCAACATCAATGGCCATATTCTGCTCCTCCAAAACAGTTCCATTATTTTCAGTTTCAGGGAGTATATTATGCCCTTCCAAAATAGTCTCATCAATTTCAGTTTCAGGGAGTATATTCTGCTCTTCCAAAATAGTTTCCTCAGTTTCAGTTTCAGTGTTGGTTCAGAATCTGAAAGTTGCACAGGTTGGATAATAGGTGTTGTCCTTGGTGTGAAAACTTGTAGTGGACGAGCAACACATGGAGTCTGTGTTCCGATTGTCATTGGACTCGAATTAGGGGAAGTGTGTATAGGACTGGAAGGAATGTGTATAGGACTTGACTAAAGTATATTGGATTCCCTTGGGGAGATGAAAGAAAGATTCTTGAACAAATCATCCTTATCTTTCCATGAATGATTTCTCCCCCTAAAGATAAGGTTGGGAAAATAAACATTCAGTTTCAACAAAAGTGACATCAATAGACACAAAGACCTTTTTTGTGGGAGGATTATAACACTTATATCCCTTTTGGGTAGGGGAGTAACCAATAAATATGCCTTTAATAGCTCGAGGATCAAGTTTTCCTCGATGAGGAGAATGAACATGGACAAAGGACACACACCCAAAGATCCTAGGAACAGGATTATTTGAAGTTTTGAAGTGTGGGTAGAACTTGGAGAACAGTTGAATGGGGCTACTGTTTTGAAGAGTCTGAGAGGGTAAACAATTAACCAAGTAGGCAGCGGTAAGGACAGCCTCCCCACAATATTGTTTTGGAACATTTGTGTGGAATAAAGATGCTCGGGTAACAGCTAGAAGATGCCCAATTTTCCGTTCAGCCACCCCATTTTGTTGTGGGGTGTGAACACATGATGATTCATGAATAATTCCATGTTCATTGAAGAAGGAAGACACTGTATAGTTAAAATAATCTTTGGCATTATCAGAACAGAATCTTTTGATGGTTGTCACAAACTGGTTTCTTATCATTTGAAATTTTTTTTGGAATATCTGACTGACTTCACTTTTTTGTTTCAAGAGATACACCCATGACACCCGAGTACAATCATCAATAAAAATAACAACCCAGCGGGCCCCAGAAATATTTGGAATTTTAGAGGGACCCCAAACATCACTATGTACTAAGGAAAAAGGAACAAACATTCTTTTATTACTGATAGGGAAGCTTACAAGTTTGTGTTTTGCAAATTCACAATCATCACAATGAAACATTCCTATGTCTAGTCCCTGAAACAAGCTAGGAAACATTATTTTTAGAGTGCTGAATGAAGGGTGAAGTGACACAACCAAATTTATTTATTGTGGGAAGGAAGTGATTCTGACAACAAAGACAATGGAAGTTGACTCCTAGTGTTACATGTCCCACGAGCTTCCTCAAGAAGGTAGAGCCCATTTTCTTCCCTAGCAAGTCCAATCATCTTCCTCGTTCCCTGATCCTGAAAATTGCAAAGTGTGGGAGAGAATGTCACTGAACATTGTAAATCCAATGTAAGTTTATGAATAGAAAGCAGTTTCGCAGATAATTTAGGCACATGTAAGACATCTTGCAAAATTAAATCTTGACTTAGGAGAATATCACCCTTTCCAGCAACTGTAATAAATGTGCCATCTGCGGTTGCAATTTTTTTATTACTGGGACATGGTCTATATGAGATAAATTCAGTAGAGGCATGGGTCATTTGATCCGTTGCTCCAGAATCAACAACCCATGACCTTTGTGCTGTAGATTGTAGAACACTTAGAGCATAGGCTTGGGAATTACCTGAGAATGCCAAGGATGAACTACCTGTGTCTGTGGGTTTGACTCAGTGTTGTCAAATATCGGCATATCGGCCGATATCTTGATATATCGTATCGGATTTTCAAGATCCCAATATGATAAGCGATATGATATGTGCATTCCGATTTGTGAGGCATATCATCCGATATATCGGATATCGCTATATCGCCCGAGTCATCGAATATCGGAAGTTTGACATTTTAAGTTTTTTTTTTCTTTTTTTGAACTCTGGAAATTCAAAGGGTCGGCACAGAGTCCACCGACCCACCCTTTTTTGAGAAGCCCACTCCTTTAATTATGTAAGTAATTGATTTTAAGGGTGTTTCAAGCCATATCTCTCACTCAAACACATACTTTGTCTCCGTCTCTGACCTTTCGGCCTCCTCAGTCACGCAACGGATCTGCGCCTAAGCCTCAGCCTCGTCACGTACTCTGCCTCCATCATCTCCGGCCAGCGCCCGGTGTTCTCAGCCTCTCAGGTAATGTCTCTTTCTTTGTTTTCTCCATTCTCTTCTTTTCCCTCTGTTTTTCTCTTCTAATCTTTTCCTCTGTTTTTCATATTCTCTCCTCTCCCATTCTCCCGTTCTCTTCCTCTGTTTTTTCGTTATCTTTCCTATCTCATTCTCCCTTTCTCTTCCTCTGTTTTTTCGTTATCTTTCCTCTCTCATTCTCCCTTTCTCTTCCTCTGTTTTTCCTCTTTTTTAGTTAATATTATATTTATGTCACTTCTTTTATTTGATCTTGGAGCTGGTTTGCTGCAAGGGTGCAGGGGCCTGTACAATTTTCAGATTGTTGTGTAGGGCCACTAGAATGCTTGAAGAAGGAATAGTTTTTTGCTGTCTCTGTCTTAGTCTTTGGGGAATACATATGTTTTCTATGCTGTCTTGTGTCAATTATATGCTGGATGTTTTTACCTTGTTGTCTCTGTCAATACATATGTTTTCTATGCTATCATGCATGCTATACATAGTTTTATTCACAGATTAATGGCTTTTATTGGGTTGCTAGACATATTCTTGCCCAATCATACTCGTATGATGCACATTGCTGTCTTGAAATGCATACTGCAATGTTATGCAGCTCATTTTTATTTGTTGTATACAACATATATTTTTATATATAATTTATTTATTTCAACCGATATTTGACTTCCGATATTTGTCCGATACGATATCCGATTTTTTACATATCGGATTTTTGGTCTTCCGATATTTTCCTATAAACGATATTAACAACACTAGTTTGACTAGAGTGTTTAGAAATTCCCTCAGTTTGTTAATTTCTTCTGTATTGAAATTTGTAAGGGTTCTGGAAGGACTGCCCCCTGTAGCACCTGTTTGAGCCAAGTGGGCTTGTGCTGGTCCTCCTCGTTGAGTGGCTTTGGTGGTCCAATTTCGATTCTGATTTGGAGGCTTACCATGAAGTTTCCAGCATCTGTCTTGGGTGTGTCTTGACTTCTTACAGAAGGTACACCATAGGGAATCCTTATTCTCCCCTCTGTCGATCTCCATCTTGGGGGCTACACCTCCAGGTTGATTGGTCTGCCACTGATCAATCTTCTTTCCCTTGCTTTGTGCAACTAATGCAGAACTTTCAGTGGATTGAGGTTCCATCATCACTCCTCTACGTGCTTCTTCTGCTCGGAAGGAAGCCATGGTTTCATTGAGTGAGGATAACTCCTTTCCTAGCACCTGAATTCTTACAGAATCAAACTCACTATTTAGTCCTGTCAAGAATTTATAAATTATGTCCTTCTCCTTATAATGTCTAAGTAAATCAGCATCTGCTGTGCATTTTGCTTCAAATTGTTCATAATGGTCTAACTCCAGCCATACATTCCGCAGAGTCTGAGCATACTCACTACTGGATCGATCTCCTTGTTTGGTAGTTGCAATCTTCATTTTAATTTCATAAATTTGAGCAGCATCACCAACCTTGGAATAGTTTTGTTTATATCTCTCCCACACATCCTTGGTGGTCTTCATGAACATGCAAGCATCACTTACCTCTGGCACCATGGAATTCCATAGCCATGACATTACAACTGCATCTGCTTCATCCCATGTACCAAAGCCACTGTCTGTGGGTTTTGGGGCATCTTTCCCAGTAAGATGATTCAATTTGCCCATCCTTTTTAGAAAGGTTTGGACAAAATGAGACCATTTGAGGTAGTTTCTGCCATTGAGACAAAGGCTGGGTTGAATATGTTGTAGGTCAACAGTGCTGGCTGTTTGGGCAGGGTTATTGGCTGTTTCAGACATTCTCAGTTTTGTTGGGTGGGATTCAAAGGCGTGGAGGGTGTTTTAGGACAGAAAAACGGCAATACAGGCCGTCAAAGGATTGGGAAAATACCGGTAACGTACGTCGCACAGCGGAAGAAAAAAAAAAGCCTTGTGACAATGTAGGCCATGAGTTTACACAGGCTCCCAGGGATTTTGGAGCGCTGATACCATGTTAGAAGATAATTTTCTGATATTATTGATAGAAGAGCATGTGCTCTTAAATAGAATACAAGATAATTCAAAAAAATGAAACTCCTACATTATTGCTAATCATTGTACCCACTATCAATTCCTATAATTAATGAGCAATGATTCCTATTCATAAATACAAAATATACAGCTAATCAAATCTCCTAATTATGGGATTCTAATCCTATTCATAAAAGGAAATAATAATGTTGGATTCTGACAGTATTTTATATTATATACTATGTAATTTATAATTTTTAACTAGATGAAAAATATTTATTAGTAACGTACCAAATAGCATACCGATTATTTATACCCCCCACGTACCCAATACTTAAGGGACAGCGTCTGCATCGCTGCACCGTACCCTAACGTCTTAGAACGAATTGCGAACCTGGTGACTATGGGTACATATGTAGTAGATAGGTAACTCGTTAACCGAGTTTACTCGGTTAATGATGCACAAAATCTTGGCTAATGCAGCTCAGTAGATGGTTAGTACAACTGGCCCTTCCAGTGTACCCATTAACCAAGTTCAACAGACCATTAACCATAATTTTGAACGTAATTAACAATTTTCGAATTGTTGTCCCCATTTTGATGTCCAAATAACATAACTGTTTTCATAAACTTCAATTTCTAGCTTATTTAACAAGCCCAAAATAGTATAAATTGGTTTCAGCAGTTGCTTAAATAAACTAAACCAACCAGGACCAAAATGCTTCAAGAGTGTTTCTTACAATAGATAAGCCCATTCAAACAGGGCCTAAGTATAAGAACGGACCAAGGACTAAATTACAGAGCAAACTAATAATAGATCTATACAATAACAATAATTGACTAATATTTTAACATGTGCTAAATATACTAAAGAATCTAGAGTGGCATTCTAACAAAAATATAGCAGAAAACAAAAAGGCTTCCTTCATCTATAATGACTACACTGTCTAGTGTCTACACATTATAAAAACTAACCTTGAAACAAAGTCGAAGCAAAAACTGAGTAGTCATGCCCTTTGACAGGACGGATGCAGCAATAATTGGCTCAATTGAGGGAGGGACAGGGACTACTCTATCTGCAGGAAGAATCTGCTCTTCTGCATATGAGCCCAATGGCCGACCTGCATAAGCTACAAGATCCCCAACCTGCCTACCGATGAGTCCAGCACCCACAACTGTCACAATGCCAACAGCCTCCACACCTGCCACATTAAAAGGGGAAAATAATTCAGGATATGATACCTTGGGCATCAACTTAGCTTTAAATGAAACGTTAAGAAAGTCATAATGTTGATAAACTAATTCTTGAGCTATGAAGATAAGAAGCAAAAAAGAATCAAAGAACTCTTCTCCAATCAGAGAGAAGGGCAAGTAACAATCAGTGACTTCAAACAAGTTGGTTGGTAATTTGGTATAAGTATTGTGTGTAAAGCAAAACTATCCACAAAGTGGTAATCCTGGTGGATTTAAGTCTTCAATGTAGCTTGGTAATTATTAAATCAAGTAATATATAGCTAATAATTTGCTTTAAAAAATATAAACAGGATTATCGATGCTTATAAATTTTCTATGCCAAAAAGGTGGTTCATTCTTCTTTTACTTTTTTCTTCCCCTTGCTTCCAAAACAAGCACAGTTAAAGAGATGGGAAACATGGGCACTAGAAACAGTTAAAAAAATGTAAATTCTGATAGATTATATAGTTGTAATAGAAGATTTTTGTGAAAGGAATTTCTTCAACCCTTAATTTTATTAGGTAATGATTCCCCATAATTACAGATGTTAGACTTAAGCACATGATCCTTGCAGATAAACATGTTGAACAACGTCGAAAGTTCTTCGTGATCCTTGCCATTGCTGGTCTACCACCTGAGCTTGACTCACTTTGCAATCAGATACTCTTCAACCCTACTGTTCCTTCATATGATACTGTCTCGGAAGAAATATTGAATCTTTCCTATCTTAAAATTTTAGACCAGTCGTCATTTGTTCATACCCCACAACAAAATGGTGTTGTCGAAAGGAAAAATCAACACCTGGTAAAAACAGCCCGTACCATGCACCCAAATTTTGATGTGCCACTCATTTTTGGGGCTTTATTAGACATATAGGACATAATCATTTGTTAGAAGTAAATCAAACTAAGAAACCTGGAGTGAAGGTAAAAGAGGGAGCTTTATAAACTCCCTTCCGAAAGTAGACATCAACAAAATTAAGTCCAATTGATTTGTTCCTCACATGGACTTCACCCTCCTTTGGCTCTCCAATTTTCAATTCCTCCCACTTTAGAACCTGTCATCAATTGCCATTACCAGAAACTCAATAGGCTTAATACAACCACTCAAACACGTGCCTAATCTACAACAATTTAATAATAAGATGTGCTTAAAAAAAATTAAGTAATCGATTTACAAAATCAATGAAACAAAAAATTAGCATAAACATTGTTAAAGGAAGCAATAGTTAAATTGTAATTCAGTTTCTGGTTTCAAATTGATGGGTAAAATGAGTAGCCAATAATCCACCTTCATAGTTGAACAGATAAAGATCACTTTTTAATATATGAAAAAGAGTAAAGGGGGTGGAAGGGTAAGAGAAAGAGACCTGAGGGCCACCATGTTCATGAACTCTGATAGCTTTCACCATATTGGGTGCTGCTGATAATGAAGCCTTTGTTGTGAGTGTTGTTCTGCTGAAATGCAATGAAAATGATGACAACGTTGGTCGGTGGAAGGAGTAGTGAGAGAGAGGGATTCTGGAACCTGATTAACCCAGGAAATGACAGTTTTGGTGCCATTTTATTATTGAATGATTAAACTCATCATTTACTCCTTATATATCACACTGAACTTTAATTTAGTATGTATACTTCAGAGGTGTTCGCGCATCGGTTTGGATCGGTTTTGAGGTAAAAAGGCATTCAATCTAAATAATAAATAAACATGTGGTTCGGTTATGATTGCTCCTTTAAAAAAATCCGATCCGATTCGATTAAATGCGATTTGAATTGGATCGGTTGATTCGGTTTTTACCGACACATCGTTACATATTTATATTACATCAAAGAATTAATATTTCTTAAACATTTATATGCTTGTTGATATATTCATATAATAACATTTCATAAAATATGTATAAAATAAAATAAAAATATTATCATCATCTAATTTCAAAACATCTTTTATTTATGTTTAGAATATTAGAAATAATAATAAAAAATTACATCAAATCAAACTAGCAAGTATTATTAGGAAAAAAACAACAAATAAAAAATTAATAGTACAAAAAATAGAATAAACATATATAAAATTTTATATATGCGGTTTGGTTTGAATTGGTTCGTTTTGAAAAATGGATTCAAAATCCGAACCGATTTGATCGATTTTCACAAAACAAGATCAAAAAAATCCAAAAGACATCGGTTTTGTTTGTTTTCGGTTTTTTGGATCGACTTTCGGTTATTTTTTGGATCGGTTTGGATATAAACACCCATAATATACATGAACATATATTTTTCATTACAATTATTTTTAATTTAATCCTCGTCACATTACAATTATTTTGAGTTTGATCCTTTTATTGGGACAATCAATTTGAATTTGATCTTTATCAATTATCATGTGACAGCGTTATAACACCAATAAACAACAAGGATCAAATTAAAAGTAATTAAAAATATAGGGATCAAATTCAAAATTTTGTACATATAGAAACCAAATTCACATATAGCGAGCAAAGTATTAGTTTAACCTTATTGAAATTATTATCATTTATTGTTGGGGAAGTAGGTAACGTGGCTCAGCCCCAAGAAAAGAACTCGATTTTGATTCCTGGAGTCTCCCGTTTGGAAGATAGCAACCCAACCCTATGTGTAAAAAATCGAACATACCGCCACCGACTCGGGAATTAGTCTCGTAGAGGGTTCAAATGACCCAAGCTTGTGGTATCACCCGAGACACCCACTAGGAAGTCTAAGGCACTAATTGTGGTGGATTAGGAAAAATAAATAAACAATAAGTTAGAATTAAACTTAATTGTATGTGTAATAATTCCGTTAAGAATAAAAAGAGAAATTTATCACTGGGAATGATGCATTCAATATTTAAATTAGTGTTTCATTTAGTTTTTCAATCAACACTTGCAATCCTTAACGAGTGTTAGTAAGACCATGTTATTTATAAGTTTTTGCATTCGTTCATCATTTTTTCTCTCCAAGGGAGGCTTATAGCACCTTAGTACCCGTTACATATGGGGAGAGGAGAAAAAGGAATGAATACATCATGAGGATTTGAATTCATGCACTCACAGCTATATCCGGCACCGGTAGCTTAGCCAACTGAGTAGACGGAAGGGGACACCACCATTTAGCATTCGTCCGTTGGTTTACCCTTGACAGAACGAAAATTGTTATTTGTAAAACTAAGCAACAAAGGTTAATAAAACTAACAAGAACCGATAGCAATGGGAAGTGGACTTGTGCTGAGAGGATTCAAGCTGAAGTGCTGGTCAATGTCTAATTACCTTGCTTCTCACATCAGGAGCAGGTCATTGTTGCTTGCAAAAAAATTAGCAAGGTAACCATCATACCCATTGCCCTCTAGACGAGAGTGATGGATTACAACTTTCCACTTCTTAGCACACAACTCAAGAAATTAGTATGACATGCACCTCTGAATTTAAAGAAAAGAGACAAGCAATTTTAAAGGAAGGGTTTTACCAAAATCCAGCCCCTTTTATTTATATTTTTTCAATTCATCCACTTTGCTGCTGCCTTAGCAACTTTGGTTCAAATGTTGGACCAGCATTTAGAGAAATTAATTTCCCTAAATGCACCAACTTGATATGAGAGGTGCACCTTTTAAATTTCTAGAAAAAAGAAAACTTGGTCTATGATGACAACAGAACACATTTTTAAGTATTATTTTCATGGTGAATAACAGACATCGGTAGTATTCACAATCTACAGTTGCTTTCAAAAGGAATCAACCAAGGACACGGTGTTTAGCAACTGCAACTGATAGCCTCAGGGTATCAACACAACAGAGCCTGAGGTCTTCCGACCCTCCAGGTCTTCATGTGCTTTTGCTGCTTCAGATAAAGGATAAGTATGATTAACCCGCACCTTCAAGACACCAGAAGCAACATTAGCAAACAACTCTCCAGCAGCCTCCAATAGTTCATCCCGAGTGACAACATATTGCATTAGGATGGGCCTTGTGAAGAACAAGGATTTTCCAGCCAGGGAAGATAAGGGAAGCTGGATCGGTGCACTCGATGACTGCCCAAAATTAACCATGTAGCCTCGAAGCTTTAAGCATGCCAAAGATCCCTGGACAAACCATAGTATACCTCCTTAAGGACTTTTTCTCACAGTACTCTTAAATTTTGAAAAGAGAGAATAGAAACATCATAAAAAGAGATATAGAAACCCCAAAGTTCCATTTAATATATCCTAACAAAAGAAAGCTTCCATGAGGCAAAAAACAGTTTGATCATCATCAATGAAGTAAGCTGCTAAATGTGCTTCTAAATTATAATTGTATAAATCTGACAGTAATCCATGAACTTCAGGCCCCCAATTAAAAATATCGGTAGCATATCAATTATTTCCCACTGGGTTTACACATTAAGGGTTTGTTTGCTTTGTTTCTATATTCCTGTTTGCATTTCTTATTTTCAAAAATAATTACAAAAGGAATTGGATCCTCTCCTGTGACATAATGGTCATGTTAGAGAAATATAGACACATCTTTTAATTACATGGACCCACCATGATTGGTTGTAGGTCCACTAATTAGAATTTTAAAAATTTGTTCCTTTCTCTCTCTAACAAGAGAGTGTAACACCTGGGTGCCGACGAGGGCGGGGTGTGGTCGCCGGTGCAAGAAGGCACGGACAAGGAGCGGCTCCTGGCAGGCTTCTAGGCGAAGGGACACATGAATGAACCGATTACACACCCGAATGAGAGGGATCCTGAGACTGTGTAGGTATGGGACTATACAGTCGAGGATGGCTTATATGAATTGATTGGTACTATCTATACCAACAAGATGCATCTTCTTTTCGATAGCCCATCACTTAAGAACTCCATAGTTAAGCGTGCTTGACTTGGAGCAATTCTGGGATGGGTGACCTCCTGGGAAGTTTTCCCAGGAAGCGTGTGAGTGAGGACAAAGCATGCTGAAAAGACCCGTGTTGGTTTGTGGGGACAGTCGTCAATCCATAAAGCAGTCAGGGATGTTACAGAGAGTATCCTGTTTTATGTAAATAGGAGAGAATCCAAATCCATTACAAAATTGCTACATTGTTTTCATTTCGTTTCTTGTTTTCAAAGATTTGTACAGGAAACACGGGAAACACAAAAAAGTTGTTTTCAATGTTTCCTGTACATATTTTTAAAATAGGAAACAAAATGAAAACAATATGACAATTTTGTAATTATTTCTGAAAACTGGAAATGCAAACCGGAAACTAGAAACAAAGCAAACAAGCCCTAATATTTTATGTGCTGTAACTAGTCTTGATTGTTGACTACTTTCACATCATCACGTGTGTTGCCAATTAATAGACCCAATGCTAAACTGCTAATAGGATGAAGCACTATGAATGCACATCTAAGTAAGAAAAAAGATTAATATAAAGTTCTTCAATAGGATCGATGAATTCTTATGTAGATTAGCTACCACAATCGGTATTTAAGATCTAGTGGGTGTTTGTGGATGGTTTAATTTTAAGTAATGATCAACGAAGGATCAACGGAACCATAAATCTAATTGCATTTCTATATACTCAATTAATCAGAAAATAAGCAACTTCTGATGCATACCATCATGTAAAACAAAAGATTAATAATTTTATTTTTCCACACAAGTATCCAACCATCTGATTTTGAAATTCAATTGGGTGTAATATTACCTCAAAGGTATCCTTTCCTACAGAATCATAGACTACTTCAACTCCATTGCCTGATGTGATTTCATTGACAAGGGCAACGAAATCCTCTTCTGTATAGGTGATAATATGATGGCAGCTATCCTCTTTGGCTTGAGCTGCTTTCTCTTTACTGGACACAGTCCCTATAACAGTTGCACCCAGAGCATTTACCCACTGGCACAATAGGGATCCAACTCCACCAGCTGCTGCATGGACGAGAATCGTGTGACCACGTTCAACCTTTAAAATGATTAAATTCGTCTCTGTTTATAATTTATAATATTCCGAGGATGGCTAAATCAACCAAGCATTGGTTTGATAGTTTCCGAGGAATATCATTCCTAGGAGTCCTATCTCCAGGAATAAAAATCTTGGCTGTTTCTAGCTGTCACAAATGCTTATTTTATGAGTTTCATAAACTGTTTTGATCAGCTCACTCAAATAGGATAAAAATGCTTCGTGAGTGTTTATTGCAGTAGATTAGCCCAACTAAGCTCATCCAAAGAAGGTTAAGTTTCGGAAGTAACCAAGGACTAATTATGGAACTAATTAACAGAGCTATAATATAACTACAATTGAAAAATAATCTAACATGTGCTAAATATAAATATACTAATGGGTCCAGATTAGTATTCTAACAAAAATAAAAAAACAAAAGGCTTCCTTCAGCTATAATGAGTACACAATATATAAACCTATCTTGTGTTGGATAATTAGAGATATTTCAAAAGTTTAATGTTTTATTTTAGTTATGTAATTATCACACAACAAGTGTAAAATTAATGTTATTAATTTTACTATTTTATCCAATTTATTAATTTTTGTAAAAATAATTTTATATTTGAGAAAGCAAAACATATTATAATGAGGCATATAATATATGCAGTCCGTGGGGGAAGCAAAGTCAGAACAAAATAGTTGCTGCACGTTCTGTTTTTCTTTTAGATCCTATTTTTATGGATCAATCTTACCCAATCCGTGAACGGCACTTTTGTTCCTTCAATTTCTTTTTAAAAGAACTGCCAAAGTCAAGAACAGTAGGCTTGTTTTCAAAAACTAGTAGAAAAGGTTTTTCTCATCAACCATCAGACGTTAAAAAGAAAAATTATTGCTACTCTTCTTTTAATGTCTTCTCATCTATTCTTCTCTTCCTGGGTTACATTGCTTGCTTATCATTTCTCTTAGTTGTTCTGTTACCTCGGTTTAATTAACCGGGAGGGGCCTGTTGTATCCTGGGGGATTTGCGCACCACGCGGATAAACCCTTGAGGGCAATGTGATATCACACGCCTCAGGCTTTTGTGAATTGTTCGTGAGTTCCAGCTTTGTTCCTGTATTCGTGGTAAGTTGAAGATAATTTTTGACAACAATCTCAAGGGTTTACGTATTTCTTCATAAAGGCTCCACTGTTTGGTAACAAGTCTGACGCTGGGAGTCAACAACGTAGCAGCAACGCAAGTCAAAGGGTTTAGATATTTCTTCATAAAGCCTGGAACAAGTCTGACGCAGGGAGCCACTGAATTCAAAGTCACTTAACAAGAAAGGCATTTGTTTTATATTTCTTCATCTAAGATTTAGAGAGGAGTGGACTTTACGTTTACGGTCCTCTTGGTTGCGCTGTTCGTGTCCAATATTCTTGCATTTTGGCGTAAGCTAGTGGATTTTGCAGGAACTATAGTCAGTGATAAAGGAAAACAGTTTCGGCACGTGTAAATCAAAAGGTTCCCAAACACTGCGTCACTCTTTCCATAGCAGTTGTTTCTCGACGTCTCTGGTTTATTATGTCTGACAACGTAACCGTCGAGGAGAAACAAACACTAAGCAACAATGGCGCTTCTGTTGTCCAACCGCCGCCGTCGCCGGCCATCAATTATGCAAAGCCTTTTCCTGACATCTCTAAAATCGAAGTCTTTGGTGGCCAGAACTTTCGAAGGTGGCAGGAGCATGTCTCTACTGTCCTTGACATGCATGGAGTCGCGTCTGCTCTATTCGATGCCAAGCCATCATCGGCCAATTCCAAACAGCTTGAGGAATGGACATATTATAATAAGGTATGCCGTCACACAATAATTAGTAGATTATCTAATGAGTTGTTCGATGTTTATTGTTCCTACAAGGGTGCAAAGGAGATGGGACTCAATGATATTGAAGTATACTGCTGAGGATGCCGGAAAGCAAAAATTTGTCATTGGAAATTACTACCACTGGGAAATGACTGAAGACGAGGAAATCAAAGTTCAGATCAATGATTACCACAAGCTCTTGGAGGATTTGAATTCAGAAAACATCAATCTACAGGATGAGTTTGTAGCTGGCCTTTTGATCGAAAAGCTGCCTCCTTCATGGAAGGATTACAAGCAACAACTGAAGCACAAACACAAGCAACTCTCTCTGTCAAAACTGATCACTCATATAATAATTGAAGACACCAACAGGAAAGAGTGTCAGGCTGCAAGGGCAAAGGCACTAGCTGCTCTTGCAAACATCATTCAGAATCAATCCCAGAAGAAAAGGTACGATAATAAACCTGGTCACAATTATAATAATAGAAATTCTAATATCCCTCGTGCATCTAACCCCAACTTCAAAAAGAAAGGCATGTGCTATGTTTGTGGTAAGCCAGGTCATCATGCACCGCAATGCCGACATAGAGTGAGAAGCGACAATCCTCCTAAGCCTAAGGCCAATTTGGTTGAGGGTGAAGGAGATGATATTATTGCTGCGGTCGTTTCTCAAGTCAATATGGTGACCAATGTGAACAAATGGGTGGTAGACTCTAGGGCTACCAGACACATTTGTGCGAGCAAAGATGCCTTCACCTCTTACACTGCTGTAGAGGATGGAGATGAACTAGTTTATCTCAGTGATTCTCGAACCACTGTGGTCTCGGTAAAATGGAAAGTATTGCTAAAGCTTACATCGGGAAAGACTTTGGCTCTTAATGAGATGTTGCATGTGCCTAGCATAAGGGCAAATTTAATTTCTGTAGCCCTATTGGGAAAGTTTGGGGTTAAGGTTTCGTTTGAATCCAGAAAAATTGTAATGACAAAGAGTAATGTCTTTGTGGGGAAGGGATATTGTGACCAAGGACTCTTTGTACTCAATGTTGCTGAAATTCTTAACAATAATGCATCTTCTTCTGCATATTTGGTTGACTCGTATGATTTGTGGCATGCTAGACTAGGACCTACTAATTCTTCATATGTTTATAAATTGCAGCATCTTGGTATGATTACTTTAAGTAATAATCAACTTGGTAAATGTGATGTATGTGTTGAAACAAAATTAACTAAGAAAGCTTGTCCCCCGGTGCATCGTGAAACTGAATTACTTAATTTAATTCATACCGACCTAGGAGATTTAAAACAAACAATGACAAGAGGAGGTAAAAAATATTATGTCACCTTTAAAGATGATTTTTTCTAGATATGCTAAAGTTTATTTGATTAGAAATAAAGATGAAGCATTTGACATGTTTCTTTTATATAAAGCTGAAGTAGAAAATCAATTAAATAGAAAAAATAAAAGGGGTAGATCTGATAGGGGCGGCGAATATATTTTATTTAATGAATTTTGTGAAAAGGAAGGCATAATTCATGAGGTGACTCCCCCATATTCACCCGAATCTAATGGTATAGCTGAAAGGAAAATTAGGACTTTAAAAGAAATGATGAATGCTATGCTTGTTAGTTCTTCCGCACCTGATAACCTTTGGGGTGAAGCTATTTTAACTTCATGTTTTTTGAAAAATAGAATACTTCATAAGAAAACTGGTAAAACGTCGTATGAGTTATGGAAAGGTTACAAGCCTAATTTGAAATATTTGAAAGTGTGGGGGTGCCTAGCTAAGGTTATGGTTCCTGAGCCCAAGAAAAGGAAAATAGGTTCTAAAACTTCTGATTGTATGTTTATTGGATATGCTGAACGTAGTGCTGCATATAGATTTCTTGTTTTGAGAAGTAGTGTACTTGATCGTAACACTATTGTTGAGACTAAAAATGCTGAATTTTTAGAACATATATTTCCTTTGAGATCTGTAAATAATTCTATAGAAAATAATTCTATTGAAAATATTTTTTCCGAGAATAATTGTGAAAACTTATATGAGGATTTGAGAAGGAGCAAAAGACAGAGAAAAGAGACATCGTTTGGAAATGATTTTTACACTTACCTTGTTGAAAATGATCCTTTGACTTTTTCTGAAGCAATTTCAACTTCTGATGCCCCCTTTTGGAAAGAAGCTATTAAAAATGAAATTGATTCAATTTTGAAGTGCAACACTTAGATTTTAGTTGATTTACCCCCCGGGAGCAAAACCTATTGGTTGAAAATGGATTTTTAAAAGGAATTTTTTTTCCCGATGGTTCAATTGAAAAATATAAAGCTAGATTGGTAGCAAAAGGTTTTACGCAAAAACAAAAATATTGATTATTTTGATACATTTGCTCCTGTGACCAGAATTTCTTCAATTCGAATTTTGATAGCCTTGGCTTCAATTTACAAACTTGTTATTCACCAAATGGATGTGAAAACTTCTTTCTTGAATGGTGATTTGGAAGAAGAAATTTATGACACAACCTGAAGGATGTGTTACTCCTGGTCAAGAAAATAAAGTGTGCAAACTTCTCAAATCCTTATATGGGTTAAAACAAGCACCATAGCAATGGCATGAGAAATTTGATCAAACATTGGTTAACGATGGTTTTTCTCCTATTGAGGTTGATAAATGTGTGTACACCAAAATATTAAATGGGGAATGTGTAACACCCTGTTTTTCGTATGCTTCTTTATCGGTAAATACATACTTAATGTATTTATTTTCGATAAAATCTAGAAGATGATGTTATTTAAAATAAAATCATTTTCTTGTGTTGTTTTACCATATGAAGCCCCAATAAAATTTTCAGACGAAAATTCAGACGAAAACCGGTCTGGGTTCTCACTACCGGTACAAGTTTACTGAGCTAGAAACAAAATTTTAATTCGTGAACGAGACAGTTAGTGTTTTTATGATGTTTCGTGTAGGTTTGGTAAATTTTCGAATTTTGTTGTCCGGGAATAAAATATAGTATTTTATCAGGGCGAAACCTTCAAAAAATACGATCGGATGTGCACCCGGTTACGTATTTAAGCAGTTAAAGAACCCTAAAGTAGGAGAAAAGGCTTGATGGGAAGTCTCATTAAATGTCTATGACACACCTGAGGATAAAAGAAAATCCTAATGTCATTCCAAAATCTTACTTTTCAACTTTCTCTCTCCAATCACATCCCATCACATTAACTCTTAAACCTCTCTTCAAGAAACTCATCTTCTTTTTTCTTCTCCCTTTCAAGGCCGTGCACTTCCCCATTCCCTCTATAAATACCACTCATCAACTTCACTTCAACACTTTCCTTTCTCCTACTTCACTCTTAAGCTTTCATCTTTTAACTTCAAGCTTCCAAAGCTCTTGTTTTTACTCTTCTTTTCACAAAGTGTTATTCATCAAAGTTGTTCCTCTTGTTTAGGATAATACTCTCATGTATTCTTTTCTTTAAAAAAACTTCATCTTTTTCTAAAGTTTCTTCTTTATGTCATTTATGAGCTTTTATCTTCAAAAATCTCTCAAAAATGGTAGAAAACTCCTTTTGAGTTGAAACCAATTTCTATGACCTTGTATTTACTTGTAGTTTAACATACTAAAAGGTTGTGTAAAACAAAGTTTCCTAACCTCTACTTTCTAATGAGGCCGAACCATGCTTATGGTTTTGATGGATCTTGTTTCAACTTTTACAAGTGTGAGTTTGTATTTAAAAGATTTGTTTTCCCAAAATGATCATGGACCAAGGCTCCTTTATGTTAAAGGATGCTATGTCTAAAGTGATTGGAAAGTTTAAAGATTTGTTTTCCCAAAATGATCATGGACCAAGGCTCCTTTATGTTAAAGGATGCTATGTCTAAAGTGATTGGAAAGTTTAAAGATTTTTACTCTACTTTTATGTCATTTACTTTCATGCCATTTATATTTATGTCATTTACATTATGTCATTTACTTTTATGTCATTTATATTTATGCCATTTGCTTTATGTCATTTACTTTATGTCATTTACCTTATGTCATTTACTTTTATGTCATTTATATTTATGTCATTTACTTTATGTCATTTACATTATGTCATTTACTTTTATGTCATTTATATTTATGCCATTTACTTTATGTCATTTACATTATGTCATTTACTTTTATGTCATTTATATTTATGTCATTACTGTTTATGTCATTTATGATTCATTTACTTATGCCATTACACTTTAATTATTTATAATCCTATGTTGTTTCCAAGATGATCATAGACTTGAGCTCCATAAGTTATTGGATGCTAAAAGGTCTAAGAGATTGGAAGAATTTAAAGATTTTTTTATCATAAAAACCCAAGGATGGCCGAATCTTAAAGGTTATGGACCTAGGGTGTTTCGTTTTTCATTTTCCAAAGTGATCATGGTTTTTGAGCTCCTTACTATTAATGGATGCTAAACCAAAGAGATTGGAAATTTTAAATGTTCCTAGCCTATTTTATTGGTCAAGGCCGAATCTTCATCAAGGTGTAACTTGGTGGGATTTTTGTTCAACTTTGTTTTAAGTAATCATGTTTTAAACTCTTAGCACTTGAGGATCATAAATCCCTAAGTTGCATATGTTTTGGAAACTTCTAACCCTAAGTTCTTGGTTGAGTTCTAATCCTTTGAACCTTGTGTCTTGAAACCTAGACTCGCCTCCTAACCAACCTTGAAGAACGTCAGTGAAACTGTTTATTTTCTTAAATTCTCTTACCTTCTTAAGGTAAGAGGGGATTTCCTAAAGATATTCAATAACTGTATGCATGTGTGTAGGTGTTTAACTGGATATTTATATGTTGATTGAGCTTACTTGATTATCTAATGTACTGGAACTGTTGTGCTATTATCTGATGTTGAACTATACTTGTTCTAAATGATAAAATGCATATATGTGATGAACTGCTTTCAACTGTGATATTAGCATTGCACTGATGATATATACTGTTGTTGATTGAAAGTTTGCTAAGCCAGACGTGCGTCTGTGCTCAACCATAATAAGGATTAAAAACCTTAATAAGCTTTGAAGATGAAGGGATTGGTTTACTTTTCCAAAAGCTCTTTAAACTTAAAGTACTTGTTTTAAATGTTGAAATGATTTTGGTGTACTATTGTTATACAAAAGAAAAATCATTTTCGAACTATATGTCTTCAAGTGAAAACTTTCAAGATTATTTGGCAATATCCTATTGGGGAAAATATTTCAAAGATAAAAGAATTTCATAGATGCTTTATAAAAAGATTTTCAAAGAAAAGGTTTTTCCTAAGTCTTTTAGAAACTTTCCGATAACCTGGATAGGTTATCGAGGATTCGGTTTTGAATTTGTTTTTCACTGAACAAAAAATAAGTACTTAAGAAAGAGAATCTAGTATGCGAGACGTCTCCTCTAGTATTCAGTGATGTGCACGTGATCTTGAATCAGTGTGAATTCGGGACTACGAACCCTGGTTATGATGTTATGGACTTAGGTCCTAATCGCGCTGTGTTGGACTGTGTATTCTAACCACGTGTGATGAACATGATTAAAGGTGAAGGTTGTTTTCTACGACCACAACCCTTGACTGTGGCCACGGTCTTGGGCATTGTGATTGAGCGTTCGGACTATGAGTCCTATGCTTCTGAGTTTTCAAGTGATGGGGAAATGATGATTAAGTCGTTAGCTATGAGCTGCGATAGCGAAAAAGAATGAACACAAAGAAAACCTTTTAAATAAAATATTTTCTCATATGCATTTCCCCAAGAAGACGTGCCTTTCTTACATATCAGATACAAGGTGGTATCTGGGAGTCTGTCCATGTAAACCGAGTGAAGAGGCACATGTGACGTTGCTCGTCCTGAGACCTTAATGCATGAGGGTAAGGAGGCAACTGCCTCATGAGATTAAGTTAGAGCCTGATGATTGAAGTGCCATGCATATTTTCAAATATTGACCGTGCGGGTTTGAGACCCTTTGATATAACACCGACATATTGCGTATATGCATGATTTAACTGCTTATATGATTCTGTGATGTATGTATCATGTATATGGTTGTTGTGGGATATATCTTATGACGGTATCTCACTCTTGCACCACTGTATGCTTTGTTCTTTTCTCCTTGTATCGGGAACGCACGTGCTCTTAGATGGATCCTGATGTTCCCCTAGCACCAACAAACTCGAGGAATGAGGTCTTCGATCACGCTAGGGCGGCGGGGAGTTGGACCATACATGAAGGAGCGACGACTGCGACTTATCAGGGACCGATCACGACTACTGAGACAAATGCCAATGGAGTACCTATACGGAGGATCCATACCGTCGAGTCTAGGACTGTGGCGCTTCCACCTCCATGGTTCTACCTCCACACGCTACAGGTCACCGGACTTCTTCAGGAGCACCTTGACCCAGTCGAACCGCTCGAAGAGGATCCCGAAGAGGATCCGGAGGAAGACCCCTACGAGTTCATAGAGGTTGAGGAGGAGGGGGAGGAGGAGCCAGAGTACCACCCACAGGATCCCGGCGACGACGACATGATCATCGATGATGGCGGCGACGTTATTGATCCAATTAGTGGTCCCTCGTCTAAAGGTAGCTTCTGCGGTCACTCCGAGTGCAGGAGGCATGGTTAGATCGTCGTTGGTTTTTTTTGAGTTGCCCTGATGGTCCCTTAGCTTTTGGAGCCTTCTTTTTAGTCTTATGCCCGACTTTCCCTATTCCCAGTGTGATGCTATCTTTTACCTACTTTTTTAGTTTTAGTATTAGTGTGAGTTGGCCAGTTCGATAAGGCCTGTCTTGTAACCAGAAACCTAAGATCCCAAGTGGGTCGGATATATATATTTACATGTATGATGTTTATTCACATGTTCTGAGTGTTCATCATTGTTTCTTAACTACCGCTTACAAAAAAAAAAATAAGTACCCTTTTCAGTAACCTTCTAATAAAGGTTATATTTCCGAAGGCGACCGGCGTTTTAAATAAGTTTCTTTTCCGCAAATGAGTAACCTTGTGATGCCAGGTTTTAGGGCGTCACAGAATGTGTTATTATCTGCTTATATGTAGATGACATGCTTATCTTTGGTACTTGTGATGATGTAGTGATTAGAACAAAATCTTTTCTTGCATCAAAATTTGATATGAAAGACATGGGTGAAGCAAGTGTAATATTGGGAGTTAGAATCATTAGGAAGGGTGATAGCATAATGCTATCCCAACGACACTATGTTGAGAAACTTCTTAGGAAGTTTGGTCACTATGACTCAAAGCCAATGAGTACCCCTTATGATGCTAACTCTCATTTGAAGAAAAATAAAGGTGATTCTGTTAATCAGTCTCAGTATGCCCAAATTCTTGGGAGCTTGCTACATTTGATGAATTTTTTGCGACCTGACATTGCATATGCAGTAGGACGATTGAGTAGATATACTCAAAGTCCTAGTTAGGATCACTAGGAGGCACTCGCTAGACTCATGAGATATTTGAGAGGTACCATGAACTATGGTATTATATATAGTGGATTTCCCACTGTACTAGAAGGGTACAGTGATGATAACTGGATATCTGATTCAGATGAGATAAAATCCACTAGTGGTTATGTATTCACACTTGGTGGTGGTGCAGTTACTTGGAGATCAGCCAAACAAACAATAATAGCTAGATCTACTATGGAGTCAGAGTTTATAGCTCTGGAGTTGGCTGGTAGTGAAGCTGAGTGGTTGAGAAACTTCTTGGCAAATATTCCTTTAGGAATTAAACCAACCCCATCAATGTGGATGCATTGTGATTGTCAATCGGCAATAGCCGTTGCAAAAAATAAGACCTTCAATGGCAAAAATAGACATATACAATTGAGACATAATGTGGTAAAGCAATTGCTAAAAGATGGAATAATATCGATCGATTATGTGAAGTCAGAGGTGAATTTGGCAGATCCTCTAACAAAACCCCTGGGAAGAAAATCAATATGTGATACATCGAAGGGAATGGGAATTAAGCCAATTGAAATTAACGAGTGATGGGAACCCAACCTTTGTGATTGGAGATCCCATGAAGACGGTTCAATGGGTAAGAACAAGTCACTCGTCAGTTCTGCTAGCACACAAAACTAATTTTGTTTTGTGTCCCTTTCCTATGGTGTAATTGAGAAAGTGCTAGATACTGCATTATTGAGAGGATAAGCTTGTAAATCTTTTAATGATTTTCATATCCCTTATGGGTGGTGTATGATTTGCAGCATGCACTTGATGAAATCACCTATATGAGTGTCAAGTGGGGCCGCTTGCATGAGATCGTAGCAAAATCTCTAGAGCACTCATGAATAACGGGCGTGCGCATGACCTATTAGCGCAAAACGGCGTAACAGCAAGAATTGTGGGGGTGTAGTGTGATTGATAGACCTCTAACACATATTAAGTGTCTTGGGTTCCATAGCTTGCTACACCAATTCATTATGTGTTAAGTTTTATCAGTCTAGGTCTGGTTCCATAACTTGCTATACAGATCCGATGCATTACATCCAAGATGTCAACCCAGGAAATTCTTTTAATCTCTTGAATGTTTTCCTTGACTTTTGAAATATGTGGGGGATTGTTGGATAATTACAGATATTTCAAAAGTTTAATGTTTTATTTTAGTTGTGTAATTATCACACAGCAAGTGTAAAATTAATGTTATTAATTTTACTATTTTATCCAATTTACTTTTTGTAAAAATAATTTTATATTTGAGAAAGTAAAACATATTATAATGAGGCATATAATATATGCAGTCTGTGGGGGAAGCAAAGTCAGAACAAAACAGTTGCTGCACGTTCTGTTTTTCTTTTAGAACCTATTTTTATGGATCAATCTTACCCAATTCGTGTACGGCACTTTTGTTCCTTCAATTTCTTTTTAAAAGAACTGCCAAAGTCAAGAACAGTAGGCTTGTTTTCAAAAACCAGTAGAAAAGGTTTTTCTCATCAACCATCAGACGTTAAAAAGAAAAATTATTGCTTCTCTTCTTTTAATGCCTTATCATCTATTCTTCTCTTCCTGGGTTACATTGCCTGCTTATCATTTCTCTTAGCTGTTCTGTTACCTCGGTTTAATTAACCGGGAGGGGCCTGTTGTATCCTAGGGGGTTTGCGCACCACACGGATAAACCCTTGAGGGCAGTGTGATATCACACGCTTCAGGCTTTTGTGATTTGTTCGTGAGTTCCAGCTTTGTTTCTGTATTCGTGGTAAGTTGAAGATAATTTTTGACAACACCTTGAAACATCGTCAAAGCAAAAATTGAGCTGTCATGCCCTTCAGCATGATGGATGCTGCAGCAACTGGGTCAATCGAGGGGGGAACAGGGACTACTTCATTTGCAGGAAGAATCTGCTCTTCAGCATATGAGCCCATTGGTTGACCTGCATAAGCTACAAGATCTCCAACTTGCCTACCAGTGAGTCCAGGACCCACATCTGTCACAACCCCAACAGCCTCCATGCCTGCAAGAGAGAGAGAGAGAGACTATACCATCAAACAGTTAAGCATTTGCATTACATGGTCTTAAAACTTTACAAACAGATGTAAAAGATCTTTCCACTAATCCTAGGATCAATTCTTCAAAACCTGGTGAGTGTTGTAGCTCTGATCAAAGGTAATGAAAATGGTGGCAAAGTTGAAAAGGGTAGCGGTGACAGAAGTGGGTTCTGGAATCTGATTGACCTTGCGGAAAATAATGACATTTTTCAAGTAGGAATGTATTTTCCTCTAACAGTAATTATTATAATTTTTTTTAATATTCTTTATTAGTGTTATTATTATCATTTTTATATTCTTTAAGTATTGTTTTAATTTTTTAGTATTATTAGTTTTTTAATTATTGTAATTTATTAGTTATTATTATGGACAACCAATGACAGCTTGCCACAAGTAAAGGAGCGGCAGCGCCATTTAGTTTGCCAATCGCTACAAGCTACCACTTTTGGATATTATTATGGACAAAACTTACATACAGTTATGTATGTACAGTTCGTCCTGTTCCTATGAAAAATATATCAAAAACGGATTAAAGGGTGTATTATGAAACTACCTCATTGCACCTTTTCAATAAAAATAACCACTTTTTTGTGAGTAGAACAGGAGGAACAGTATGTAAGGTACTGTACGTAAGTTTTATCCTATTATTATTACTAGCGGCAAGACAACCACTCACGTGCCTGTCTGATCGTATTTCTAATGTTTTTATTCATTTTTGTTGTATAGATTTATCCAATTTTATAATGTGTCGTAATAATATAAACACACATTATATACATCACTGCGTTAATAATATCATGTTACAAATAAATGTAAAAATAAATAAGATATATATTCTAATAAAAAACAAATCCAAGGTACCAAATATAATTTAGTTACAGCTATTATTTGACCTCGACATCTCAGCATTTAGATTTATAAGGAGATTATGTATGGATCGATTTTCAGGAGCTTTTTGCATTTCCCTGTATTACAAACAAAATAAATTTATAATGCATTGATTTATGTTAGATAAAAAATAATAAAGCATATAAAAATAAAAAAAGAAAAACATAATTTACTTATAATAGTTGCTTACCTTATCACGATTGTCAAAAAATCTTCATACTTTTTATCATCTTTAATGTTTTTTTGTTTAATAAACTACAAAATAAATAAAAAATGTAAGACAAAAATTTGGAACATTCATTATCACAATCATTCATAACAAATATAATGTATTATTAAAAAAACATATTACATCCTCAAGTAAGGCCATTTTTTGTTCCAAATGTATTTAGCTATCACGACTTCTGGTGTTTGGTAATGTAGCTTCAAGTTTCCTAATAATTTTTGTTAAAAAAAGATAGTATTTTAATAAATTGTGAAAATAATAAAACTTATTATATAGTAAATATGTATATTATCATATCGAATACAATACATAATACATTACCTTTCTAACATTTGAGCCCACAATTCTCTTTTTACCATGTTCCATAGCTGAGTCTTAACTGCTGTTACTGTGGCACCCCACCCAAAAGAGTATATCTTTAGATGATGTACCTGATTATCTAAAGATTATAATATCGGTATTTTATACAACGTCATAATATGAAGTATTCTAATATAATTTTATAATTCACCTTGTTGTCAACTGAGCATAAAGATGAGATTGACCGCTCAGCCTTGAATATTTTCCATAGTTTTTCAAAGTCGTGATCTTATCATTTTTTTAGTCGAATTGTTAATAGATTGATATTGAAAAATGTTTAAATAAAAGATGTTCACATGAACCTACCTGCTTGTCACAGCACATGCTCGAAATATTTGTCATCATCTCTTGCAATAGACGGTAGCTCTCCTTGAACTCTAGTTCAACTGTACATTTTAAATTTAAAAGATGATTTATGGTTGTTCTGGGTAATATTAGTGTAATGCATTATATGTATATACGATTTAATAAATTTAAAAATACAATACCAGAGTCTGAGATAACAAAATATTCTTGAAGACAACATTTCTGGTGAAGTGCCCATCTTCCCCTTCAATTTTTCCTACTTTATCACGATTTTTGTGTCATTTTGAGATACGCCTCTTGATAATGCCACATATAATTGACCATGACTGAACACATGTCGTGGAAGATAAATCCCAACATTGGGAATAGTTTGTCCCTGTGCCTTATTTATAGTTATTGTAAAACTCAGTTTAACTGGAAACTGCTTCCTAATAAGCACAAAGGGAAGTCCCGCGCTCTCGGTTGTCTTTAGTGTAATCCTGGGCAAGAAGGCTCTCCTTCCAGCATGGTTGCCTGTTATGATTGCTACATCCAACAGGTTCATAAATACACCCCGACATAGTAATCGTGAACCATTATAGAGGCTAGATTTAGGATCAATGTTTCGTAACAACATCAGCGGTGCTCCTTTTTTTACCTTCAGAATATGCGGTGGCAAACCACCTGGAGCAATGGAATTTAAGTATTCCTGTTGATATAAGTTTCTTGTGTCCCCTTCGACCTCATCAAAAGACAACAAACTTTGCTCTTCACCTGGGAAATGTTCAATAATAATGTCATTTAGTTTCTGAACATCCTCATTTTTTGGTGTTAGTATCGCTCTTTTCACCATATAAGATGCATCCCAACCATGATCTTCTAATTTGGGGAATGTTTGCTGTATAAGTATACGTATCGAACTTTCTCCTTCCCATGGAATTGAAATTTGTTGGGGTACCTTCACCATATCATTATCCTTTGTAGGTTCAACACCATCTCCTATCCGCATAAGATAGTCGGCAAAATCTCGATCTTGTAATGCTCGCATGTTTTGGCGTAGATACAATACCTTTGTATTAGTCCATAGATGATATTTAACGATTCATGCAGAAATTGTCTGTGCCTTGATCCCTTTTGGAACAACAGGAAGTACTTGGCCGAAATCCCCTCCCATAATCATCACTTTCCCCCGAATGGAGCATCACAGTCAAGAATATCCTTCAAGGTACGGTCTAATGCTTCTATTACATATCTACTTGTCATGGGTGCCTCGTCCCAAATTATTGCTGTTGTTTCTCTTATTAGCTTCGCGAGATCAGATTGTTTACTTATTGAGCAAAAGGACCCTTCTTCTGTATTGATGGGTATCTTAAATCGGGAATGTGTCGTCCTACCACCGGGTAATAATGTAGCTGCTTTACCAGATGAGGCTGTCACTAAGACAATTTGACCCAAATGTCTTAAGTTTCCAATTAAGGTGCGATAAAGGAATGTCTTACCCGTTCCTCCTGGCCCATCCACAAAGAAAACCCGATTATGCTTACGTTGGATAACATCCATAATGGTATTGTAAGCAAACAACTGGTCATCATTTAACTTCTCAACGAAACTCAAATCTTCAATAGGAACTTGGACCGATAGCTCTTCCTGTATAACTCTTGGAACATGATTACCTTCAGTGGTCTCCAATGATAATTCAGGCAAAGCATAATCTGTGATTTGTTTTCCATGTTGAAGTAATAGGTCATTCAAATCCCTTAATAGCATGTTACTCAATGATGGCCCATTCACAGAGGATGTTGAAGGATAATCCTCTACCATGTGGGTGTAAAACTCATCCCATAGGCTTCTTACATCTGTTGATTCACAAAAGACTAATATAGTAGCAAACAATCTCCGTAAAGCACATGGCATTCGTAGACTTGATGCTTCAACTATGCATTCGCGAATACTGTTGTCTTGTTCTAAAAAGCCCCATTGCTCGGATGCTTTTCAGAATGTGGTGTAGCATGTGTTATTTACTGTGAGCAAGTAATCCCAACTGGTTGGTCCTCTTATATGAGATAATAATACACACAAATAGAATTTCTCCCTGTCTGAAGGTGACACTGTATAGATTCGTCCAATAACTTTCCTTTGTATTCTTCGTCTGACCCATTCTTTATTTCCTTTTTTCCACAAATAGTATTATGGAATCTCCCTGTACAGATAACACCTTGCTTGTGGATCTCTCCAGTTCAGGGCAAAGAATTATGTGAGCATTGTTATGGAGTTACGCGCATCATTTAGTACATCGTCGATTCTTTGATTTGTACGGTATCGCACTTGATGGTGATTTGGTAGGTGGATTTGTAATCTTTCAACACTTGGATACATTCGTGGTGAATGAAAATATTCTCCATAACGCCTCTGGAGCACAAATCCATCTTGCATCAATATACTGTTTGGCCTCATCCATATGAACCTCCATGGCAACTCGATCAGGACCTTTATAGACATATTTATACAGGTACTTGATACTCTTGATACTACTGCATACTTCAACATTTATATGACAGTCATACTTTAACAGAAACCAGGGGTTATAAGGGACCGCCCATCTATTATCTATAATAGATTTATGTCTATTCAAAGTTACTGGACCATCATTCCGTCTTCTATACCGTGGATATGAGTCAATACCTTGTCATGTCTCTTGGATGAACTCTTTTGGGAACCCCTTCTTACATTGGCCATCCATCATACATGGTGATCTTGGATTCAGTCTACCGCACGGTCCATGAATCATGTGTTTTAGCACTGCGGCATGTAATTGTGGTTCTTCTTCAAATTTTGGTATTTCCGCTCTAACAACGCTATCATATTCTTCTGGGTTACGTAATCTGTCATTAGGTTCCATGATCAGTAGCATATGCACGTGAGGCAATCCTTGTTTTTGGAATTCAGTTACATACATATAACTTTTGACCTTTCCTAAGACGCCTTCTTTAATTAGGTCATGCTTCAATTGCTCGAACTTTGAACGGAAGATTCTTGTCAGCAAGTCTGGACGATCTTGTGGAGTTTGAAATGGGCCAAGTTCAGATGATATTTCAATCCATGAAGGATTGCATGTCATGGTAAGAAAAAGATCAGGTTTGCCGGCGTAAAGCACAATAGCCATACCATCTTCATACCGTTGTGTCATGTCTCAACGGCTACCAATAAATGATGAAGGCAATATGGTTCTCCGTCCGATATTTTCTACAAAGAGTAATTGTACGTGTTGATGGTGTTTGATGTATTCGACATATATTTTTGTATAAATAATTTTGATATATGCTATGAAGAGTACCTGTAGCAGTTTCTCCCACATGCAAAGCATCTTGCAAGCCTTGATACAATTCAGAGCGAATTTTACTTTGTTGATTTTGGACCCACCTTAACCTTGCTGCTTCGATCTTGACATAGTTGTCTACAACATATTGTTGTAGTAGTCGTCCCGATTTTAGCAATATGAAATAATCATTGGAACGAATCTACAATCCATGAAACAATTAATGACTAATGAAAAATTTAATTTGTGTAAATTATTATATTTTACAAATCAAAATATTGTAGAAATTACATTGTGTACCTAAAGCATGTAACTGTAATATTCTAGACATGTTATAGGTTGTCCTTCATCATTTATGGTTTCTCGGCCCCTTCCAAACGTTCCGTAAGGGAATAATAGAGGATATTGTAATGGATCATAATCTCCCATAGTTTCTTTAACATTTATTAGATTCCCAACATGACTCATCACGATGATATCCCTTACAGTTGAGATTGATACCGCGTCTCCACCAATGACAATTGTTGCGACTTGGGAAGCAGTTGGCATATTATACTGTGGTTGATTAGTAGGGCGCTCCTTGATGAGTAGACTACAATCATGTACATATGAACGTTGTGCAAGTTACCTTAATGTGTGCACATATGGATTGCAACCATGGAGAATTTGTTGCAACTTTTGAACAATATTTTGTTGAAGTTGAGGGTTTTCAAGCATCCTGTTTTGTAACTCATGCTCTGTATCGTAGATGTACATTTGTAAGAATCGTGGTCTTGAACCCTCAGTTGGATAGAATCCTCCTATCTTATGATAAATTGCACCTTGAGCACGAAAACTATATATGCCACGTCCAGTTGCAACGATATTCTCATCAATATGTACACCCATTGAAGTGAATGAGAGCACATGATTGTAACTCCTAATGTGTTGTCTAAAATGTCTTCCTTCGGCTGAACTGTCTGAAAATATTTCTAGCAACTCTGGAGGTGCAGCTACTTGTTCTAACGATATCTTCCCACCAAAGCAGCACATGTCACGTGATTCATGATAAAATAATCGTGCATTGCAACGTTTACATGTGCTTGTGGGTGGCAAACGGGAAGCGGTCATTGTTGAAGTATTAAGAAAATCTCTAGCACTATTATGTTTTGGTCGGAAATAAAACCGCAAATCTGCTTTAAAAAATACATAACGGTTTTTTAAATGTGCATATTATTTTGTTTTTTTAGTCATATAAGGACAATGTTCTAGATCCATTTTCATCAAATTTAGAAATTAAGATCACTGATTTTACATAATAAATTATTTTCAATGAATGAAATTCAATAATACCGTACAAATTACCAAAAATTTATAAATTAATATTTCTGAATGTCCATCACTAACCGTGTACATCACTTGTTCCAGCTTCATGGTCATGTGTTCCTTGAAACCACAATAAAGGCAATATTAGGTTCTGCATTACTTATTGGTGAAAAAGGAATTATTAAATAACGGAAGGTAATAAATTTTTAATGTATAGAGACATTCAAAAACATTAAAAATGCGGACAGACAGACACGACAATAGTAATTAATTAATATATAAAATTTAAATATAAAATATGAAAAGGTACAAACTGCCAAAAATTTTAGTATCAAAATTTCTAAAAGTCCACAACTAACCATGTCCACCACTCGTTCCAGCTTCATTGTCATGTGTTCCTAGAAACGGTGTTGAGGCAATAATATGTTCTACATTATTTATTGTTAACAAAAAAATAATTAAATAACATAAGGTAATCAAACTTATATGTATAGAGACATTCAAAATGAGAATCAGAGATATCATATTTATTTATTATAAATATAGAAACTTTGTCGATAATGATAAGTTTTAAGCTTCCAAATTTTATAGATAATTCATTTTTACTTATATATTAATTTAATTAAAGTTTTCTATACTAATATATATTTTGTTGGTAAATTACGATATCTAAGTGTTAATAATTAGTTGAAAAGGAATAATAATCAATGTTTTAAAATTTTATTATAAAATACTAAATTCAAAGATGGCATAAAATTTCAAGTTTATATTTTCTAAATGTCCATCACTAACCATGTCCGCTACTTGTTCCGGCTTCATGGTCATGTGTTCCTCGAAACCTCGTTGAAGCAATATTAGGATCTGCATGATTTAGTTTTGAAAAAAGAATTATTAAATAACACAAGGTAAGCAAATGATTATCTAAATGGACATTAAA
Organism: Sophora flavescens; assembly: GCA_030762895.1. Taxonomy (NCBI): domain Eukaryota; kingdom Viridiplantae; phylum Streptophyta; class Magnoliopsida; order Fabales; family Fabaceae; genus Sophora; species Sophora flavescens. The sequence continues at coordinate 88,800,036 of CM061063.1, forward strand.
AAATGAGAATGAGAAATATCACATTATTTGACGTGCAAAAATAGAAACTTTTGTGATAATAATAAGTTATAGGCCAGAACTTTATAGATAAACCATTAATATAAAGTAATATAGTTACTAATTACCTTGATGATTAAATTTAAATAAAATTAATAAATGACTAAATTATTATATACCTTTTCTCAAATATATATATATATATATATATATATATTTTATACCTGTACTATTTTGTTGATCACTGGTTGATCGTGCAAGACGTCGCATAGTTGTCAATCTCATTGTTCTTGACTCCATAGCAACTATATTCCTTCCATGTCTATAATGTTCTCGTCATCTAGCTGATTGTTCTTGTCGTTGCTCTGCGGTCATTCTCTACCTTCTGCTTCTTGTAAAATGCCTCCACATCTCTCGTTGATGCTCTTGAGATCGTTGATTGTTAATATTTTCCATGTCGAAATAAAACCTAGTTATTTATAAAAAGGCATTAATTAAAGATTTTAAAATAATTATGTTTTATATTCCTTCCATGTGTATGCACTGGAAGTTGATTTACCTATAGTGACAATTCAATACAACAGTACTACTATCTACATTCAGTTTTCTACTCATAACATAATACTCCGAGTTCTCACTGGAGTTTTTTAGCCAAGCCTAAACACATGTGGGTATGGAGTTTATAACATGATGAAAAAGTGATTCGATCATGGTCAATGTTCTAGTTGAACCCAACCCCTCGTCTTCGACAACGTGTGCACTGCACTTCAATGCTCTTCATCCACAAAGTGCATCACTCACATTTTTTAAGCATCCCAAGCCATTAAAATAAACCTGCAACAGTATGACATACTGAGTATTTACTTTAACACATGAAAGTTGGCCAACCAACAAATTGGCAGATTATTTGAGACCATCAACTACTCAATTCTGGGACATTGAAGTGTACCAAAATCACCCGTAAGCGTGTACATTAATGATTGTTATGCTAATTATTATGGATTTGTTAGAATACATACCAGAAATAAGGACATGAAAACGACTCAATATAACACTAAGACCCCAGCCTTAGGAGAGGCCAAGCCAAAGTCAAGAACCACCCTTCAAAACTTTTCTCCTATTTTTCATACGTCACTCCTTCACTGCCTTGACTCAGTGCCACTACTCTTGGAATAGATTAACATGAGTATCATGCTTATATGCATTATTGAAATTTATATTATTTGGCTTTTGTGGTTTGGGCTTGCAGATAGACATTTGAGCTTGATTTTCTCATCTTATTTAGTTTATCATTTCTTATAAAAATTAAATGATACTAAGACAGGTTTTTTTACTGAGCTTTGCTTAGTGAAACAAAGAAGTGTGAATAGAGTTTATTGAGGTTGATGATACCTATTGATGTTACACAGTCACACACACACCATATCTCTATGTTAGGCTGGGTTTCATAATTCAGGAAGTAGGATATCAGATATGTGGTTGATAAGGTAGATGTTAGCGATAGTAGCAGAATTCTTTACCGCAAAAACACAGCGGAACGGTGATAGTAGCAGAATTCTTTGCCTCAATTCGTTCTCCTTCGTGGCTGCGTTTTTTCGTTCTACTCGGAACTCTCTTTTTTCCACCTTCCCAGGGCAAACAATAATGACAAATTTAGCATATTATAATTTGAAAAGTAACATAACCATATTTTTAATTAGAACTAAAACATGCAGATAACCACGCAGAACATCTAGTAGTATCACCTATTTAAAATTTAATCAAATTTTGGTTATTCCCTCATTGTCTATTATGATTCGTAACAACGTTGGAACCTTGGATAAATTAATTGATCCATTCTTACACTGCTATCAAATAACGTGTTATCATATCATCAACATAATTGATCCAACTCCAAAAGATTCACTGTTATTTGGGTCAATAAATATATCGGCTATCATAATGATTTGTTATTATTCATGAATATTTACTGCCTTGCCCTACTTGGAAATGCAAATTATAAGAAAATTTTAATTTTTTTATTTTCCAAATTCTCCTAAAATTAAAATGTCATCAGAAGTACAAAATAGAATAGATAAAAATATATAGTGCAAAGTAAACCACTAAATCTTCTACTTGAATCCTATTATCAAATTTGTTTAACTTAAAAAAAAAAAAGTCAAATTAAAGTATCTTACCGTGTCAAGAAGAAAATGTCTTCTTGTCTGGAAGTAAAAAATAATAATTAAAATAAAACTTAAACAAATCAAATCAAATTAGATCCATAAGACAGGGGAATTGAGAAGGAAGTTGAAAATGGAAATTTGGAATTCATACGGCTATAAACGCACCGCCTTGCGTGATTTCTCTTTAAATTGTATCATTTTGTTCAGCCAACCAAATGGTGTCGTGGATAAACTAAACTGTATTCTACAAGTGCTCGAACATGGGGCTACAAAAATTGAAGCATGTATGTGTAACAACCCCCTTGGGCATTACTTTGTAAACACGTGCGGAAATAAAATTAAAAGATAATTTGCTGGTGCTTTCGGAAAATAATTTATATAAGTACATAAGTGTCTGAAATTGGGTATAAAAATTTTGTCACGACTCCTAAGCCTTGATCGGCACACAGACTTACTATTATAGTATGGTAAGCCTATTTAATTTAAAGAACATACTTGAATAAAAGCTAGTATTTTACGAAAATTTCGACAGAGTCTCCTCTGTAATTTGGACATCCCAGGTAAAAGAACATCTGCTAAAATAATTACATTTTCATTCCAGAATTCCAGTTACACCAAATTCAACCAGGCAACAATATATAAAATAATAGTTATAACCATAAGCTTTACAAGACCAAAGAAAACAGCTTAAATTTTTATTCAAAAGAGATGCTCTCCGAGCCATAAACATTCCATTTTAAAATAAAGGCTCTCAGAGCCATACTCATACATACTTATCAGAAATAATCTAAGTCTCAAACCCTAAGCTGGTCATTCTAAAAGTTATTCCTGAGGAAAACTCACGTGATCACTCCACAATTAAGTACTTCATCGAACCACCAGATCTAAGTCTCTGAGTGACTTAGGGAGACTCCTCTGCACCATCTGTACTAAAGTACCCAAGGTACAATAGTGAACCAGAAGAAACATGACATGTTTGTAAGGGTAAGATACCGACAAATGGATATATCACACAACAACCATATACATGATACATACATCACATAATCATATAAGCAGTTAAATCATACATATACATAACATAACAGTGTTATATCAAAGGGTCTCAAACACGAACAGTCAACCTTTGAAAATATGCACGACACTTCAATATCAGGCTCTAACTTAATCTCATGAGATATCAACACCGTTTTCCACTGGAGAAGAATTAGAGTTGGTCAATCTCTAGCCCACCGGGCAGTTGCCTCCATGCACTCATGCATTAAGGTCTCAGGACAAGCAACGTCACATGTGCCTCTGAACTCGGTTTACATGGACAGACTCCCAGATACCACCTGGTATCTGATATGAAAGAAAGGCACGTCTGCCTGGGGAAATGCGCATGAGAAAATATTTTATTTAAAAGGTTTTCTTTGTGTTCATTCTTTTTCGCTGTCACAGCTCAAAGCTAACGACTTAAACATCATTTCCCCATCACTTGAAAACTTAGAAGCATAGGACACACAGTCCGAATGCTCAATCACAACGCCCGAGACCAATGCACCAGTCCTAGGCTTGTGGTTGTAGAAAACAATATTCACCTGTAACAATGTTCATCACAACGTGGTTAGGACACACTGTCCACAACAACGCGATTAGGACACACAGTCCACAACAACGTGATTAGGACACACAGTCCACAACAACGTGATTAGGACACACAGTCCACAACAACATGATTAGGACACACAGTCCACAACAATGAAATCAGAACGCACTGTCCTCGATTTCGAGAATTGGACTCTCAGTCCAGAACATCATGAATAGGACTCATTGTCCCGAATTAACACTGATCCAAGATCACGTGCATATAACTGAATACTAGAGGCGACGTCTCGCGTACTAGATTCTCTTTCTCAAGTATTTATTTTTCGTTCAGTGAAAATCAAATTCAAAACCGAATCCTCGATAACCTATCCAGGCTATCGGAAAGTTTCTAAAATATTTAGGAAAAAACTTTTCTTTGAAAATCTTTTATAAAGCATCTTTGAAATACTTTTATCTTTGAAATATTTCCCCCAATAGGATATTGCCAAATAATCTTGAAAGTTTTCACTTGAAGACACATAGTTCGAAAAGGATTTTTTTTTTCCTCTTGTATAACAATAGTTCACCAAAACCATTTCAACATTTAAAACAAGTACTTTAAGTTAATGAGATTTTTGGAAAAGAACACCAATCCCTTCATCTTCAAGGCTTATTAAGGTTTTTAATCCTTATAACAGTTGAGCACAGACACAAGTCTGGCTTAGCAAACTTCAATCAACAGTAATATATTCACAACAATAATAATATCACACTTAATGACAGTTAATCACAAATATATAACTCATAACACTTTAAAACAAGAAATGTTCAACTTCAAGTAATAACCACAACAATTCAAGTAAACAAGTTATTCAAGTATTGGCTCAACATCACAATAATATTCACAACACTCAATTACACACATACACACATGCATATAGTTATTGAATATCCCTAGGCAAACTCCCCTTACCTTTGTAGACCAGAAAAATATCCTCTTCTTGATGCTTCAACAATTGGTTTCCTTCTTAACAGTGTCCCGGCCTACTCTGACGTTTCACAACTCAAGCAGGCAAACTCTGCGACAGCTCCAAAAACAAAAGGTTGCTCCCCCAAGCAAGCACAAACACAACCATCAACATAGGAAGAACATCCAAGCACATACAATAAAATCAAATAGCATAACAATCAATTATCATCCTTAAAACATACAATCAAAGGAAACTATAAATTTAATTTAACAAAAATAGAATCGATTACTCAATAAAATCAATTTGGGTAAAAAGAGTTTTTCACAAAAAGTTAAGAAATTTTGATTCGATGAGTGAATCAGGAAATTGAACTTAGAAATCACCAATCAAGAGCCTTAATTACACTAAAACAAAATCAATTTCATGATTAGAGTAAGGTGAAAATTTAGGGTTTTTGAGTGAAAATGGGGAATCTGAATTTCAGGGAAATTTTGAGAAATTTACATGGGGAATATGAAATTGACATACCCAATTTAAAATCAACATCACCAATTTGGGGATTTAGGATCCCATTTAGAACTTAGGGTTTTAAAATTTTGGGGTTTTCAATTTGAAGAACAATAGGTGGATTGTTACTCACCCAGCTGAGAAAGAGAGGAAGCAGTGGCTGTTGTGATGACCGGCACGGCGGCGGCGACGAGGACGCTGGGGACCGCACAAAAGAAGGTCCACAGCAGCGGCGACGTCCAAACGGAGAAGCCAAACGGAGCATGACGCGTTGGATGAAGAGTTCCATTGCGGGGTCGTCTTCCCCACTCTAAACGTGACCGTGACCGTGACGGTGGTCGGAACGGGTGGTCCTGTGACGGCGATCCGGCGGTGAATGGAAGAGCAGCTGCCAGGCGCTATGCGGTCCAACGGTGGTCGCAGTCCAGTGGTGGCGCACGCTGTTTTCAGGGAGGGAAGGTGGTTGATGAAGATGACATGAGAGAAAGAGGAGGAAGCTTTTGGGTTTTGAGGAAGAAGAAGAGAAAGGCTGAAGAAGGAGTGTGGGGGTGGTTATCGGGTTTTCAAAAGAAAATAGGAGAGAGAATTTCTCTTTTTTTTTTACTAGTGGGTACACTATGAGTGATAAATATTAAGCCTAAAAATAAACATGTTTTTACTTTTTGTAATCCAAAAATAAAGATTGATAAATATATGATTTAAAAATTCAAATTAGAGTAAAGATTAATAGTTGAACTGATCAACTAAGAAAATACTCAGTCCAAAATTTAATCTCCAATAAATGTCAAACCAAAATATTTTTAACTCTAAAATTAAATTGAATGAAAATATGAAAATGTTTTTCTCTTAAACATATTATTTAAAATATTTTTCTGTACTGGTAATAATAGTGACAATAACATAAATTATTGTCTAGTAAGCGTGCATTCAATGAAATAAGTCAGTGCTAACGCACCCAATAAAATAATTTGTAAAGAGTAATTTAATTACTCAAACTAAACCACATAATAAAATAAACTTAAACATCCAAATAAAATAATTAATCATATTTGTAAAAACTAGGGTGTTACATTACTACCCCTCTTAAAAAAAAATTCGTCCTCGAAATTTTGAAGCTCAAAACTAAACAGGATTTTGTAATCACACCTTGACCCTAAAATCTTACTTTGTATTCTCGTTACTTCATTCCTTTCATCTATAACTCTATAACAGGGTCGATTCTTATGCCATTCTATTTATCCTCGAGACCTTTCACTACTGCATTATCCCCACTACCTTCGATATTTCACCTTAGTCTATTACATTTTAAAGAACAAAATCAACGCTTAATCTCTTCACTTCTCAATATAGATCATTAGAAAACTTTCTTCAATATCTAACTTTCACAGCTACCATCAAAACCAACACTAACTTTACCACAACATCAATTAACCTTCTACTCAAGAGATGCAATCATAGTCTTAGTCCATTTGGGCTTAGCCTACTCTTCTAGTCATATCAAATTCACACTTTTCAAGTCTCCAATCAAAACGTCATAACATTCCTGAAGGTAAGCTGCTAGGATTATCTAACTCATCAACTTTGAACTTCTTCATAAACTGAATTTTCATAAGCGCTTATCTTATATATTCACAGTCGAGAAAAGGGATTATAAAACAGAGTTTCTCCAAGGCCATTACCCCTAAGAGATGTACCAAAACAAAGTCAAGAAATCTAGGTGGACACTCCCCAATGGCAATCTTGAATTTAAAAATGCCCAGTTTCCACTATGGATCATCAACCACATTTTTACCAGAATAAGACCTCAAAGATTATAAACATTTCACCATAGCATATTACACTCGAAAGACGATCAAAACTTAATCACTTCTTGCCTCAAAATTAGTCTGCTAGCAAAACTTCTTCAACACCTTATTCTCACGACGAACATCAGGTTCAACCTTAACTCTATCACATATATCAACTTTCAACCCAAAGCACACAATTGTTGTCTTAGTTTCCTTTGAACATATTCCACCACTCCAAATTATATTATAGGCATTCATTTCAATCTTAAAGAATACGATTTCCCTCCTTCATGCAACTACAACCAAAAGGAATCACTCCAGTTTGAATTATCCAAAATCATAATTCTTAAACATTTCTAACAACTTAGTTTCACTCAAGAACTCCTCTTTACTATGTCCGTTCAGCTTAAGGAAAACTACCCTATATTTTTTTCCGTTAATCCTAGGACTTACTTAGTCAACATTAACCATATTACTACTCTAAATTCCTTTAATGATATATCTGCCTCGATCATGATGAGGTCCATCGTAATCATCTCACTCAATGATGTTGAACTTAAGGGTCCTCATAGTACCATTCACATCTATACACTAACGAAACTCCTATCAACTCTGGTTCGTCCCACCATAGAGATAACAAAAGTTAAGTACCACACTATCTCCCAACTAACCCGCTAAAGATAGGTCATCTCATTACTTATCCATCCCACTGAGGATGATCAGTTGGACTTAGCCTCAACTTAGTCCTCAACACTTAAAGCAACTTAACCGACACACGTTGATAAACTTCCATTTTTCATCTGAAACATCACTTGAAGATACTCCATGAAGTTTGAACGATCCTCTGACACATTATTCGGTTCACTAACACTGCATAATGGATCTTGACTTGCAAGAAGGGTGTAGACTTCACCAGTTGATCAACTATCACTTGAATTTAAACAAGACCCATGTAGGTCTTCAGAAAACTAATAACAAAGATTGAAGGAATGGCAACATCTCAACAAGGAAGGTCTCAATTGTACATCTTGATGTGGAGATATCCAACTCATGACTGATGAGATAGGTCACACGTCGACGACATTTGGAGAATACGTAGAACTAAGATGATCAATGACAACAAGTACTTTCGAACCGCAATAAGACATGGCCTTAGTGATCATAAAAGAATTTCTCAAGAAAAGAAATTTTTCTTGATTTCACTTTCACATAAGCATAGAAAAGAATTCATTAATTTGAAGGATACAGGAACATCCAGTATGGAAAAAGATCCTTCCATCAGGTTCGTGGGTGTAAAAATGCATGATCAATACACATTTACAAACATGAATCTAATAAAGTTCATTCTTCCAGAAGAATCTTCCAGCGGATTTAAGGAATAAAAGGGTGAATAATTTCTAATCCAAAGAGGATTAATTCTTATTCTTAGTACAAGGAATTTGCAAAATGATGACTTTCACCTCTACCAAAAATAGAAGTGACGACACTAAGTTTCACCAAGAAACTTCTGCTATCACGAAATTATCTGGGTTATAACTCAAGAAATAGTCATAACCACTTCTCTCAACAAAATGTGAAAGTATCCAGACCAATGGATTCCGTTAAATCAATTCACTCAAATGTCTAATACATCGAGGATCATTTAGAAGTATGAGTACGACTTCTCACAAACAAAGAAATGTATAACTGGAAATTTATGAATTAGCATAACTAATCCATAAGTCCTGACAGACTGCAAATTAAAATCAGAAAATTTGTCTGACCCACACAAACTTCACCGTTGTGATTATCTAATACAATCATAGAATTTGAGAAATAAATGTCAACTGACAAATACAAGAGAATCAAAGGTACAGTGGAGAGTTTCTTAATCATGAGACACTCACCCAAGATCGAAAATCCACTCGATTCGTCTTGGTTCCAACCAACATACAAGTCTTTCTAGTCATGCTTAGTATGACCACCTTGAATTGGGTACGATCCCAAACAACTTAATCAGTCGATCAAACATACAAAGGGTTGATCTTTATTCATAAACTGAGTTGACGACGCAAAATCTTAGATAGATCATCACTCCAATCTAGTAATAACTCGTCTTCAAGTCGATCTTTGAGTAGTCGACAACTCCTCGAAATAGATTTACCAAATCAATTACGCAAGTCAGAGAATACCTGTTCATAATTCGTCCTTTTACTTAGTTGTCAGAAATCCACACGGTGACACAACCTCCACACAACAATTGGTACTTCACAAGGAAAACACTCGGTCTAAAAAACGGTTCAGACCACCGATCTTTCAATTGAATCGAGTCGTCCAACCCGTTTTAACATGGTAGGCAACATCCTATACAAAGCGACAGAGATCTGACCGAATCCAGAAACTAGATCAATCAAAAAATCAATGTCCTTTCCTAACCATAAACCTAGAATATTTTCAGGGAACACTCCCAGAAAACCCTTTACACAAGCACCTTGTTTCGAATGTTTGACACGATTCGCAAGGATAATCGAATGTCATATCCGAACCCAAGTAACATTCAAAATCTAAGGTCTCCCAGGGCATAAAACCCTTGGAAAACCATCAAGAAAACATATACTTGTGCGTCAACACACATTGCTTCAACAAGAAACAATTCAAACAAGAGCAAACCAGAGATCACACAACAAAAACTTAACAGACCTATTCCCCAAAGATCCCGAAAGACTCGACCAGCTCTGATACCACCTTGTAACACCCCCCTTGGGCATTACTTTGTAAACACGTGCGGAAATAAAATTAAAAGATAATTTGCTGGTGCTTTCGGAAAATAATTTATATAAGTACATAAGTGTCTGAAATTGGGTATAAAAATTTTGTCACGACTCCTAAGCCTTGATCGGCACACAGACTTACTATTATAGTATGGTAAGCCTATTTAATTTAAAGAATATACTTGAATAAAAGCTAGTATTTTACGAAAATTTCGACAGAGTCTCCTCTGTAATTTGGACATCCCAGGTAAAAGAACACCTGCTAAAATAATTACATTTCCATTCCAGAATTCCAGTTACACCAAATTCAACCAGGCAGCAATATATAAAATAATAGTTATAACCATAAGCTTTACAAGACCAAAGAAAACAGCTTAGATTTTTATTCAAAAGAGAAGCTCTCCGAGCCATAAACATTCCATTTTAAAATAAAGGCTCTCAGAGCCATACTCATACATACTTATCAAAAATAATCAGAGTCTCAAACCCTAAGCTGGTCATTCTAAAAGTTATTCCTGAGGAAAACTCACGTGATCACTCCACAATTAAGTACTTCATCGAACCACCAGATCTAAGTCTCTGAGTGACTTAGGGAGACTCCTCTGCACCATCTGTACTAAAGTACCCAAGGTACAATAGTGAACCAGAAGAAACCTGATATGTTTGTAAGGGTGAGATACCGACAAATGGATATATCACACAACAACCATATACATGATACATACATCACATAATCATATAAGCAGTTAAATCATACATATACATAACATAACAGTGTTATATCAAAGGGTCTCAAACCCGAACAGTCAACCTTTGAAAATATGCATGGCACTTCAATATCAGGCTCTAACTTAATCTCATGAGATATCAACACCGTTTTCCACTGGAGAAGAATTAGAGTTGGTCAATCTCTAGCCCACCGGGCAGTTGCCTCCATACCCTCATGCATTAAGGTCTCGGGACAAGCAACGTCACATGTGCCTCTGAACTCGGTTTACATGAACAGACTCCCAGATACCACCTTGTATCTGATATGTAAGAAAGGCACGTCTGCCTGGGGAAATGCTCATGAGAAAATATTTTATTTAAAAGGTTTTCTTTGTGTTCATTCTTTTTCGCTGTCGCAGCTCAAAGCTAACGACTTAAACATCATTTCCCCATCACTTGAAAACTTAGAAGCATAGGACACACAATCCGAATGCTCAATCACAACGCCAGAGACCGATGCACCAGTCCTAGGCTTGTGGTCGTAGAAAACAATATTCACCTTTAACAATGTTCATCACAACGTGGTTAGGACACACTGTCCACAACAACGCGATTAGGACACACAGTCCACAACAAAGTGATTAGGACACACAGTCCACAACAACGTGATTAGGACACACAGTCCACAACAACGTGATTAGGACACACAGTCCACAACAACGAAATCAGAACGCACTGTCCTCGATTTCGAGAATTGGACTCTCAGTCCAGAACATCATGAATAGGACTCATTGTCCCGAATTAACACTGATCCAAGATCACGTGCATATAACTGAATACTAGAGGTGACGTCTCGCGTACTAGATTCTCTTTCTCAAGTATTTATTTTTCGTTCAGTGAAAATCAAATTCAAAACCGAATCCTCGATAACCTATCCAGGCTATCAGAAAGTTTCTAAAATATTTAGGAAAAACCTTTTCTTTGAAAATCTTTTATAAAGCATCTTTGAAATACTTTTATCTTTGAAATATTTCCCCCAATAGGATATTGCCAAATAATCTTGAAAGTTTTCACCTGAAGACACATAGTTTGAAAAGGATTTTTTTTTCTCTTTTATAACAATAGTTCACCAAAACCATTTCAACATTTAAAACAAGTATTTTAAGTTAATGAGATTTTTGGAAAAGAACACCAATCCCTTCATCTTCAAGGCTTATTAAGGTTTTTAATCCTTATAACAGTTGAGCACAGACACAAGTCTGGCTTAGCAAACTTCAATCAACAGTAATATATTCACAACAATAATAATATCACACTTAATGACAGTTAATCACAAATATATAACTCATAACACTTTAAAACAAGAAATGTTCAACTTCAAGTAATAACCACAACAGTTCAAGTAAACAAGTTATTCAAGTATTGGCTCAACATCCCAATAATATTCACAACACTCAATTACACACATACACACATGCATATAGTTATTGAATATCCCTAGGAAAACTCCCCTTACCTTTGTAGACCAGAAAAATATCCTCTTCTTGATGCTTCAACAATTGGTTTCCTTCTTAACAGTGTCCCGGCTTACTCTGACGTTTCACAACTCAAGCAGGCAAACTCTACGACAGCTCCAAAAACAAAAGGTTGCTCCCCCAAGCAAGCACAAACACAACCATCAACATAGGAAGAACATCCAAGCACATACAATAAAATCAAATAGCATAACAATCAATTATCATCCTTAAAACATACAATCAAAGGAAACTATAAATTTAATTTAACAAAAATAGAATCGATTGCTCAATAAAATCAATTTGGGTAAAAAGAGTTTTTCACAAAAAATTAGGAAATTTTGATTCGATGAGTGAATCAGGAAATTGAACTTAGAAATCACCAATCAAGAGCCTTAATTACACTAAAACAAAATCAATTTCATGATTAGAGTAAGGTGAAAATTTAGGGTTTTTGAGTGAAAATGGGGAATCCGAATTTCAGGGAAATTTTGAGAAATTTACATGGGGAATATGAAATTGACATACCCATTTTAAAATCAACATCACCAATTTGGGGATTTAGGATCCCATTTAGAACTTAGGGTTTTAAAATTTTGGGGTTTTCAATTTGAAGAACAATAGGTGGATTGTTACTCACCCAGCTGAGATAGAGAGGAAGCAGTGGCTGTTGTGATGACCGGCACGGCGGCGGCGGCGACGAGGACGCTGGGGACCGCACAAAAGAAGGTCCACAGCAGCGGCGACGTCCAAACGGAGAAGCCAAACGGAGCATGACGCGTTGGATGAAGAGTTCCATTGCGGGGTCGTCTTCCCCACTCTAGACATGACCGTGACGGTGGTCGGAACTGGTGGTCCTGTGGCGGCGATCCGGCGGTGAATGGCAGAGGAGCTGCCAGGCGCTATGCGGTCCAACGGTAGTCGCAGTCCAGTGGTGGCGCACGCTGTTTTCAGGGAGGGAAGGTGGTTGATGAAGATGACATGAGAGAAAGAGGAGGAAGCTTTTGGGTTTTGAGGAAGAAGAAGAGAAAGGCTGAAGAAGGAGTGTGGGGGTGGTTATCGGGTTTTCAAAAGAAAATATGAGGGATAATTTCTCTTTTTTTTACTAGTGGGTACACTATGAGTGATAAATATTAAGCCTAAAAATAAACATGTTTTTCCTTTTTGTAATCCAAAAATAAAGATTGATAAATATATGATTTAAAAATTCAAATTAGAGTAAAGATTAATAGTTGAACTGATCAACTAAGAAAATACTCAGTCCAAAATTTAATCTCCAATAAATGTCAAACCAAAATATTTTTAACTCTAAAATTAAATTGAATGAAAATATGAAAATGCTTTTCTCTTAAACATATTATTTAAAATATTTTTCTGTACCGGTAATAATAGTGACAATAACATAAATTATTGTCTAGTAAGCGTGCATTCAATGAAATAAGTCAGTGCTAACGCACCCAATAAAATGATTTGAAAAGAGTAATTTAATTACTCAAACTAAACCACATAATAAAATAAACTTAAACATTCAAATAAAATAATTAATCATATTTGTAAAAACTAGGGTGTTACAATATGCACAAATAATTATCATTTATCCACAATGGTAATATACTAAGTCTCAAAAAGTTGCAAGCGAAAGTAGCAAATGAATAACTAAGTACAATGAAAATAACAGAACAAAAAACTTCTGGAAGAAGAGAAGGGGAGAAAGTGAAACTGAGGAAAGAAAGTGTAACTTTAAAACCAAAGAAAAGAAAATAAATCAAGAACGTACCAGATTTGGTAGGGTCGATGTTGGTATTGGGCAGTGTGTTGGTAGGCACGTTTTGGATTTGCTTTTTGCAAGAAAGAGGTTGAATTAAAGAAACGATTTATAGAAGAAGAAGCAGCAGTTATTTAATTTGTAATTGGGCTAAATGAAAATCATGCAGTTATTACTTTTCATAACCGGCGCTCAGTTATATAATTCTTAAAAACTGTCGTTAGTGAGATGAGAGGGAGTTAGAAGATATATAGTTTTAGGGGTATGTCTGTAATATATAATTTTTGACACCAAAAAACTATTTTTATTGCTACTCTGGCATTATATAATTGTATAGATTATTATGTCTAACTTAATTAAACTATTACTTTAAAATATCAGGTGATTTACTTTCATAACCCTTCAAGTTTATCCACCCGTTCTTATTTGACTGATTTCAGTGATTTGCATGTTATTATTGTTCATGTAATCAGCTTCATCTCCTTTCTTTTAGGTCTCTTTAGAAGGTGATTTTGCCTTGTCCTCATTCTTCTTGGTTCTATTTGCAAGTGAATTCCTTGTCTCATCCTTCTTATTGTTATTTTTGTGGTCTGTTTTGGTTGAGACATGATTGAAATCACCAAAATATAGGTGTTAGATTAGAGTGAGTGGACATGCATATAAAAAAAACTAGGTAATGCTTTAAGGATTTTAGTTATTAAAATATTGTTAGGTAGTATGGCTTCATTGAGTGCTTCTTTGGTGCGTTAAACAAGAAATGGTCCATCGATGCACTTTGTAATTTTAACCAATGATATAATGCTTGCAAGGGCATTTCTTCCCTTGATCTGATTTTTTCGAGCAATGTTTTTTTACACAAAATGGGAACACCAAAAGAGATCCCTTTATTTTTTTAGTGTATTTTCAAGAAACGTGTATACAAAGTGTAACATCCCTAGCTGCTCTATGGATTGACGACTGTCCCCACTGACCAACACGGGTCTTTTCACCGTGCTTTGTCCTCACTCACACGCATCCTGGGAAAACTTCCCAGGAGGTCACCCATCCCATAATTGCTCCAAGTCAGGCTCGCTTAACTGTGGAGTTCTTAAGTGATGGGCTACCGAAAAGAAGATGCATCTTGTTAGTATAGGTAATACCAATCAATTCATATAAACATTCCTCAACTGTATAGTCCCATATCTACACAGTCTCAGGATCCCTCTCATTCGGGTGTGTAATCGGTTCATTCATGTGTCCCTCCGCCTAGAAGCCTGCCAGGAGTCGCTCCTTGTCCGTGCCTTCTTGCACCGGCGATCACTCCCCGCCCTCGTCGGCACCCGGGTGTTACATGCCCACCAGCTTCCGCTTTGGTTCGTCCCCGAACCACACCGTACTGGGAGAGGTGCCGCTCTGATACCATTTGTAACATCCCTAGCTGCTCTATGGATTGACGACTGTCCCCGTAGACCAACACGGGTCTTTTCAGCGTGCTTTGTCCTCACTCACACGCATCCTGGGAAAACTTCCCAGGAGATCACCCATCCCATAATTGCTCCAAGTCAGGCTCGCTTTACTGTGGAGTTCTTAAGTGATGGGCTACCGAAAAGAAGATGCATCTTGTTAGTATAGGTAGTACCAATCAATTCATATAAACATTCCTCAACTGTATAGTCCCATACCTACACAGTCTCAGGATCCCTCTCATTCGGGTGTGTAATCGGTTCATTCATGTGTCCCTCCGCCTAGAAGCCTGTCAGGAGCCGCTCCTTGTCCGTGCCTTCTTGCACCGGCGATCACTCCCCGCCCTCGTCGGCACCCGGGTGTTACACAAAGAAGATAAAAAGTAAGTGAGATATAAAGATAAACATATACGATGACACACACGGTATCCAAAATTTGTGTTCAAATAACATAACTCAAACTTTTTAGCACAAAAAACTACTCCCTCCGATCCATTTCTATGGTAATTTAAGGTTTCTACACAGATTAAGAAAGTATTAGTTTGTTTACATTTGTGCCAAATTACCCTTATTTATAATATCATTAATTATTTACACATTCTAATCATATTTACTCCACATTCCACCTGTCATTAATAAGCACTCAGAATGTGCACATTTATTAGTAAAAAAAAAAGGTACATTCATATGACTTTTGTTTTGGAACAAGTACTAATATTTATGGTTGAATTTAAATAAGGAATAATGGTTGAATTTAAGTAAGGAGTATAAGGATATTTATGGAAAAAAATATCAAATGTATCTTGGGTTTGTAAAAGACCCATTATTTTGGAAAAAAAAAATTAAATTTATCATAAAAATGGAGCAGGACTAACTGAAACACATAAATGCTGATATACAACGCACAATTAGTCTATAACCTAACTATTGAGACAGGTGCCTTGAATTCAATTGTTTTACATTTACCCCAATCCCATGTTCTTGTGTATGTGTGGATTCTCCATTGGTTTGGTCCTACAAGAAAGTAAATTATTTTTAAAAAATCAGAAGAACGGAAAGAATATATAAAATAATATGGGTCTTCCTAATCAATATCCTAAGAACATTGGTTAGGGAATTAAAAAATAGAAACTTTGCAATTGATAATTATAACTTTTAGACTTTGAAAAATTGAATGCACTACTTTCCATAATTTCTATCTTTGTTTCCTTAACCAATATCCTTAGGGTTCTGGTTAAAACATCCAGAATGTAACTCTACTACCATATTTGAACAATCTTGAACATTAAAATAACTAGCGATATACCCGTGCATTCGCATGGATCACACTACATTGGTAACTATAATTTTTTCGAAAAATTGAAAATAAATTAGTCTTTTTTATCTAGGAAAGAATTGAATAAAGTAAATTATATATCAATATTGACACAATTGTAAAGCACAAAACCTAATACAAATGATATGAAACTGAGAAGGTTCTAAAACTAAAGATGTAAGAAAAAAAACTTTTGAAGAGATTGGACTTCAAGACTTGTTAACAAAAAGTTAATTGAGTAATTGTTTGACTAATTTATCAACAATCAACGTTAATAATTTTAAAGATAGATTAATCCATATAAAAGTCCATATGATATCCAGTGTGCTCTAACTGCTTTTAATGATTCAATTTTACTTTAATTTTTATTCAAATACTGACATAAACAGATGCATTCTACTACTTCTCTTATGTAACATGATAATGATAATGCGTGTCAGATTATAAAATTGAAGCTACAAGTTAAGGTCGTCTTAAATTATCTGGAGCTAGTACTCAGTTTGTAATGAGTAGATCCAATAATGGCAAAGCTTTTAAATTTTAGTCAATTGAATATCGAATTTAGTAAAGTCAATAATAGTTAAGTTATAGAATTTAAATTTCAAGATATCTTAATCAGAGATAGTAAAGTAAATAATAGAAAAAGCTCTTACTACAAATGAAGTGTTAAACCATAATCGTGTTGACAATTTTCAAATTATAGAATGCTTCTACTTATTAATATAATATTCACATAAGTCACTTAAAAAAAAGAATGTGCAAAGTCATGACAGAAACAAAAATTGAAAAGTAGCTGAAGGCAATAGTCCAATGCATAATGTTGCAAGCAGATAAGTGATGAGTGTGATTACACCTCATATTTCTTTATCATATTGCATGTATTTTTATGTAGTTTAGGCATTTTTTAATTTGATTTTTGTTAGTTTTTACCTTGGAACGAGTAAGGCGGTTTTGTGGTGTTTGTGTGCAGGAATTGATGATTAAAATGCTCAGGATCATTTATGTTGGAGCTTGCATGAAGACGGAGCTTGAAAAGTAAGAAAAATGAGCCAAACAGAGCCCAGCACGGCCTAGCCGTGGCAGCCATCACGGCCATGATCGAGCAAGGCTGAAAAGAAAAGAACGAAACAGCCAGAACCTGTCACGGCCAGGACGTGATGCTCATCACAGCCGTGACAGGCCATCAATGCCAAGTTTTCCAAGACAGAATCTGTCACGGCCTGGCTGTGACAGCCATCATGGATGTGACGCGCAATATCTGGAATTTTAATTGTTGATTTGATCTGATTTTGTAACAGCTTAGGATTCAAGTTACCCTACATTATAAATAGGACTTTGAGGCTCGAAAATAGGGATCCATTGGGCTGCTACCTTAGGCAAAAAAATTAGGATTTCTCTTCTTCTCAATTTCTTCTCTTCTCTTAGGTTTTTTTTATGTTTTTGTTAATCAAGCTTGTCGTGAACATGGCAATGCTTGAGTAGTATTTTTATTTCTAGGAATTGGGGCTATACCCAAGATTTGTTTTATGTTATGAATTGACGTTTTACTTCTTGTTAATTTCAATTTGCTTTCGATTTAATTCCTATTGCATGAATTACTTGTGAATTTGATGCACACTTAGATACTCTAAGGAGGAACCTAGCGGTGAACTTAGGTATTGGATCTATAGGGATCAAACTTAGGACTTAAATCACGAGAGTTAGAAGCGGTCCTTCGAGGGTTCACTGAATTATCACAAAGCTTAAAGGGTTCGATTTAAATTCAATTACCACGAGAGTATGGGTTGGTTTAATTGGGCACGGTTCTTGTATCCCGAGATGGAACATTAACTTATTTATGATAAATTCACCTTCAAAGCAAATTTCGATAATTAACAAGAGGGATAGTCAATTTAGTAACATGAGCAGTCTTGTTGGTAACCCAATTCCTGGAAATCTCTTTTGATTTGAAAACCCCCAGATTTGATTTGATTGCAATTTTGATTGCGTTTTAGATATTTGATTTGTTAGTTAATCCTTTAAAAACCAAATCTTTTTCTAGTCCAGTTTAATTGATTTAAAAATTGATAGTTATTTAAGATCACGGTCTCTATGGTTCGATCTTTTTATTACTTGACGACGAAGCCGTTCACTTGCGGATTCGAGCATCATTAAGTTTTTGGTGTCATTGCCGTGGACTGTGCTTTCTTGAATCTCAATTTAATTTTTAAATTGATTTTTCTGTACCTTTTTTTTTATATATTAAATTTGCTCTTTTTTCATTTATCTCTTTTTCTTTTTCTAGAGTATCTATCTCTCTTTGCAAGTATTTTTCTCTATTATGCAATGATCCCAAAGTCTTGGAAATCTTGTTGAAGTTGACCCCGAGATCGAAAGGACCTTTCGTAGACGTGGGAGACTACAAAGACAAAGAGAGAGAGAGGTTGATTCCTATTCCACTCATGGCGAATCCATCGTATGCCAAACCACTGAAGGATTACGCAGCCCCAAATGCTAGGGGTTTGCGAACTGGGATTGCTAGGCCAGAAATTGAGGCGGAGAACTACACTATACCGCCTCTGTTAATTGGCATGATTAGGCAAAATCAATTTGGAGGATTACCCTCGGAGGACCCGACTGATCATGTGGAGACATTCTTGGAGTTCACCGATGCAATAAGAATTCATGGTGCCCCGATTGATGCTATTCGCTTAAGGTTATTCCCCTCCTCTTTGACTGAAAAGGCAAAAGCTTGGTTGAAGCAAGTGCCCGCTAATACTTTGTCAACTTGGGACCAACTGGAGCAGGCATTCTTGAAAAAATTCTTCCCTCCATCCAAGACTGCTTACCTACGAACTCAGATCACCGGCTTCTTCCAAAAGGACGGAGAATGCTTATCCGAAGCTTGGGATCGTCACAAAGGATTGCTAGAGTCTTGCCCACATCATAGGCTCGAGAGGTGGTTGTTACTTGTTAGTGCATACCATCTACAACGGATTGGATTACTCTTCGAAGGTGTCAGTTGACTCCGCAGCCGGTGGAGCCTTTATGAATAGACATCTGACTGAAGCGTTCAATATCATTGAAAACGTAGCCACCAACTATCACCAATAGGGTTCAGAAAGAGGTAATAACCCGAGAAAGCTTTCAGGGGGTAAGTTTGAAATGAATAGTACTGATTTAATTATGTATAAATTTGACTCATTGAATAAACGCTTTGATAAGCTTGAAAAGGCTAACGTGAGTTCAATAGGTGCTACTAATGTTGTTTGTGAGATTTGTGGGATGCAGGGACATGACATAATGGAGTGCCCACATGGTATTGCTCTTGGATCCGGTGCTTCGGGGGAACAAGTGAACTCTTGTCACAACTTCTATGACAAGAACCCGAGGTTGCCAAATTATGCTCCCCCAAATCCTTACAACCAAGTGAGGAAGAATAATCCTTATCTCTCCTACGGGAACTACAGCAACACATTGAACCATGAATTCCAGGAAGGCCAAGGTAATAGGAAACCCGCATCAGGGTATCCTCAGGTACAAAAGTCTAAACTTGAGTCTCTTTTGAAAAATTTTGTTGAAACTCAAACAAAGCAAAATGAAGAGTTTAGGCAACAAGGTAGGGCAGTCAATGAGGCAATAAAAGAGTTAACATCTAAGGTAGATAACTTAGCCATCCATAATAAGATGTTAGAAATTCAGATTGCCCAACAAGCTAGTACATATTCTTGAACGAATGGTACGTTTCCAGGACAACCTGAAGTTAATCCCAATGAGCACTATAATGCTATATACTTGAGGGATGATAATATTGGGGTAATTGAAAAGGATGTGGAATGTGAGGAGGACATGAGTGAACAAGAAGAGATAGAGCCAAAGTATGTCCCTCCACCACCTTACCAACCCCCAATACCTTTCCCACAAAGGTTGGTCAAGAAAAAGCAAGTAGAAAAAGAAACTAAGATCTTTATTGAGGAGCATGATGCCATGATAAAAACTAATATGCCTCATAAACTAAAAGATCCAGGAAGTTTCTCTATTGCTTGCTCAATTGGAGAAGTGAAAATAGACCAAGCCTTATGTGACTTAGGGGCTAGTGCGAGTTTGATGCCACATACCATCTTTGAGAGGTTAGGAACCAAGAAATTGAGTCCATCCAAGTTCTCTTTACAATTTGCGGATGGCTCAACTAAAACTCATCTAGGCATACTAGAGAATGTTCCCATAAAGGTAGAGAAATTTTTCATTCCTACCGATTTCATGGTGTTGGATATGAACAAAAATTCTAAATTCCCTATCATTCTTGGAAGGCCATTCTTGACCACAACTGGAGTAATAATAGATGTAAAAAATGGTAAGCTCTCTTTGAATGTAGAGGAAGGTAGGGTGAATTTTGATTTGACTAACTCATATAACAACCCTCCTTTTGAGAGTCATGTGTGCAGTATTGAGATAATGCCTCTAAAGGTGAAGGAAGAGCTTAACATGGAAGCAACTCTCAAACTTTGCATGACAAATGATACACCAAACAATGATGAAATTTGAGTTCCCCAACATGTGGAGTTAAAACTTCCGCGGGAGGAAGTAAGGCCACGAAACTCAGAGTGAAAAGAGCAAAGCGAAAGCGCATGTGGCCATATAAACAAAATAGGCTCTTTGATGGACTTCCTTGGAAGAGAGGTGTCCTTGAACTTCCAAGCCCAGCTGATCCCGGTTGATCCAAGGGAGTATGGTCAAGCTTAAGACCGTAAATAAGCGTTTCTTGGGAGGCAGCCCAAGTTTTCTTTCCCTTTTTAATTTGTATTTGAATTTTGTTTTTGAATAATTTGAGAAGATTAAGAGAAGAAATATCACTAATTGATGGTTTTGCCAAGTATTTGCAGGTTATGAAGGCAGGAAGAGCAAAAAGGCATGGAAAAATAAAGTTAGAGGAGATCACGGCCTAACCGTGACGAGGATCACGGCCGTGATGGGCCAGAAGTTGGAAACCAGAAGGCATCACGCCCAGGCCGTAATATCCATCATGGGCGTGATGTGAAAAAGGAGGAAGTCAGTATTTATCACGACCCAGCCGTGATAGCCATCACGGGCATGACGCGAAGGAGCTCAACATAATAGAATTGATCACGGCCTAGCCGTGATGAACGTCATGACCGTGACGCGTCCTCCAACAGCTCTATGACTGGCATTTAAGCTAACACCCTCCACCACCTCGGTGAGTTGTTCCATTTTTCTCCTCCCTCCGACTTGATTATTTACATTGGGGACAATGTAAGTTTTTAAGCTTGGGGTAGGGGTATTTTTACAATTTTTTTTTTTTTTACATTTTTCATGTTGCATTCATATAGGCATAGTTTTGTATAATCACATGATTAGATTGCCCCTTGTTTAGAGTATGCATCCAATTGTGAGAACTTTATGCCAAATGAATTGAGACAATGAATTTTTGAACCCAATTTTTGTATTCTTGTGATAGGCTAAAAATAAAAATGCTTGAGATAATCTTCTGATAGTTGATAATTAGCATATGGTTCCTTAGATTTGTGTTTCTCATTGATTTTAAACTACTAAATATGAGATTTTTTGAGCCTTAAAGGGGTACTCACTAAATCTACCTCATTCTTTGTGATTGAGTGTTTTATTCCTCTTAGATTGTATTCTCTAAAACTTGACTTGAAACCGTTTTGAAACTTAAAATTTTTTTAAAACATATTTGAAAATGATTGAGGCGCTAGGTATTTTTCTGGCCTTCTGAGCTTTGACTGATTAAATGCTACCCTTTAGTTGCCCAATTTTGAGCCTAGTAGAATGAAATGCTTTTCTTGGTACCTTGATTTATTTTGATGAATGATGATTGGTATGACACCTTTTAAAGTATTGCAAAAAGGTGGTTTGAAAAATAAATTGTGGGATGAAAAATATTTCTCTTAAGTTGGAAATCTCCCCTTCTCCAAGCCAAAAAATAATAACAATAAACAAAAAAAAATGGAAAAGGGGATGAAAAAAAGAAAGTGAGAAATAAATAAATAAAAAAAGAAAAAAAAGGAAAAGAAAGGTGGAAAAGTGAATTAAAGCCCAAAAATATATTTTAGAATGTTGTCGTGCTTTGCATTGTTTGATATTTTGTTTAACCTTCTTGAATTTTACCTTTCTTGATTTCCCCACCTAACAATTAATCTCACGGCCCCATTACAACCAAAATAAAAGACCGCTTGATTCTTATGAGTTTTCATTAATAAAGTAGAGATTTGGTTAATAGTCAAGCTTATGATAGGGTACCTTCCTTGAGGAAATTGAGTGAATTGTCAAATGTTCCTAAACACTTGAGTGAGGTGAGAAGAGTGCCAAATTAGTGAGAGGTATGAATTTAGGGAACCTAAGCTTCTAATTGGACTTGAAATTGATTGTCTCTTGGCTTCTTATTGGATATTCCTGTTACTTGGATTTATTACTTGGGTTCTTGGTTCACTGCCCATGCTCTGATTGTTTATCTTGTCTGGCCTTGGTTATTGCTTGAGGACAAACAAAATCTTAAGCTTGGGGTAGTTTGATGAGTGTGATTACACCTCATATTTCTTTATCATATTACATGCATTTTCATGTAGTTTAGGCATTTTTTAATTTGATTTTTGTTAGTTTTTACCTTGGAACGGGTAAGGCGGTTTTGTGGTGTTTATGTACAGGAATTGAGGATTAAAATGCTCAGGATCATTTATGTTGGAGCTTGCATGAAGACGGAGCTTGAAAAGTAAGAAAAATGAGCCAAACAGAGCCCATCACAGCCTAGCCGTGACAGCCATCACGGCCATGATCGAGCAAGGCTGAAAAGAAAAGAATGAAAAGTCAGAATCTGTCACGACCGTGACAGGCCATCAATGCCAAGTTTTCCAAGAGAGAATCTGTCACGGCTTGGCCATGACAGTCATCATGGCCGTGACGCGCAATATCTGAAATTTTAATTATTGATTTGATCTGATTTTGTAACAGCTTGGGATTCAAGTTACCCTACATTATAAATAGGACTTTGAGGCTCGAAAATAGGGATCCCTTGGGCTGCTACCTTAGGCAAAAAAATTAGGATTTATCTTCTTCTCAATTTCTTCTCTTCTCTTAGGTTTTTTTTATGCTTTTGTTAATCAAGCTTGCTATGAACATGGCAATGCTTGAGTAGTCTTTTAATTTCTAGGAATTGGGACTATGCCCAAGATTTGTTTTATGTTATGAATTGACGTTTTACTTCTTGTTAATTTCAACTTGTTTTCGATTTAATTCCTATTACATGAATTACTTGTGAATTTGATGCACACTTATTTGCTTGTCATAGATACTCTAAGGAGGAACCTAGCGGTGAACTTAGGTATTGGATCTATAGGGATCAAACTTAGGACTTAAATCACGAGTTAGAAGCGGTCCTTCGAGGGTTCACTGAATTGTCACCAAGCTTAAAGGGTTTGATTTAAATTCAATTACCACGAGAGTAGGGGTTGGTTTAATTGGGCACGGTTCTTGTACCCCGAGAGGGAACACACTAGTGGAAAATATACATTATACGGTAAAGGTTTATGTCAGTTAACCAAAAGCTAGACGTTAAAAAGGAAGCGGTGGCAGTTTTGTAAATATCAGAGTTCATTAATTCAATTTTAACGTCAGTTGTTTTAATGACTGACGTTAAAAGTGAAGTGATTCACTTTTAACGTCAGTTCAATAAAAAACTGATGTTACCATCGAAGATTTTAACGTCAGTTCGATAAAGAACTGACGTTAAAAGTAAGTCACTTCACTTTTAACGTCAGTCCTTACATCAACAGACGTTAAAGGTTATTTTAATAATTTTTTTTATCTAGTATACGATCCCTTCCACATTGCCTTCCTCAAAGTTTCAGTTTCACATGAATTGCTTTGATGTTTTGTGTTTCTGTTTTGAAAACTATAAGTTGAATCAATAACCCAAACCGGATCTCATTCATGAAGTATTGTAATACAGACTGATACAGAAGATTGAAAGGGTTTAAAATCCTATAAAAATTTACATTGAAAGGGTTTAAAATCCTATAAAAAGTTACATTGAAAGGGTTCAAAATCCTAAACATTAAATCTACATCCCATCAGAGAGTTTTATGAAATATACCAAAGGGAAAACTATACTCCGAAGACCTCAGAAAACTGGGGGTCAAGAGAGAGCTCAAGAGAGAGGCAAAAACAGGTGCACTAGATCTATTTCAAGCAAAGGCAGTGGTTCCAGAGACTTCCAAGACGGTCACTTGCTGCCAAAGCTAAGGTTTTGGAACTGTGACCCCCGAGCACCTGATTAGCCCTCCAGCAGCTGATTCTTCGGAAGGTGATAAGGTGAGCAACTCACATAATGTAATTTACTCAGACTTATCACCCATGTAATGTAATTTATTCAAACTCAGAAGTTGTTTGACCATTAAGACAAAGACCTTTGAGTCTAGGAATAGGAAGAAAGAGTGATGAAGTTAATCTCACTACGGAGAGCCATATTGTGAAGCGAGAAAATTAAAAGGATGGAAGTAAGCTATTTATAGGAGCAGGGGATGAAGTTACTAAGCTATTCTGATTTTCTTGAAAACTTACCTATAAACTTAATGCTCATTAAGAGAATTGAGTTACAAGGTGCATGGGTAAGTAGCACAAGATCATCAAAGGAATGAATGTTTTTGCAGATATCTATACACTTTTAACGCCGTTTTTAAAAAACTGACGTTAAAAGTGTTTTTCAAATAAAAAATATTAATTGTTAACGTCAGTTTTTTATAAAACTGACGTTAAAAGTTTGATTTTTACTTCAGTTAAATAAATAGCTGACGTAAATAATCCTATATATTATAAACGTGCAGAATGAATATTGGAAATAATGTAATTAATATACGGGAACTTGGCAGTTATCAATTAAGTTGACGTTAAAAATGAGGTGGTGGGTAAACTATTTGCGTCAGTTTTATAAATAACTGATGTAAATAATTATGAAACTCATTTCATTGGTTGTCATGTCCCTGTTGTCCCTCTTAACGCAGATCACTCCATATAGTACTGCAGTTTATTTCTAAACCTTTTTTTTATACAAGTTTATTTTTAATTTTTATTAATTAGCTTGAATTAGTAAACAAATTATTGTGCAAATTAAAATAAATAAACACTTAACATAAAACAAGTTATATGTATAATCAAATCGTATGACATTGAAGCGATTCATAAGTTAAAATTACATGATTAAAAGATAAAAAATTTCTGCAACATAGCCCTAAAATATAAAAAAGTTTCTGCATCAACATCATTTTCTTCTCAGTCCTGTCATCAGAAACTCCAATGGATGCATCACCTCCCTCACTTGAATTCCAAGATGCAAAGTAAATCCTCAGTCACTAGAAGCGAAAGCAAAGTGAAATGGATCTTTGCATCTTTCTTCTTCAGTGGAGTTCCTTGATGCATCATCTTGAATCCACAATCACTTGCTTCCAAATCAAAGTGAAAGGGATTATGGGGATGAAATAAAGTGAGAGAATCACATTACGTGATTCACCCAACCTTAATATCCATGTAATGTGATTTACTCAAACTCAGAAGTTGTTTGACCATTAAGACAAAGACCTTTGAGTCTAGGAATAGGAAGAAAGAGTGATGAAGTTAATCTCCACGACAGAGCCATATTGTGAAGCAGAAAATTAATTAAAAGGATGGAAGGAAGCTATTTATAGGAGCAGTGGATGAAGTTACTAAGTTATTCTGATTTTCTTGAAAACTTATCTATAAATTTAATGCTCATTAAGAGGATTAGGTACAAAGGTGAATGGGTAAGTAGCACAGTAGTCAAGGGAATGAATGTTTTTGCAGAAACTAATAAACCTTTAACGTCCGTTGTGTAATACAACTGACATAAGAAGTTGTGAGTGTTTTTAACGTCAGTTTCTTAATACAACTTACGTTAAATATATGACCTTTAATGTCAGTTATTACTAACAACTGACGTAATAAGTGTGAGAGTTTTTAACGTCCGTTTATTAAGACAACTGACGTTAAATATATGATCTTCAACGTCAGGTTTTACCAAAAACTGACATAAAATGTTGTTTTATTTTAATTATAACGTTTACCCCCGCGCGCCTTCTCCACTTCTCTGTACGTCTTTTCTCTTTTCATCACGCTCAACCCTCACTCTCGCTCTCACTTTGCCCTAATCGCGAGCTCATCTCCACCGCAACCACCGCGAGGGCTTCTTCGCCACCACCGCGAGGTACACTCTTAACCCCTAACTCTGTCTTTCCCGCTCATTCTTTGCAATAACTTGACATCTCTCTTTCCCCTGGCCTTCCCGCGCACTAACTCTCCTTGTCCCTCTGCTCTCAGTAACCACATCGAACGTTGGCCACCACTCGAGCTTCCCCCACCACCACGCGAGCTACTATTTCTCGTGAGTCTTTAATTCGGGCACATTTTTATATTCACGGTTTTGAGTGCATGCATGTTGCTCTGCTGGTTTGAAACTGTAGTCTCAGTAGTTGAAACTTGAAACTGTGAGTTTGAGTTGTTTGGAATGTCTCTATTTTTGGTTTTGAGTATATGTTGAAACTGTAGTCTCAGTAGTTGTAACTTTAAACCGTGAGTTTGAGTTGTTTGGAATGTCTCTATTTTTGGTTTTGAGTGCATGTTGCTCTGCTGGTTGATCTGTCACGGCCGTGATGCTCATCACGGCTAGGCCGTGATCAGTTCTGCCTACGAGGGTCTGGTTCAGTTGGCACGTTTGGCAATCTTCAAAAACTATAGTTTTCAATATCCCGTATTGTCCTTATATTGGATATATAGATGTTTTGTATATCTACAGGACCTATCTAGTTATTTTTATTTATACTTCTGTATTTATTTTGAGTTATAACCTATGTTAATACATATATATTGTTTCTGAACAGGCATACATATGGATCAGTCGGATAGCCCACATGCACGGGAGGACACTGTGGGGGTTTCGCAGGACCCGATCACACCTACGCCTGATTTTAGTGTAAGTTTACATGTTATATACTATCTTTAGTCCTTCTTGTTAATGTAAGTTTATAATGTTACAACCCTCTATTTTATCATTTTTTTTTGTCCATACAGACATCACAGGCTCATAGGAAACGGGGTAGAGGAGCCACCTCGTTGAAGAAACTAGAGAAGGACAGGCAGAGCGGACGAAGCTTGAGGTGTCCTTCGATGCTAATCTAAATGCCCAGGGACCCCGTGCTAAAAGAATTTAATAAGTGGGTGTTTCTACAAGCGAAGCAAAGACGTAAGCATCAACTACAACCATCGGAATGACGTTCCACAGAACGTTAAGGATCAGATTTGGGAGGCTATCACGGTATTTTACCTTTACATTCGTTTGATTTACATTATTAGATAATTATCCGAGTTATAATCCATCCAGTTGTTATATATGTATCTAATGTGTAGGTAGCTTGGACTGTGCCAAATGACGAGGATCATCGTCATAAATGTATGAAAATGGCATCAAAGCGTTGGAATGGGTTCAAGCATGATCTTACCAGGTACTATGTATCTGGGAAGAAGCGGCTTGATAAAATGTTCTTGGATTATCCCTGGATTGATTAGGATACTTGGGATATGTTTGCCAGGAGTCGACAGGATGGAGAATTTCAGGTTGGTTGATTAAGTTAATTTTGTATGCTTATTATAGATCATTTAACTGTATTTAATTATGTGTTTTTGTTTGAATAGGCTAAGGCAAATAAGGGTCGGCAGAATCAGGCGAAGAACGTCCACCGCCACACCATGTCTCAAGGTGGGTACCATACTCGGATCCAACAGATGATGGCGGATAGGCTGAGGGCGAAGCAGGAAGAGCACTCTGCTAGGATTGAAAGAGGAGAGGTTCCTGAGGGCACACCATCAAGTCCTCCGTCGGACATCGACCACGAGGATGTCTGGTTAGCCGGCCGCATGACAAAGGCGGGATCTTTTAAAGTTGATGCCACTCGCGAAGTGGCAGATAAGATTGTAAGTAAATAATTAACTTGATTTCAATTGATATTTGTATAGATATTTGCAACACTTTTCACTTCCACGTTTTTTCATTTTTTTTCATTGTAGATGGATCTTAAAGCAAAATCCTCCCAGGGCGCATTCGTCCCTTCTGGACGGCAGGACGTCTTGATGACTGCTCTAGGCAAGAAAGACCATCCTGGTCGGGTTCTCGGTGTTCCTGGGAACGTGACCATCAAACAATATTATGGCAAGTCTGCTTCTCTAAAGCGGGTGGTCAATGAAGCATCAATTTTGGCTGACATTACTCAGCACCTCATGTCCAACCCAGATATTACAACACATCTGATGCAAGGCTTAATAGCCAACCCAGAATTCAAGCAGGCGCTTGCCAGAGAGCTTTCCTCCGTCGGTACATCCCAGGACACCGCAAGGCTGGCCAACGCTTCACATGTGAGCACAAAAGAGAGTTTTAGTATGGCACATGTGGAGGACGATGAGTTGGCAGCTAGGGAGCGGGAGTTGGAAGTCCAGCGCCTTGAGCATGAGTTGGAAATGAAAAGGCGTGAGCTTGAGTTGGACTCCAAACGACATGAGCTCGAAATGTTAGCAAAGGTATTTATTCATTATTAATGTCCAAATTAGTCAAATAATTACTTGTGTTTTTTTTAATTATCAAAAATTATATATTTTATTTTTCCTAAACTGAAGGCCAAGTCGACATCGGTGTCGCTGTCACCTATCACTCGTTTGTTCTCACTTGGTGAGGATTATGCGTTTGAGATTTTTGAATGTCCATTGGATCACGATGGATGGGTGGCACGCCCAGATCAATAGAGGATATTTTCCTTCGTTGGTGACGATCTCGGGAACGCCTGCAGAAATAACGTCTGGATGAACAGCAATGTCATCAGTCTCTGGTGCACGTAAGTTAATTTTAATTTTATAACTTATTTATTTTTGGTATTTTTCCATTTAATAATTTATTTTAATTTCAATATATATATTATGTAATTAACATCCACACCTTTTCATATCTTAGGTATCTCCATCGTCTTCAGCTTGATAAGGGCGTTGCATCAGTTTACGGTTTCTTAGATCCGTCAATCCTTCTACCTGAGTTCTTTGCTGGCGATGCATTGAGTAAATACTTAGGGAACTTGTTGGGAGACAATCCGAAAGAATTATATCTGGCTCCCTACTGTATGGATCGCCATTGGCAGTTGTTCGTATTTCACCCGTCTAGGCATACTGTCATATTCTTCTGCTCTCTCCACCATGATCCGCCACCAAAGGTGGTGGAAGCTGTAAATATGTAAGTAACTAATCTTAAATTTAATTTAAGTTTTAATATCAGTTGTTTTTAGTTTATTACACACATGATATATGAGTTTGTTAATTGATCGACATGATTATTTGTTTATGATAGCGCGCTGAAGGCGAGTAGCAATAGTTGCGCCAACGGGAGAAGTAGGACTTCTAAGGCTAAAGCAAATCCTGTATGGAACATCCTCAAGGTTTGGTAGTTTATTTATCAAATAATTAATATTATAATTACTAATTTATGTGTATATTCAACTGACGTTGAAATTAATTTTGTTGGTAGTCTCGATTTCAAACTGACAGTTGGTCGTGCGGCTATTATGTGATGCTTCATATGCTGAACATAGTATCCGCATCTATTACGGATGGATGGAAGAAGGTAATATTTAAACAACTTGTTAAATTATATATTATAGTTTTGAAGATGACTTGCATTGATGTTATTGTTATTATTTGAACGTGTCTAGGCATTTATCGACCAATCGCCTATTGAAGAAGATGAGTTAAGAGACTTAAGGATGTGCTTCGCTGAATTCTTCTTCAAGTATGCGGCTGAAAAAGGAATTGACGACATACCTCCGCACTACTTAGATAAATAGTTTTTTTGTTAGACTTTAGAAACTAATTAATAACATGTATATATATATATATCCTTAGATAGTTTTGTTTTTTAGACATTGGAACTAAAATTTATTTATATATATACATGGGTTTTGGTTTTAAGTCCCCCCATTGTTCAATTTTCCTTTGCAATTCTGTAATGTGTGTGATGTTCTGTGTTACTGGGACTGAATGCAGGGATAGCTGAGGGGAGTGATATTTTAAAACTGAATTTAAAAAAAAAACCTATTAACGTCAGTTGTATCAAACAACTGACGTTAATAGTATTTTATAAAATATACAGTACACTATTAATGTCAGTTGTTTATTACAACTGACGTTAAAATTAAACCTTTAACGTCAGTTCTTTATAACAAATGACGTTAGTTTTAACAAAATCAACGTCCGTTGTATTAAAGAATTGACGTTAATAGTTTTAGTTTAACGTCAGTTGTTTAAAAAACCGACGTTAATTTTTACAAAATTAACGTCGGTTTTGTTAAGGAACTGACGTTAATAGTGTTATATTTAACGTCAGTTCTCAACTGACGTTAAAATATTAACTATTAACCTCAGCTGTATTTACGTCAGTCAGTATTCTGACGTAAAAAATCAATTTTAACTGACGTAAAAAGCACTTATTCCACTAGTGACATTAACTTATTTAGGATAAATTCACCTTCAAAGAAAATTTAGATAATTAACAAGAGGGGTAGTAAATTTAGTAACATGAGCAGTCTTGTTGGTAACACAATTCCTGAAAATCTCTTTTGATTTGAAAACCCCCAGATTTGATTTGATTCCAATTTTGTTTGATTGCGTTTTAAATATTTGATTTGTTAGTTAATCCTTTAAAAATCAAATCTTTTCCAAATATTTTTCTAGTCCAGTTTAATTGATTTAAAAATTGATAGTTATTTAAGAGAACGATCTCTGTGGTTCGATCTTTTTATTACTTGACGACGAAGCCGTTCACTTGCGGATTCGAGCATCATTAATAAGAGAATCACAAAATTCAATGGTTTCTATCGCAATAAGTAATATGTAGATTTTCTTTGCTTGTTTTCTCTTGGAATACATAGTAACATGCCTATAACGAGATAATTCAATAAGAGAATATTCATGACAATACATCTCGAGTGTATATATCCCAGTAAAAACATGTTTCCGTGCAGACTTAAAAACATACGGAATATTACCAAGTGTAAACACACAATAATTCCTGTTACAAAGACAAATAAAACACAAACATTGTTTTAGAATGCTAAGAATTGAACTTTAAGACATAATTGTATGCACATGCAATTTTATGCGTGTGACCATGTGACAAATCATTACTTATAAATGTGTTGAGTACTTGAGTTTGTAAAACAAAAAAACTATTTTGTAATTAAGAATTATCGATGACCTCATGTCCTTAGTTAAGATAATAATCAACTACTGATTAACTAATTAAATAAGTACTTACTAAGCTAAAAATACTTCTATAAAAATAGGTTATTGCAATTTCTCTCCCCAAAATGGAAATTTGACACTATGTTTTAAATGAAATAAGAGGTCACTTAAATCACCTCTCATTGAGGTATCATTGTGATTAGAGAGGGAAATCATGTGATTAAAGAGGAAAAGTAATTGCGAGATATTATCATAGATGTAAAAACTTAGTCAGTAGCATAACCCAGACGTTATGCCAAATGAATGATACCCAATAAGCTGAAGAAGAACACTCATCCCTAACAGGTTCATAAAATAAAGAGCAAGCATAAAGCTACAATGAACTAGTGATTGTTAGAAGAGAAAGAATTTGATATTAGAGACAGTTGCAAATTCAACAAAATATGAGTTTGTTCCATGATCAAAGTGCAAATCGCAGGAAAATGTTTTCATTAAGGAAAAGAAACATTTTTAATGGATGGTGAAGATGAATGGATGCATACATGTTTGTTCCAGGCTTCTCAAAATGAATGCAAGAAAAGAAAGGCACTCAAACCTAATAATATGAGGTAATATTCAGTAGCATTATAAAACGTGAAACATAGTTGTTAAATCGTGCTATTGTCATCTATACTACTATAGAAAGAGAATTCTCTCACTTGGTATCCACTTTTGTTAAAAACTCAATTTGATTTCTTACTTTAATGAACTAAATTCTTGCACTCTTCTATTATCCTTGGTTATCTGTTTCCTTTGAATTCCCGTTTTGGACAGAGCAAGTATCCATAGTGCTAACATGGACCAAAGCAATACAGTGCAATTCAAATTACAATGCAGGAGCTTGCTGCAAAAGGACTTGCTTCTAAGGTGTTAAGATATAATTGGAGAAGCAGAATTTTTATGTTATTGTTTGCCATGCAGATCCATTGATCACTAATATCCAGGACAGATTTTGATGGTGTTGTGGCCTTCAAAGGCTTACTCTACATTAAAGCTGACCTTGACGTGCATGAGATTTACAAAGGACTTTGGAGAGGAAACTTATTTCTCATGGATTTCAGTCCAAAGTTGCATGCTGGTCTAGGCAATAAAAAGATAGGAACAAAACTAAAGAACACTAAGCTAAATCATACACCTCGTGCTATCAAATTAATCAAACACCTCAATCAACCACACTTGAATGTTGGACCAATTAAGGGTAAATCTTTTTGATCAGGTGACAACAAAGGGTAGTACTTTTTTTAGTCATGGCAATTTCTCATGTAGACAGTAGACCTATATGGTTCAACCTTTTTTTTCCTTCAAATTTAGATAGCCCCTGACTGTTTATTTTAGTATCAAATGTTTTAACTTTTGCAATATCAGTAATTTATTTAAGCTAGCTACTCTTTTAAAGCTCACTAACACTCATGCTTCTAACAATAAGATAACACTAATTTGGGAAAAATCATTCAATAATTAACAAATGATTGGAGAGCAGAAATAGTAAACATTTGAAGAACAAAAATCTGAAACAATTGAAGACCAATAAATAGTAAACATTTATTACTAAGCAATTGACAGGCCCCTTTGACAGCTCTAATACTTGAAAGTGTCCCCAAGCAAGGTGTACATGATTAGATAAGTTTACACTTCAACATTGGGCTTCAGCACAAACACAAACCACATCAAGGATATCAGAAAGCTAAATTGCTTAGGGAAAAAATGATTAAATGGTTTTGAGAAAAACATTTACCCATAAAGTGAAAATTGAAATGGACAAAAATACTAATTACTAAGCAAAAAAGAGATAGAAAGAGAAATTACCGATAAGATTTTTGGAAGCTAGTGACATCAAAAAGCTTGTAAGAGATGAACAATACTTTCATTTTGAAATTAGTGAGAATTTTTGCAGTGGGTTGCTGCTATCATGAAGGTAGAGAGCATTTTTTGTGAATAATTAGTAGCGAATATTGGATTGGGTTTCTTCTTTCAAGTAACACCATGTGACTCATTACTTGTACGCCCAGCCAATGAAGTCAACATATTTTCATATGAAAGCAAAAGTAATATCAGTTTAGGATGAGGAAGCAAAAGTAAAAACAAAAGGGACCCAGATATTTCAGTTTCAAAGAGACAGAGAAATAGAGAACAAACCACATACATGATGGTGGATTCCGACAGATCTAGGGGTATACAAATTTTTAAGACTAACCAAAATCCCCAAAATAAAAGGCATTATACAACTCCACAAAAAAAAGGCATTACTTAGCTATATTATAGACAGAATAATAAGTTATCTGACACACCCCATTTTCAATAGGACGCCGAAGATTAAATGAACCGTTGGATCCTACATTCTTTTGAAATTGAAAGGTTGATTTAGACAAATCATAAAATAATTCATCTGCATTAAATTTATTTCATCAACATTTGTAAACTATGCTGATATTATCTACATACTCTACATGATTAATTTAATTTCAATGGCATATATGAGTAAAACATCCACAAATCGCACTCCCTTCGCATAGCTAATAATAAAAAGTAAATCCAGCAAAGAGGATTTTGGAGAAGAGATTCAACGTTAATGTGATCTAATCTATCTTACATCCAAGAACATGCCTAATGCAGATTTTTGATATGGATGACAGTGGTTCCTTATGCACGTGGCCCTGAATCAAACCCTACGTTACATTTATAGATATGGCCAATATAGTATTGCATTAAGAAACATAGATACCTCACTATTTTATTTTATTTTTAAAATACAAAATTTCTACTAAAAGCAATGTCATTATTTTCATATATTTGGTATAGAAGGACCTTTGATCAATGCTTTAGAAATAGAATTGGTCTTATACTCATATTGATATGTTCCCCCAGGGACCCTAGAAGATGAAGCTAGAAACGTATTGGTTAGGGGACTTACCGTCCAGAATTAGAAAACACTACCTAACTACCATGAATTATAGATATGCTCATTCATATAAAATAAGCATGTTATCTCGAGTTGCGGTGCTGTTTACTAATTTCTGGAATGAAAATATAAAAAAGCATAAGAAGAGGTACAATGAAAATATTCCCAACTATATGCTTGAGACTCTAGCAAACAATGAAAATGATCAATACAATAAAGTACAACTACAAAAATGTTGCAATTCTTGTTTCTTGAAAATTCAGAATAATATAACTAATTTGGTTAATTGATTATTAATCTCACACTTATCCTTATTTTTTTCAGATAAGCCAAAGGTATATAGATAGAGTACAAGGAGTACTCCACCCATATACAAAGAAAGTGTCAATTACAAGCCTTTCGGCCCTACCCTGATAACAAAAAATAGAGAAAAAACAGCAACCAAAACAGCACAATTATCCTTATTGATGAACCAAAGTCCATATATTGAATAAAAATCAAAAGACTAAGGACTTTGAGTGGTTCAAACGGCTAAGACAATGACAAATTAATTAAAATATGCATACAAATTACTTTGAGTGGTTCAATAGACTAAGGACTTTCATCAAACATGTGGTGTGCTATGACTTGCTAGAACCCATGTTCTCAAAACATGTCTCCATTTTTACAACCCATGTAGTAAGTTTGTAATGGAGCAAGAAGATTAAAAATCCCAACATAAGAAAGAATGGAGTTTAGGGGAAACTACCTGGGTGGCGTGGATATGGAGCTTGAATATAGCTTTGGCTCTCCATTTCTAGCTCCTCCATCTTCCCACAACCAAGCCCCCCATGAAGATGATGAAAATCTGAATGTGGAGCCGAGTGATGAGATAGTCTTAACAAATAAATCAACAGTTGATGATAAGAATGTTGCAATTTTGGAGAAACTTTATACTGTTGATGACATGTGTAAATCCATAGAAAGTGAAGCAATTTCTTGATAGCACTCCCTATCTTATTTAATTTAGTATGGATTTTGACTACATGTAAAAGGGTATAGATGTAAATTTCTATTATACAGAGACCACTTCAGTTCCTATGTAAATCCAAATGAGAAATCCCATTTATAAAAAAATAAAAAATATAAAAAATAGAATGCATGTAAAAACAAAAAAGGTAGAGCAAGAGCTATATTATTTCTTTATCAATATTTCAAATATAGCTACCCAAAAACTATTAACAGCAAGAGTAAAAAGTTTAAATCAATGATGACAGTTTGTGTCAAAAGACAAAGATACAAAAGCAATTTACAGTCATATAAATGTAAACTTTGTTGGCCTCATCACTCGTGGAGATCATGAAATAACCAAATCATCAAACTCATTTTCAGTTTTTCACATAATAAGCATCAAATAATCAAAACTCAAAAGAACTTAAAGAGACTGTCACATTAATTACCAAGCACCGTAGGAATGGCAGTTTAAACATGTAAGCATGGTGAGGAAGCTTTATTTTCCTCTCATGCTCCCTTATATCTCTGAAATAAGCAAGTTTGGAAGATAGATTTATTTTGCCTTATGAAATTTAATTCTGAATGAAAAGCCTCTTTATTTTTAATGCTTCTCTTCCTTAAAAGCAGAGCAGGCCAAGCATAACTTACAAACTTAATCTCAAAACTTTTTTATAAACTCAAGATTGTTCACCTTTTTTTATACTATGTTAATGATAATATATTAATCTTACAGGCATAATTTACTAACCAAGAAGATAGAATCTTACACATGTCAGTATAGACAATTTTGTGTCTATTATCATGATATAGCTAAAATAAATAAAGACACCACCACGAGCTTGCAAGATGGCTTCCCCATTGAAACAAAAAGAACGGTCCCAGACATCTTAACCACCATAATATCAACCCGTACCACTACACTTCAAGAAGCAAAAGTTTTTTTTATATGTAGAAAGAAATTGAGGTAACTAAGTGAAATGAAACAAAGAAACAAATGATGAAAGGGAATTACAGATACCTTGAGCAAGCTCAAAACTTTGGAAACCTCTTCACTCATCAATCTCAACCTCCTATTGAGATCTTCACAGTATATCAAAACGACATCTTAGACTTTGACGTCGTCACAGTCACTGTCTTCATGGAGTGCGAGATCCCACAGTCATGTATATGTTGATTTAGACTCCTCAGATACTAAGGCTAATTCTAGCAATAGGAACTGAGAGTGATGGTTTACACCAAGGTTTTAAATTGTGGTCGCGGTTACGGTTTTGTTGCGTTACGGATATTGCAAGAAAATTCGGTCAATACGGCTGCAAATACGACCGCGATGCAATTTCGGCGACTGCCCAAACCAACACTTCGCGGCCCAGATTCCGGTTTCGGACCCAGATTTGAAACCTTGGTTTACACCAATATAAGGAATAAAGTGCAGCTTATATTCATTCTTGATATGAGTGGTGTCGAGAAGAACCACGTCACTAAAGTGTCTATAATTAAGCCTACCTTTAGCATCAACCCAGAAAACACTTCTCAATTGCTGCTCCTCATTCAAATCTATTGCATAAAAGAAGTTGGGATTCTCACCTTGCATGCACATAAAATGATCAAGCATAGCTTGAAGATCTCCTTGATCAAAAGCCAAATGCTGCCCATTACCTAATTGATTTCTAGCTATGCCTTTCTGATTCTCAACTATCTCACAATCAACAGATTTCCTAGGCATTGTAGCAAACATCTTTTTTGTTCTTGCCCTAATAGCTTGTAATGCATCATAATTATTATATCCTAGATCTAAGTTTCTATGTCCCCTAAAGTAATAGGCTTGGCCAGGGAAAATTTCATGGTTATGCTCCTTTATGAAACTACAGATGGTCCACCTACCATCTTGCCTTCTCTTGACATGCATGCAGGCCTTGCAATCTGTTTTTGGCCAAGACGGATTCACTCTACCCCGTTTCCTTTTTACAGGCCTGCTTGATATGTTGTCTCCATTTGAAAGAGATTCTGGAGTTTCAGCTGCACTGTATTCTCGCTTGCTTCCATATCTGGTACATGCAAATTTTGCATCAACAAAATTTCCAGATATTCTAGATCGGCGACTCGCTTTTATTATGGCAGCAAACCCCACAGATTTGGCATATTCTTTGTAATATGAGAATGCTTCATCCTTTGAATTAAACTCCATTCCGTCATGTGGCTCTGAAACTTTTGAAGAATCCAAGTTGATCCCCTGTCCACTGTACGTCTATACCCTTTATTTCTACAATCTGATAACTCAACATTTGTATTTGGCCCTGCATTCTCCATATCATTCCCAACAGCTTTAAAAGAATTTTCATTTCCACTATCCACTTGTTCTACCACATCACCATTTGCTTGACGCCTACTGTCTTCATTATGATATTCTCCAGAAGGCTGCTCCAGGTCTATCCCCATGGAGAAAATATAAACTTCCCTTTTAACAACCAGTCTACATCTGTACCCGTAAACATTGTAGCTGAGAATCGGCAACTACAGCATAAAATAAAAGGACAAACTAAACCCATGTAGACAAAAAGAAAATATAATATGACATAATTCACAGTCCGATCAACTTAGTGGAACATTAAAAATGTGTCTGTATATGGATCTACTTTTGTCATAGAATAAAAATAAAAGCTTTATCAATTCTTATCATTGGAAAATAGCACACATAAACATCAATGTGGAAGGTTCTGAACCCCAGATATTAACTTCCATCCTTGACCTTATAGATGGAGCAGTTGCTATATGTCAGGATTACGTTGAAAGAGATTACATGCTTCTCATCTGCAGACTCCCACAGTTAAAATTGACAGAAAACACTGGTTTACACTTTTCCCCATAGTTTAGGGGGTTATGCATTTTTTATAGCAAGTTCATGAATGAAAAGTGAAAATGACCAAAACTTCAGGTGTAATGTGTTATCATTTTTCATTTCTAAATTAGGAAAACTATGAAAAGTTTATAAAAATTGATAAAGGGTGATTGAAAGTAAGGGTGGCAAATGGATGGATCGGATAAATTTTTATTCGGATCTTAACGGATGGTTTAAAAACAATCCATTAATCCATTATAATCCATTAAAAATTCATTAAAAAAAATCCAATCCATCCATGATCCATTAAATAAAATCCATCTGATCCATCCATTAACAACTTTTCATGGATGGATATCCAATCCATCCACTAAAATTTATTTTAAGAAATTAAATAATTTTATATCTCTTTTATCCATCCATAAAATATTTTTAAAAATAAAATAATTTGTAAAAAAATTAAAATATTATCTCTATCTCAATCTCGCTCTCCTCTTTCTTCCTCTCCCTACCCTTTCTCTCTCTCCCTTTTTTTCCTAGTCTCTTTATCTTGACAAAAAAAAAATAGTTTTTTTAAAAAACCTAACCCAACTCAGATTTTGTGAATTGGCAAGTGATTGGGTCAGATGACCAAAAACATAAAGAATCTATAAAATATGAGTTAGGGTATTGGTTTCAGAATTGTAAATTGACTGAAATTAACCCAACTCATATTACTCAACTCGGCCGCGTCGCCTCTGCATTTTGGCGGCATCTCCTCTGCAGCGTCCATTGTTGGGTGTAGATCTCGCTGATACAGATGGCAATCAGAGGACGACGCTTGGGGGCAATATTTAACGATACACCTGAGCCATTTGTACTTTTTCCTATGGATGTTAATCTGCCTGATGTTGAAGTCGATGATATTGATGCTGATATTCGCTATCGCTGGAGTGATCAGCATCAGAATTATTGGAAAGATTTGTGGAGGAGAAAATATCAAAGGAGAGCCAAAAGGTGCACATAGCAAAGTATTATGATAAGGAGAAGACCATGTTTACTCGTGATTCTCTATCACAGGTTTTAGTATTCAACAAATTTCCTACCGACTTGGTTCAAGGTACATCTCGACAGATGGCAAACCAAAAAAATAAATTGGTTTTGGAATGGATAAAAGTTGATCAATTACATTTTTGATTGTTGATCCAATGGATTTTAAAAAATATTGGATGGATCATAAACCATCCACCAAAAAAATAATCCAATCCATTTATATTATTTTTTTATAAATGGATGGATTGGATGGATTTTCTCATGGATGGACTGGATGGATGGTGGACAAATGGATCATTTTGCCACCCCTACATGTATCCAACCATCTGATTTTGAAATTCAATTGGGTGTAATATTACCTCAAAGGTATCCTTTCCTACAGAATCATAGACTACTTCAACTCCATTGCCTGATATGATTTCATTGACACGGGCAATGAAATCCTCTTCTGTATAGATGATAATATGATGGCAGCCATCCTCCTTGGCTTGAGCTGCTTTCTCTTTACTGGACACAGTCCCTATAACAGTTGCGCCCAGAGCATTTGCCCACTGGCACAATAGGGATCCAACTCCACCAACTGCAGCATGGACGAGAATCGTGTGACCAGGTTCAACCTGTAAAGTGATTAAATTAGTCTCTGTTTATAATTTATAATATTCCGAGGATGGCTAAATCAACCAAACATCGGTTTGATAGTTTCCGAGGAATATCATTCCTAGGAGTCCTATCTCCAGGAATAAAAATCTTAGTGCTTTCTAGTCACAAAAATGCTTATTTTATGAGTTTCATAAACTGTTTTGATCAGCTCACTCAAATAGGATAAAAATGCTTCGTGAGTGTTTATTGCAGCAGATTAGCCCAACTAAGCTCATCCAAAGAAGGTTAAGTTTCAGAAGTAACCAAAGACTAATTATGGAACTAATTAACAGAGCTATAATATAACTACAATTGAAAAATAATCTAACATGTGCTAAATATAAATTTACTAATGGGTCCAGATTAGTATTCTAACAAAAATATATAAAAAAAAGGCTTCCTTCAGCTATAATGAGTACACAATATATAAACCTACCTTGAAACATCGTCGAAGCAAATATTGAGCTGTGATGCCCTTCAAAGATGATGGATGCTTGCAAAGAATCGGGTCAATCGAGGGGGGCACAGGGACTACTCTATTTGCAGGAAGAATCTGCTCTTCAGCGTATGAGCCCATTGGTTGACCTGCATAAGCTACAAGATCTCCAACTTGCCTACCAGTGAGTCCAGGACCCACATCTGTCACAACCCCAACAACCTCCATACCTGCCACATTAAAGCGGAGAATAATTCAATACATAATGATGATATCGTGGGCTTGGGCATCAACCTAGCTCAACCACGTGCAAGAGAGAGAGAGAGAGACTATACCATCAAACAGTTAAGCATTTGCATTACATGGTCTTAAAACTTTACAAACAGATGTAAAAGATCTTTCCACTAATCCTAGGATCAATTCTTCAAAAAATGGGATCAATTCGGAGAGTATAAAACCATTCGTGTTTTCACCTAACAATTTAAACTTTTAGGAGAGTTGGTCCTTGACTTGGTATCAAAGCTTTTATGACCAAGTGGAAGGGAATTAGGAGAGTATAAAACCACTCTAGTGTTTTTGCCTAACAGCTTAAACTTTTAGTTGATCCTTGACGCCCCATTCTTCATGATTAAGTTAAATTTCAACACAAGTTTAAGCAGGGCTATGCTTTTTAAAGGTTCATGTGTGAGGACATCTGTTAGAGATATAAATTCATTCTTGAGCCTTTGCCAAACAGCTTTAGCTTTTAGGATTAGGAGAGTTGGTCCTAGACTGAATCTTTCCATATTTAGAAGCTTAACAGAATTAAATCTCCTGTATACTTTTTATCCATAAAAAAACATCTTCTGCTTATTACTTCAGAAAAAACAACCAAATTTCTGCCATAAATTGACATAACAAAGGCCATGAAGCAAAATCTGGGCATGTACATGTGTGCACTTGGCTAGATGTGTGTTAAAACGAAAGCAAACATCTCCTGTTTTTTGTCCTTTTTTCCACAAGCACCAGAAATATTACAGGCAGATAATTTGTTAGAGAAACTAAGAAACCTGGAGTGAAGGGAAAAGAGGGAGCTTTATAAACTCCCTTCCGAAAGTAGACATCAATAAAATTGAGTCCAATTGCTTTGTTCCTCACACGGACTTCACCCTCTTTTGGCTCTCCAATTTCCACATCCTCCCACTTTAGAACCTGTCATCAATTGCCAATACCAGAAACTCAACAAGATTAACCCAACCACTGAAACACATGCCTAATATACAGTAATTTAATAATAAGATATAGTTAAAAATAATGAAGTAATCGCTATACAGAATCAATGGAAAAATAATTAGCATACACATTGTTAAAGGAAATAATAGTGAAATTGTCATTCAGTTTCTGGAATATGGGTCTTTCAAATTGATGGGGAAAATGAGTACCCAATAATCCACTTTGATAGTTGAATTGGTAAAGGTCACTTTTTTTTATGAAAATGGAAGGGTAAGAGAAAAAAGACCTGAGGGCCACCATGTTCATGAACTCTGATAGCTTTAACCATATCTTCTGCTATTGCTGATAATAAAGCCTTTGTGGCGAGTGTTGTTGCTCTGATCAAAGGTAATGAAAATGGTGGCAAAATTGAAAAGGGTAGCGGTGAGAGAAGTGGGTTCTGGAATCTGATTGAAAATAATGACATTTTTCAAGTAGGAATGTATTTTCCTCTAACAGTAATTATTATAATTATTGTTTTTTTTTAATATTCTTTCTTAGTGTTATTATTATTATTTTTATATTCTTCAAGTATTGTTTTAATATTTTAGTATTATTAGTTTTTTAATTATTATAATTTATTAGTTATTATTATGAACAACCAATGACAGCTTGCCACAAGTAAAGGAGCGGCGGCGGCATTCAGTTTGTCAATCACTACAATCTACCACTTTTGGATATTATTATTATTATTATGTCTAACTTAATTAAACTATTAATTTAATGGATTGAACTAATCTAATGGTAACTCATAATTCTAATCACTTCACTCTCCGAAATGATTTTTAAAATATCAGGTGATTTACTTTCATAACCCTTCAAGTTTATCCACCCGTCCTTATTTGACCGATTTCAGTGATTTGCATGTTATTATGGTTCTTGTAATCAGCTTCATCTCCTTTCTTTTAGGTCTCTTTAGAAGGTGATTTTGCCTTGTCCTCATTCTCCTTGGTTCTATTTGCAAGTGAATTCCTTCTCTCATCCTTCTTATTGTTATTTTTGTGGTCTGTTTTGGTTGAGACATGATTGAAATCACCAAAATATAGGTGTTAGATTAGAGTGAGTGGACATGCATATAAAAAAAATACTAGGTAATGCTTTAAGGATTTTAGTTATTAAAATATTGTTAGGTAGTATGGCTTCATTGAGTGCTTCTTTGGTGCGTCAAACAAGAAATGGTCCATCAATGCACTCTGTAATTTTAACCAATAATATAATGCTTGCAAGGGCATTTCTTCCCTTG
This sequence comes from Sophora flavescens, assembly GCA_030762895.1. Lineage (NCBI taxonomy): Eukaryota > Viridiplantae > Streptophyta > Magnoliopsida > Fabales > Fabaceae > Sophora > Sophora flavescens. The sequence continues at coordinate 88,843,188 of CM061063.1, forward strand.
ATCTGATATTTTCGAGCAATGTTTTTTTATACAAAATGGGGACACCAAAAGAGATCCCTTTATTTTTTTAGTGTATTTTCGAGAAACGTGTATATAAAGAAGATAAAAGCAAGTGAGATATAAAGATAAACATATACGGTAGCACATACGGAATCCAAAATTTATGTTCAAATAATATAACTCGAACTTTTTAGCACAAAAAACTACTCCCTCCTGTCCATTTCTATGGTAATTTAAGGTTTCTACATAGATTATGAAAGTATTAATTTGTTTACATTTGTATCAAATTACCCTTATTTATAATATCATTAATTATTTACACATTCTAATCATATTTACTCCACATTCCAATTGCCATTAATAAACATTTAGAATGTGCACATTTATTGATAAATAAAAAGGTGCATTCATGTGACTTTTGTTTTGGAACAAGTACTAATATTTATGGTTGAATTTAAGTAGGGAATAGTGGTTGAATTTAAGTAGGGAGTATAAGGATATTTAGGGAAAAAAATTATCAAATATATCTTGGGTTTACAAAAGACCCATTATTTTGGAAAAAAAACAAAAAATTAAATTTACCATAAAAATTTTATGGACTAGAGGAACTAACTGAAACACATAAATGCTGATATACAACGCACAGTTAGCCTATAACCTAACTTAGCCTATAACCTAACTATTGAGACAGTTGTTTTACATTTACCCCAATCCCATGTTGTTGTGTATGTGTGGATTCTCCATTGGTTTGGTCCTACAAGAAAGTAATTTATTTTTAAAAATTCAGAAGAACGGAAAGAATATATAAAATAATATTGGTCTTGCTAACCAGTATCCAAAGAACATTGATTAAGAAATCAAAAAATAGAAACTTTGCAATTGAGAATTATAACTTTTAGACTTTGAAAAATTGAATGCAGTACTTTCCATGCATAATTTCTATCTTTGTTTCCTTAATCAATACCCTTAGGGTTCTGGTTAAAACATCCAGAATGTGACTCTACTACCATATTTGAACAATCTTGAACATTAAAACAACTAGTGATATACCCGTGCATTCTCATGGATCACACTGCATTGGTAACTGAATTTTTTTTCTAAAAATTGAAAATAAATTAGTCTTTTTTATCTAGGAAAGAATTGAATAAAGTAAATTATATATCAATATTGACACAATTGTAAAGCACAAAACCTCATACAAATGATATGAAACTGAGAATGTTCTAAAACTAAAGATGTAAGAAAAAAAAACTTTTGGCAAGATTGGACTTCAAGACTTGTTAACAAAAAGTTAATTGAGTAATTGTTCGACTAATTTATCAACAATCAACGTTAACAATTTTAAAGATAGATTGATCCATATAAAAGTCCATATGATATCCAATGTGCTCTAACTACTTTCAATGATTCAATTTTACTGTAATTTTTATTCAAATACTGACATAAACAGATGCATTCTACTACTTCTCTTATGTAACATGATAATGATAATGCATGTCAAATTATAAAATTGAAGCTACAAGTTAAGGTCGTCTTAAATTATCTGGAGCTAGTACTCAATTTGCAATGAATAGATCCAATAATGGCTAAGCTTTTAAATTTTAGTCAATTGAATATCGAATTTAGTAAAGTCAATAATAGTTAAGTTATAGAATTTAAATTTCAAGAAATCTTAATCAGAGATAGTAAAGCCAATAATAGAAAAAGCTCTTACTACAAATGAAGTGTTGAACCATAATCGTGTTGACAATTTTCAAATTATAGAATGCTTCTACTTAATATAATATTCACATAAGTCACTTCAAAAAAAGCATGTTCAAAGTCATGACAGAAACAAAAATTGAAAAGTAGCTGAAAGCAATAATCCAATGCATAATGTTGCAAGCAGATAAGAGAATCACAAAATTCAATGGTTTCTCTCACAATAAGTAATATGTAGATTTTCTTTGCTTGTTTTCTCTTGGAATACATAGTAACATGCCTATAATGAGATAACAAATTCAATAAGAGAATATTCATGATAATGCATCTCGAGTGTATATATCCCAATAAAAACATGTTTCCGTGCATACTTGAAAACATACAGAATATTACCATGTGTAAACAAACAATAATTCCTGTTACAAAGACAAATAAAACACACATTATTTTAGAAAGCTAAGAATTGAACTTTAAGACATAATTGTATGCACATACAATTTTATGCGTGTGACCTATGTGACAAATCATTACTTACAAATGTGTTGAGTACTTGAGTTTGTAAAACAAAAAAACTATTTTGTAATTAAGAATTATCAATGACTCATGTCCTTAGTTAAGATAATCATCAACTACTGATTAACTAATTAAATAAGTACTTACTAAGCTAAAAATACTTCTATAAAAATAGGTTATTGCAATTTCTCTCCCCAAAATGGAAATTCAACACTATGTTTTAAATGAAATAAGAGGTCACTTAAATCACCTCTCATTGAGGTATCATTGTGATTAGAGAGGGAAATCATGTGATTAAAGAGGAAAAGTAATTGCGAGATATTATCATAGATGTAAAAACGTAGTCAGTAGCATAACCCAGACGTTATGCCAAATGAATGATACCCAATAAGCTGAAGAAGAACACTCATCCCTAACAGGTTCATAAAATAAAGAGCAAGCATAAAGCTACAATGAACTAATGATTGTTAGAAGAGAAAGAATTTGATATTAGAGACAGTTGCAAATTCAACAAAATATGAGTTTGTTCCATGATCAAAGTGTAAATCGCAGGAAAATGTTTTCATTAAGGAAAAGAAACATTTTTAATGGATGGTGAAGATGAATGGATGCATACATGCTTGTTCCAGGCTTCTCAAAATGAATGCAAGAAAAGAAAGGCACTCAAACCCAATAATATGAGGTAATATTCAGTAGCATTATAAAATGCGAAACATAGTTGTTAAATCGTGCTATTGTCATCTATACTACTATAGAAAGAGAATTCTCTCACTTGGTATCCACTTTTGTTAAAAACTCAATTTGATTTCTACTTTAATGAACTAAATTCTTGCACTCTTATATTATCATTGGACTTGGTTATCTGTTTCCTTTGAATTCCCGTTTTGGACAGAGCAAGTATCCATAGTGCTAACATGGACCAAAGCAATACAGTGCAATTCAAATTACAATGCAGGAGCTTGCTGCAAAAGGACTTGCTTCTAAGGTGTTAAGATATAATTGGAGAAGCAGAATTTTTATGTTATTGTTTACCATGCAGATCCATCGATCACATATATCCAGAACATATTTTGATGGTGTTGTGGCCTTCAAAGGCTTACTCTACATTAAAGCTGACCTTGACGTGCATGAGATTTACAAAGAACTTTGGAGAGGAAACTTAGTTCTCGTGGATTTCAGTCCAAAGTTGCATGTGAAGAATCCATGGATGTGAGGGATAGAGATCATACTCATAGGAGAGATAGAGAGCATATGTATACTCATGTGGTAACATATTGATTGATTGATAAAAGATGGATGAAAAATGATACATGAGGCTCTATTTATAGATCTAGTTAACTAACTAACACGATTAACACCCTAACAAACTATTAACAACTTATAACAAACTATTAACATAATTATCTATATTCTTAACAGCCCCCCTCAAGCTGATAAGTGATATCACCACAATCAGCTTGAATTACAATCAAGATATAGCATGAAAAGAAATTGGGAAAGGAAAAAAAATGATCCACATAGCCCAAAAGAAAGGATTCAGTACCAAAAAAAAAAAGTATCCATGAGCCTGAACAATAGTAATGAGGCCCAAGCCCATCAGAGCAAAACCTTCAGGCTTCAGCCATTCCATTCGTTACCCTAACTTGTATCTCAGTCCTAAGGCACCCAAGGCAAACCAGAGGCCGGTCCTGGTGGCGGCGACGTCGCGGTGAAGAACTTGATGAAGGCAGATTGTGATGGGGCTAGCCACTGCCTTTTGAGCGACGAGTCCGAGTTGTGGAGGCGGCGCATGACGGATTTGCGGACGATGGCGATATCTCCTCCGGGGTCGAAGACCAAAACAAAACGTTGCTGAGGCTCTGCCAGCACAGTGAGGGTGCGGTCCTCCATCTTCTTTGGTGATGCCACGGTGGAGTTGTAGACGGTGGTAAGAATTCCTCCAGGATCGAAGATGGTGATCCATACGCCGGGGTGACCAAATCCAGATCGGAGAAGACAACGAAATCCGGCTGCAAACACAGTGTCTATCAGAGCACCACCGCGATCAAAAACGTTGATGAAGACACCATTGAGGAGTTTGGATAACTCCGAGCAGCTTTCAAGTGTGACCACAATAGTCACGATACATGGCTCCAGTGCCTCGACTGTGGCGGTGATGGTTGAATCGTGATATACTGATTCAAGGCATAACGAAACCAAATCCAGATTGCAGTTGACGAAGGTGGAGATGATGCGATTTGTGAACTCCTTCGGTTTCTTGGCTGCTTCAGAAACGTCAGATTCATATGCAAGATCTGTTGGCTTGGCTGATTCAGAGAGAACCTCCTGTGATTTCGATGCTTCCTCTTCAACAGTCAAGATCGGCAGTGGCAGAGGAATCGCAAGATCTGATGGAGGAGCTTCTCCCATGGCCGTTGATTCAAGCTCCTCCTCTGTGTTCCTGCTGAAATCTTCGCTATTGTTCCTGCATTTCGTCGGAAGGTGGTGATCCATGGCAACCATGGCAATGGTAAGAGAACTCCATTTTCGAAGCTTTGGCGTGGCAGTGGAACCGTTGCAGGTGACGAGGAAGCAGGTAATTCCTCCAATCTTGACGGAGGATCCATCGATGACTGGCTTGATCTGTTCGATCGGAGTCACATACATTGCATCAAGATCTGAGTCCCTGAAACTGCCGAAAACAAGATCGACCTCCTTCCTGTCTGAAGCAAGTTCATCACTGTTATCAGCGGAAGCCATTGAAGCTTCATCTTCATTAGTATCTGAAGTCTCATCTTCCTCACTATCCGAAGAATCAGCGGAAGCCTCCTCACGGTATCGCTCTGATACCATGTGAAGAATCCATGGATGTGAGGGATAGAGATCATACTCATAGGAGAGATAGAGAGCATATGTATACTCATGTGGTAACATATTGATTGATTGATAAAAGATGGATGAAAAATGATACATGAGGCTCTATTTATAGAGCTAGTTAACTAACTAACACAATTAACACCCTAACAAACTATTAACAACTTATAACAAACTATTAACAGAATTATCTATATTCTTAACATTGCATGCTGGTTTAGGCATTAAAAAGATAGGAACAAAACTAAAGAACACTAAGCTAAATCATACACCACGTGCTATCAAATTAATCAAACACCTCATTCAACCACACTTGAATGTTGGACCAATTAAGGGTAAATCTTTTTGATCAGGTGACAACAAAGGGTAGTACTTTTTTTAGTCATGGCAATTTCTCATGTAGACAGTAGACCTATATGGTTCAAGCTTTTTTTACTTTCAAATTTAGATAGTCCCTGACTGTTTATTTTAGTATCAAATGTTTTAACTTTTGCAATATCAGTAATTTATTTAAGCTAGCTACTCTTTTAAAGCTTACTAACACTCATGCTTCTAACAATAAGATAACACTGATTTGGGAAAAATCATTCAATAATTAACAAATGATTGGAGAGCAGAAATAGTAAACATTTGAAGAACAAAAATCTGAAACAATTGAAGACCAATAAATAGTAAACATTTATTACTAAGCAATTGACAGGCCCCTTTGACAGCTCTAATACTTGAAAGTGTCCCCAAGCAAGGTGTACATGATTAGATAAGTTTACACTTCAACATTGGGCTTCAGCACAAACACAAACTACATCAAGGATATCAGAAAGCTAAATTGCTTAGGGAAAAAATAATTAAATGGTTTTGAGAAAAACATTTACCCATAAAGTGAAAATTGAAATGGACAAAAATACTAATTACTAAGCAAAAAAGAGATAGAAAGAGAAATTACCCATATGATTTTTGGAAGCTAGTGACATCAAAAAGCTTGTAAGAGATGAACTATACTTTCATTTTGAAATTAGTGAGAATTTTTGCAGTGGGTTGCTGCTATCATGAAGGTAGAGAGCATTTTTTGTGAATAATTAGTAGCCAATATTGGATTGGGTTTCTTCTTTCAAGTAACACCATGTGACTCATTACTTGTACGTCCAACCAATGAAGTCAACATATTTTCATATGAAAGCAAAAGTAATATCAGTTTAGGTTGAGGAAGCAAAAGTAAAAACAAAAGAGACCCAGATATTTCAGTTTCAAAGAGACAGAGAAATAGAGAACAAACCACATACATGATGGTGGATTCCGACAGATCTAGGGGTATACAAATTTTTAAGACTAACCAAAATCCCCAAAATAAAAGGCATTATACAACTCCACAAAAAAAAGGTATTACTTAGCTATATTACAGACAGAATAAGAAGTTATCTGACACACCCCATTTTCAATAGGATGCCGAAGATTAAATGAACTGTTGGATCCTACATTCTTTTGAGATTGAAAGGTTGATTTAGACAAATCAGAAAATAATTCATCTGCATTAAATTTATTTCATCAACATTTGTAAACTATGCTGATATTATCTACATACTCTACATGATTAATTTAATTTCAATGGCATATATGAGTAAAACATCCACAAATCACACTCCCTTCACATAGATAATAATAAAAAGTAAATCCAGCAAAGAGGATTTTGGAGAAGATATTCAACGTTAATGTGATCTAATCTATCTTATATCCAAGAACATGCCTAATGCAGATTTTTGATATGTATGACAATGGTTCCTAATGCAAGTAGCCCTGAATCAAACCCTACGTTACATTTACAGATATGACCAATATAGTATTGCATTAAGTAACATTGATACCTCACTGTTTTATTTTATTTTTAAAATACAGAATTTCTACTAAAAGCAATGTCATTATTTTCATATATTTGGTATAGAAGGACCTTTGATCAATGCTTTAGAAATAGAATTGGTCCTATACTCATATTGATATGTTCCCCAAGGGACCTTAGAAGATGAAGCTAGAAACGTATTGGTTAGGGGCCTTACCTTCCAAAATTAGAAAATGCTACCTAACTACCATGAATTATAGATATGCTCATTCATATAAAATAAGCATGTAATCTCGAGTTGCAGTGCTGTTTACTAATTTCTGGAATGAAAATATAAAAAAGCATAAGAGGTACAATGAAAATATTCCCAACCATATTCTTGAGACTCTAGCAAACAATGAAAATGATCAATACAATAAAGTACAACTACAAAAATGTTGCAATTCTTGTTTCTTGAAAATTCAGAATAATATAACTAATTTGGTTAATTGATTATTAATCTCACAATTATCCTTATTTTTTTTAGATAAGCCAAAGGTATATAGATAGAGTACAAGGGGTACTCCACCCATATACAAAGAAAGTGTTAATTACAAGCCTTTCGGCCCTACCCTGATAACAAAAAACAGAGAAAAAACAACAACCAAAACAGCACAATTATCCTTATTGATGAACCAAAGTCCAAATATTGAATAAAAATCAAAAGACTAAGGACTTTGAGTGCTTCAAACGGCTAAGACAATGACAAATTAATTAAAATATCCATACAAATTACTTTGAGTGGTTCAAAAGACTAAGGACTTTCATCAAACATGTGGTGTGCTATGACTTGCTAGAACCCATGTTCTCAAAACATGTCTCCATTTTTACAACCCAAGTAGTTCTCAAAGTTCGTAATGGAGCAAGAAGATTAAAAATCCCAACATAAGAAAGAATGGAGTTTAGGGGAAACTACCTGGGTGGCGTGGACATGGAGCTTGAAAATAGCTTTGGCTCTCCATTTCTAGCTCCTCCATCTTCCCACAACCAAGCCCCCCATGAAGATGATGAAAATCTGAATTTGGAGACGAGTGATGAGAGATTCTTAACAAATAAATCAACAGTTGATGATAAGAATGTTGCAATTTTGGAGGAACTTTATACTGTTGATGACAAGTGTAAATCCATAGAAAGTGAAGGAATATCTTGATAGCACTCCCTATCTTATTTAAGTTAGTATGTATTTTGACTACATGTAAAAGGCTATACATGTAAATTTCTATTATCCAGAGACCACTTCAGTTCCTATGTAAATCCAAATGAGAAATCCCATTTATAAAAAATAGAATCCATGTAAAAACAAAAAAGGTAGAGCAAGAGCTATACTATTTCTTTATCAATATTTCAAATATAGCTACCCAAAAACTATTAACAGCAAGAGTAAAAAGTTTAAATCAATGATGACAGTTTGTGTCAAAAGACAAAGATGCAAAAGCAATTTACAGTCATATAAATGTAAACTTTGTTGGCCTCATCACTCGTGGAGATCATGAAATAACCAAATCATCAAACTCATTTTCAGTTTTTCACATAATAAGCATCAAATAATCAAAACTCAAAAGAACTTAAAGAGATCATCACATTAATTACCAAGCACTCGTAGGAATGGCGGTTTAAACTTTAAACATGGAAGCATGGTGAGGAAGCTTTATTTTCCTCTCATGCTCCCTTATATCTCTGAAATAAGCAAGTTTGGAAGATAGATTTATTTTGCCTTATGAAATTTAATTCTGAATGAAAAGCCTCTTTATTTTTAATGCTTCTCTTCCTTAAAAGCAGAGCAGGCCAAGCATAACTTACAAACTTAATCTCAAAACTTTTTTATAAACTCAAGATTGTTCACCTTTTTTTATACTATGTTAATGATAATCTATTAATCTTACAGGCATACTTTACTAACCAAGAAGATAGAATCTTACACATGTCAGTATAGACAAATTTGTGTCTATTATCATGATATAGCTAAAATAAATAAAGACACCACCACGAGCTTGCAAGATGGCTTCCTCATTGAAACAAAAAGAACAGTCCCAGACATCTTAACCACCATAATATCCAACCTGTACCACCACCCTTCAAGAAGCAAAAGTTTTTTTTTATATATAGAAAGAATTTGAGGTAACTAAGTGAAATGAAACAAAGAAACAAATGATGAAAGGGAATTACAGATACCTTGAGCAAGCTCAAAACTTTGGAAACCTCTTCACTCTTCAATCTCAACCTCCTATTGTTATCTTCACAGTATATCAAAACAACATCTTAGACTTTGACGTCGTCACAGTCACTGGTCCTCATGGAGTGCGAGATCCCACAGTCACGTATATGTTGATTTAGACGCCTCAGATACTAAGGCTAATCCTAGTAATAGGAACTGAGAGTGGTGGTTTACACCAAGGTTTTAAATTGTGGTCGCGGTTACGATTTCGTTGCATCACGGATATTGCGGGAAAATGCGGTCAATGCGGCTGCAATTACGACCGCGATGCAATTTCGGCGACTGCCAAAACCAACACGTCGCGGCCCAGATTTCAGTTTCGGACCCAGATTTGAAACCTTGGTTTACACCAATATAAGGAATAAAGGGCAGCTTATATTAATTCTTGATATGAGTGGTGTTGAGAAGAACCACGTCACTAAAGTGTCTATAATCAAGCCTACCTTTAGCATCAACCCAGAAAACACTTCTCAATTGCTGCTCCTCATTCAACAGATTTAGGTGCAGACAATGTTTAGTCGTGGACAAAAATCACTAGCAATGCCCGAGAAATAAATACTAATTAACATTACGTTTATCTTAAAAATTGCAAGACCTCTGAATTTTTTGACATGAATTCTTATATCAACATATCTTGCTCAAACAAAGAACGAGTCATGCAACACACACAAAGATAGCACGAGTCAAATGAGGTGAATAAAAAATTGTGTCAGTCAAATTGCTACGAAGATCCCAATCATATTAAAAGGCGCTTGGAAATTTGAGTACACACGGCATATCTGCAAAATTGAATTGAAAGATGGAAGCAGTTTCTTTGAATTGAAGCTCATCAAAAGTTCAAAAGAAATTACAACAAGAGGACATGTTCTGTCCACAATGATAAAAACACATACTCATTTTGCAATTCACTGACAAGGAATGTATATGAAAGAGAATAACAGAGGCAGTAAAAATCAATTCAAGTACTGAATTTGGATACCATAAAAGTCAGCATATGTTTGGAAATCCAAAAATCCTCCATGGAGCCAAGTAGTCTCAGCGTTCATCTTTAGTACCGTTTTGAGTAGAAATGCAGTTATCATCAGCAATAGCTAGGATATCAGAAATGAACTTAATCAAAGAACAGAGTCCCCCCAAGAAGTTATGATCAATAGCACCCTTTGCATCCGCCACATGTGCAAAGTCAACAAGTTTAACAACAAGACTGAACTCTTCCCTTGCAACACGGACTCCTTTTCATACACCATAAGAACAGAAACAAGAATAGAAATGAAAAATAGTTTGAACCTCAAACCACTTCTTAAGCTCCAACAGTTGTTCCAAAACCCCATTAGACCCCAGAAAACCTTAGCCGTGAAATAACGATCCGGCAAGCAAAGATCATCATTCGAAGGCATATTAAAAGAAACAAACTTGCTGAAAACTAACATAACATCCTCAGCAGACAAGTTTTGAAGAAACTTCTTGTCAGGTTGCCAGGACAAAGAGTCCTCCTTTGAGGACCCCACAAGCTTCAACCCTGAAATCCTAAAACCCAATGGGATGGTAGAGGTTTCTCTATCCTTCTTAAGGCACTTCTGAATGTAATCCTCATAACCTTGAGGGTACCAAGTTCTGGAAACAATCTTAACATCCATCATAGATGGGTTCATGTAACATGAAACAACATCTTCCAACACAAGGTGGGGGTGAAAGCCAGAGCCATTTGATGCATTCACAAGCTTAGTGCCATGAAAAAATGGGAAGTAACTACGAATTGCTTGAGGAACCCTAGGATCAAAATAGAGAGATTTATAAAAAGTAACCTCTTTGGAACCACGTTCATCATCTTGAAGAGGCTTGTAGAAGTTTCCAGAATCATCTATTAGAGGGCCAAGAACATCGTTTATGGCTTTATGGCCAGCAACTTGGTGCTCTGGGATCTTAAGCATTTTTGCTGCAGATAATGGGAAAAAACCTCAGATTAAAGTGTAAAATTTTTAAGCAGCGGTTTTATACTTTTATTATAATTAATATTAATATTTGTATGATTGAATCTAAGATCGGAATCTAGGAAGCAAAATAACACAAAAGAAAAAGAAAAAAAAAACCTTTTTCAAAAAGTTCAAAATGGATTTCTAATAAATAAATGAGGATGATAATAAGAGTAAATGTATGGAACATGTGAAGCGCAAGATCCAATGGTTAGGGAGGATACATAACCCCATCACCAAAAACCTATAAATATAAAGCCATCATCCAAAAAACTTTAATATTGCGCATCTTCAAATCTAAAGACCAGAATCGCATACCAGGTGGAAGGGACGCCGGCGCGCACGACGTACACATAGACGACAGGGACTCAAGAGTTCGACGCAGGGGCCAGGGGAATTAGTAGCAAATCGTAATTTTCAGTCACAGAGGGACGCAGGGTTTAAGGTAACTTTATTTGGGGCTGGGCTTTTTACTTGTTTGTTTTCACCCTGCGTTGGGCTTTATGTATAAAAAGAAATTGTAGGTAAAAAATGTTTTAAAAAGTTTTGGGTGAGCCAAGGCTCTCCTGTCAT